>CM068592.1:26699998-27289941 GCA_035048485.1 Pteria penguin
TGTTTATATTTGTGACGAAGGTATAAATTTCTGTGCAATGTATTGAGCGTTTGTCGTCTTCTTACACGTGAAATAATCGTGGAATTACATAAAACACCAATCAATCAATCAATCGCTATAGATATAACGGGTAATAATGATCCACGCTCCGAAAGTATTCCAAAATAAATAAATGTAAACTGAATTCTGGAATATACTTACCAAGAAGACAAAGGAATATTTGACTGAAACTCCTCGTACTTTTAAAATAATTAAAAATATACATTATTTATTTTTTAAATATATACATAAATTTTATATATATCAGTACAGAAAAGTATTAAACTTGGCTGTTGATACAGGTGTAGACTAACAAAGGTACCGACCCAGTGGTAAATAGCCGTAGAAACATAAAATACTCACATCTTCTTTGCACATATTTTCGAACCTAAGGGCCCCATGGGTGTCAACCACGGAAGTAGTTATCAGAAATACAGTAGCTTCCGACATTCCTTTTACACTTTGCATCTCATACTTGCTAGATTTGTAGCAAACAGTTGTGGGACAGCTGTCCAATTTGGTATTATGAATCATTTAAATTAATAAATAATAAAATTGGGGGATTTTTATTTGTAGTTTTCATGCAAGACTGCCTATATATTTTCAAATAGAATGGAGTATTCTACGGGTGCAATGCAAACGATGCCATTTACTATTCGTTGTAGTAGATGTTACTAGTGTAATAAAGAAATACTGCAACCCTAAGACCTCATAGAATCTAATACAGTGTAAAGATTTTAAATTATTACCTCTTAAGAATTATTGTCAATAAACCAATAAACTGCATAATATTGCATTTTTTTTAAATCTATTATCATGAATTACCTGCTTCAGCAACGCCATAGTGGTAGAGAATACCTGGCTCTCCAGCATGTTTTAAGGGATGCTAAATTATAACTTTCTCTTATCAACCGTCTGGTATCACAAAGCGTATACTTACGAACAATAGGGGAAGGCTTGGTGTAATGTTTAACCGCTTCTCGTGCAGCGCCGACGATCCGGATTCGATCCCCGGATTGCGCCATTATGTTTAAGAGATTGGTAACCTCTTGCTTCAATGTCACGATATAACTGAAAAATTGTTGAAAGCGACGTAAAACACCAAGCAACCAACCAACCAACCAGCGAAAAATAATCGGAAAAAATACGCACATTACCGTGTATTGATGTTAATTTCAGGTTTTGAAACCACTTGTTTGTTTGTCTGTTGAATTGAGTTTTATTGCTGCACGCTTAAATAAAAGTGATCGCAATACCAGAATTGGATCCTCAAAAACAATTAAATGATCACGGTCAGAGAATAGGGAAACGACATAGAGTTAGATATAGCTTATTTTTATTATCTCTTCTCGATTCATTTTACTGCGTTTGTCCACTAATACATCAGTTGCCTATTGTCTTTACAAAATACCTATATTTGTCTTGATTTTCATAACAATAAAACCCATCTTCAATTGACAGATCGACCGATCCATTCTGTGGATTAATAGCAGTCATTTTCACTTTTATCAAATAGATAAGATCTATTCTTCTTCGGGGATAATGGTAATGGCAAGGTACTGTTCAATAAAGACATGCAGTATATAAAATTTTAATTGGTGTTAAGAGAAATAATATCGATATATATCCGTGCCCTAACAAATATATTAGCATTATTGTTTTCTGAAAACTAGTAAAATAAGTTAACAAAAATGAAGTGTCGTTAAGGGTCAATGTATCCTATACTTACCCCTTAAATAAACAGCTATATTCTAAATTTCTACACGATTTTTATATCAATCCATGGGAAACATATTGGAATAACTTAAATTAGAGTATATATATACGCCAATATTTTAAAATCAAATATTATCATATTGTGTTCCTGTGGAAAACCATGCGAAATGTATCATAAACCATGAAAGCAGATCACATTTCAGAAACAATTTTATTTAGTTAATTTGATGTTGTCCTCGTAATGTGTTTGAACGTAGCAAAGAAATTAGACTTTTTGTTTTGTTTTTATTAAGAATTTTACTCACATATTTTTAGATTTATTGACAAATAGCTATAAATAGAGGATCAACTCTTCAATTAAAACAAAGAAATCGTGTACCGGCAAAATATGACAATGGGTTTTTTCCGTAACTAAGTGCTAAAAATGTTTCACTGGTTGCGTGAACATTTGTAAGGTGAGAAGTAGAACATAGACTAAAATCTTTTTGAAGATATTCCACAGATTCCATTTGCTCCTGGTTATGTCTCGTTTGCCTATCATTAAGATCTTCAATGGTACTATATGGATTGTCACTAAGATAACAATATACATCCCTCACTGTAGGCAGTGAAACGGGAACAGCAGTCATATAGTGATTCCTCTCCTCAGCTCGCTTTAAAGTGCGACACCTAGACAAGAATAGAAGAGATTATAAGTATAATCCTGAAAATAAACTAGCAGTATTCTAGGGAACAACAAACAGCATCGTATAAAAGTAACGGCACTATCATGTGACGTCAGAAAACGTAAATAGGGATGTAACAATGCAAGTTCAAAAAAAGCTCAGATTATTTTCTTAGTTTCCAGATTAATACTCTCCGAAAACGTATTCAACACTATTCAAGCCGGCGTGGCCTAGCGGTATCGCGCTTGCCTCCTGATCGGTAGGTCGGGGTTCGAGTCCCGCTCTAGTCATGCCATAGACCTGTCTTTCGGATGAGACAGTGAAAACCGAGACCCTGTTTTGTGTTATGCATGGCACGTTAAAAATCCCTCACTGCGTCGGGTAGGTCCGTTGCAAAGGTCAAAATTTGTACGCTCCGCATCAGGCAGATGCCGTCACCATATACGTGAAATATTCGTGGTGTGACGTAAAACAGGAATAAATCAATCAATCTATTCTCAATTTATTTCAATTTTAAATGAAAATGTCTTAAAACTTGAACTCAGAATATATACAAATTATCATGAAAGGGTAATATGGTCATAATTGTGGTCACTCCGCGACATTTAACGGTATAGGGTAATCAATATATGGATAGAATGTCTTCAAGTCTGTGATATAAATTGCAGAAATATAAAATTTTATTGTTATTCATTGATTATGTTACTGGAATAGTAGGCTTACCATTTATACAGAAATAAACAGATAATAGAAATAGCAATGAGTGCTACCCATGATCCATTCATTATGATGTAATTACTTAGCACATCATCCGACGTGTTTTCCCTCATTACTGTTGCAATTCTTTGGGTTACAGCTGTTAAGAGTTTTGTCGATGTGTTTTCATGGTGAAGTGGTGCAATTCGTTTTGTGACCAAGTCTACAGAAAATATATACGAATCCATAATAAATGACATTTAATGCATTATCACCGATATTTACAACAATTAACTATAGTGTACTGTTGTCTGATTATTGTCCGGCTGTTGCATCTGCTATTTTTAGATTAAGATTAAAACTTGAACTATTAGGTAACTTGTACATGTAATGTATTTGTTGCAAATGATATATTTTTTCTCGATGATGAATGACTAACATTTTTGACATAGTGTTGTCTCGAATCCATTCTATACATGCAGGATTAAGAAATTGTTGAAGGTCTTGTGTAAAACGTCTTTATTTATTCAGAAATAGCCCTTACTGTTACCGTGGTTACTGATTTTTTCTGTCAAAGCCTCTGTAGAATGGCATCCAACAATTGAATTGTATACTTCATTAGTAGAACAGTTACATTTTTCTTTACATCCGTAACCATAGATCCCATTCTCACATGGCAGAGAACAATCAATAGGGGTATGGCTGAAGACATCAGATTCCATGATGTTCACGTGGTATGTGAAATATTAAAGGTATCTACTAAAGCTACTTAAGTGTCCTTTGAGTGTACGATTTATATTTATTTCTGATTGACTCAACAACGAAAATACATATTACGTTAGACTAGAGTGATCTCCTATACAGGCCGGGTTTCATTATTCATTTCATTTGACCACTGATGAACAATTTTAAAGCTATCTTCATTTTTCAAAATATTTGTTCCTATTTTGCAATATGAATTTTGATGTGTCTTCCTCCGAAATGGTGAAAAAAGGCTCACTTGTTTCTGTTGGAATTTCGTCGTGTCGACCGGTTGAATACCTTACATGTTTTCACAGCTTTAGTGTTGCATTTGAGTTAGATTGTGGTGTTCACTTATTATTTTAATAAGGGAGATTCTCCTGGATCCATTTTGATTTTGTAATAACGAGTTTGAACTGAGTATTATGTACATTATGACAATTACACATGCTTATAGGCGCTGTTCTTTTGAAAATATACTGTCGCAATAAAGAACTATTTTGAATGATGTTTCTTCAACAATAAGACGCTTTAAATTCCATTTAGTTCATATTTTTCATTTTTATTCTTTTTAAGAGAAGAAAGTGCTTATTATTGGAGGATATTACCATAGAAAGTTGAGGGCCATAATCACATACATGTAACACAATGTATGAGTTTCAGGTTGTGTCTGTATCGTGCTGCTCTGTTTGGTTTGACAAACGGAAAGTTAATTAAAAGTCATAACTACATCAAACATTTAAATATACGACCTACTCTTTAAACTTGGATATGTGTGGTTATCAAATTTGAAAATCTGCCTGAACTTCCCTTATTTCTTCCAACATTTCACATTCCTGTTAAGTTACTTGGTTAAATCAAAGAAAACACTACATTATATTCCTACATTATACCAGTAAATCCTATATTGTGTAAAATCATTCCAAATTTAATATAATCATATAGATCTATGTATTGTATTGTAAGATAATTATCATCAAATAATTCAGATTAATAAACGCTGATTAACAATTCTGCTGGGCTACATATACTAGTATATTTCTGGTGAGGGTAAGTCTGAAGTGTCATCAGCAGTGTGTTTAAGTAGCCATAGTCCATGAAATCGCAATCGTACCATCTATGTTGTGATATAATATATCAATGCAATTTGATAAATATTTGTAATTATCTATAAAACAAAGTGATCTTTTTATTTCCGCAAGGACTCTTTTCTCGGTGGTTCATTCATACACTTTTTAATATTTCCTAATTTCAGCATTTTTTAATGCATCATTGACATTTTCTTTTGTAAAATGAAAATGGGTATAGCTTAGATAACTTTAGCAATTTTGTTCTATTCTAATTTACAGACCTGGTCGTAGTAAAATGAATAGAATTAAACAATGTTTTTGTGCTTTGAAATGAAAATGTATGGCCATTTTTTGCTACATTGCAAAGTACTTGTATAAAAAACATATACTATTCCACTGTTAACCCTCTGTCTGTGTCTGTCTGCTGTAAGTAACAGTATCATACCATATCATACTTACTTTATTGGCAAAGATCAGCATTGTGAAAAATTATTACAATTATATATGTATAAAATTGAAATAAGTTATACAAGAAATGATGAAAATAATGATATTTTCAAGTTTTTTTATCTGTTTATTTTACTTATTTATTAATCTGTAATTATTATTATTGTTTTTTCAAAGGTGTATTGATTTAAGTTACAGTTTTTTGCACAGAATATACTCACATACCCTGTACATAACTGAGTTTTACAAATGAACATATCAGTAAACATATTCTTTAAGCAACACCGACTAAGAATGAAGATTTATTAACTATTATGAAGTAATTGCTTTTTAATATGAGTGTTTCTTTGCAAATTACTGTTAAAAAATTAGATATCACAGCTTTCCTCAGAATCTACAGAAGTTTTTGGTCCAAGCACCAAAGCGAGTAGATCACCGGCGAGTATATAGAGAAGGGGCTGGTGATCACAAATGAAGAAATCATCGAAAGATTTCCGTCAAATATATCTTAGAATAAATGTTACGATAAAGTGCAGTAAGCAACAATTTACTTTAACTGTCCAACTAACCTGATGGTGATAAAGGGAAGTCTTTATTAAACAGAACAAGTGTTCACTGAAAGTAGATGTTTGAAAAAAAAAATTAACAACGTTAATTTAAATGTAGTCCTCAATGTTATTTTACCTTGTTTTTGTCATTTAATATTGACTGCAGTCATAAAGTGTTTGTTGATATATGATATACTGATATTCTATAAATGTCACAACTCACGAAGACCCTGCTGTTGTTCAGTGTCATGATAACTTGTCCGTGACTAAACCTGTACTTGACATAGCATATGAAATGGCACCCCCAAATGATAACGTTGACATTGTTACGCAGATATTGAACAAACACTGCTTAGGTGTATTGCATTTGAATGAGTATTAATACACCTTTTCACTAAATAAGGCTCAGTTAAGAATTTGCTTATAGTAATGATAGTTCAGATTTGGTTTTATATTGAGGTTAACTTTACATGCATGATTATTCAATGTAAAATACGAAAATAACTGGTGTCACATGACTATGGCACTAACAGCAATGTGTCACAGTGGAAATTCACGAACCCCTGAAATTCAGAGGTGAGACCAGGTGCCCGGGAGGAGTGAGTGTCGCCTGTTAGGCTAGCCACACTCGCCGTGAATGCTCTGACATACAGACGAAACAATATAATTCAGCATTGTATATACACATGAATGTGAACAAACAAAGTGTAAAAGAAACTGTATTAAGTTCAGTATAGCTTTCAATTCAGTTTGTTTGAGTCTTACTTGATTTTGCCACTGTAACATAACTATCTTACTAATAATAAAAATTGAAAATACAAATTCAAGGCTATGACTTGTACTGTAAAATAAGGAATATGATAACGGATCAGGAGAGAAGGACTACAAGAAAGTCATGAAGTGTTCTCACCTTAAGCTTTTAAAGCAAAGGGGAATATTTTATCATTATTACATTTATCAATTAGGAAACATGCATGGGAATGTTTGACAGATATTAAAACTTTTACGTCCTGTACTATGACACTGAAGACAGCCAATTATGAAATAAATCAGACGAAAGGGTGGATAAATTGAGAGAGATGAAAAAAGTAATCATTTAACTGTAGAAAACATGACTAAGAGAATTTTGCACAGTAGTGAAAGAATTATATTTACAGGCTAGCTGCTAAACGAAAGGAATGATCAGATCAAAGCTCAGGATAGTGAATGTGAGAGAGAAAAAGTAGAATAAAAGGACAAGATATGGAAATTATGCCAAAGATCAAAGGAATGTGTTTATTAAGATGTGAATACTCAGGATCGCAATCGCAGATGCCCTAATGTTTATTACAACAAGGCATAAAAGCAAAGGAAAATAATAATCTAGAATCAGACCACTTAAAAATCATATAATTCATCCTTTCAAAACTTTATATGTAACTTTGAGGTTATGGACACAAGTAGACATGAAGTTGTCTCCATCTAGATGCTACAAACTCATCTATCCATAGTTACCTTTCAAGAAACTACAACTACATGGGATATTAAGAAATCTCCATTAAGTTTATTGTTTGTGCGTAGTTCAGATGACAACCTTAAGATATTAATGGGATATTTATTAGCTACAACTCAAGATGGATCAGATACAATGTTGCAAATTGATATGAAATATAGTTGCAACAATGCCAGACCAAGGTGCTAAGAAACATGTTTTAAGAGGCAATATTAAATTACAAAGTGACTATTATTTCGTATGCTGCTGAAAATTGGGACACCATTGACTCTACACACTAGGTCAGAAATGGGCAAGAATAAATGGATGTAAAAAAGGAAAAGGCCGACTCTAGGACTGTGAGTAAAGTCTTCACGATGGGTGGATGTAAACAATCTAGAATAGGAAATCATTATTCTACCTTTACGAGAGAACATGAACAGTTCTTGAGGTTATAGATTTACCATCTGTTTTATGCAGGAGGCACTGTTTTCTATCATATAGAAGGCATCAATTGTATTCTAAACCCATGGTTTTACCAAAAATGAGTTCTTGAAGAGTGGGCTTTTGATAAAGAAGGGTCTGCATTCTGCAGTGCTATACGCTTGCCTGGCATATTTGATAACTGGACCTTTCTGGCGGTTGATTAAAACTGTGTCAAATGTCGTGCTGCCTATCTGGGAAATAACACATGTAAACTTGAAGTATTCGCATAATGTTTTTGTAATCATCCTCCAGGTTCCCACAGGTTGGTATATAAAGACTGTTTATGACAGTTTACATCAAAAATCAATTTGCGTGTCAATCAGTTAATGGACTCGGTTTATTCAACAAAAGTCAGAGGAGGCATCGAAGTCATGGTACACGCAAATGCAACAAACCTGAAATACATAATATTTCCTTTGATGATCTTTTGCCATTTATAAAAAAACCTTTGGGCCTTCATCACATTCGTACAAAACTTTATTCTATTTCACTCAGAAAATTACACGAGTTGTACGTATCGTCCAGACACCGTATATTTACTGATATAAGCTCCGCAGAGTATAGACTAGATGGCATTATTATGGACATATCGACCGCTAGACTTTTTCGTCCCGTCAAGTCAGATATTTTTATGGAAAAATCTAATCGCCCTTTCATCAAAATTAAATTTGCAAATAAAGGCATTGATTATTTAAATTTTGGCAAAATTTTAAATCATAAGTCTGTTTTAGAGAAAATACCTCCATATTTCAAAAACAAAGATCCGCCATGTATTTCCTATAGCTACACGCCATCAGTTGCATCCAAAATTTATAATTACAAAGGGTTTCTACAGTTTCTTGATCTTAGCAACTCTGCATGCCATCCTCAAACGTGTGAATGTCCTCATCTAATTTTGTATATTCTCCTTGTGGCCATGTCATTACTGTTGATCTCGATATTGTTAAAAACACTAAATTAAGAGAACTTTTACTTAAAGGTCCAAAATACAGAGAACCCAGATCATACACATGGAGCCAAACTTTTGAGAATATTATGAACTGCTGCGAGGAATATGCCACACGATGGGCAAAAAGAGAGGAAGTACAAGTCGACACTCTTTCGGAATGGATAAAATCTATTGCAGTACTGCTGAGATCAAAAATTAAAAAATTGCAAGGTTCTGTAAACACCAGATTCGAATCTATTTTTAAAGATCCTGATGTTGTCAGAGAACTTACCTTCCACCAAGAACATTATATCAATACACCAGCAGATAAAGCATCTAATGATTATACATTTACTTGTAAGAAATATTACTTTGACAGCCTATTGAAAGAATTAGGATTAAATTCAGCTCCAGGAAATCCTACTTTTACTCTCACGAACATTTCGGTTTCGGAAGTACTTGAGAATCATAAATCAGTCCTCAATACGTTTGGTATTGACTCAAATAAATTGAATTTAGAACTTCCATATTTGTACTGCATTCCAAAAATGCACAAAAATCCTTACAAACAACGTTTTATCGCTGGTTCCACAAAATCTGTATCGATGCTACTCACAAAAATATTATCAGAAATTAAATCTGGTCTTCAACGATATTGCGAAACAGTATATTCCAGAAGTGGAATTAATCAAATGTGGATCCTTAAAAATTAAAAAAAAGTTGTGAGAACATCTAAAATAAAAAAGTTTTACTAAAATTCAATCCATCAAGTCTTTTGACTTTTCGACTCTTTACACAACGATCCCTCATCAGAAATTAAAAGACAGATTAGCGAAAATTATTCAAAATGCATTTACTAGTAAAACAGAAGCCGCAAATTCAAATATATAGTAATAGGCCACGATAAAACTTACTTTGTTAGGGAAAATTCTGATTCCAAAAATAAATACACTGAAACAGCTGTCATCCAGATGTTGAACTTTCTTATCGATAACATTTTTGTGGTGTTTGGAGGTAAGGTTTTTCAACAAATTGTCGGCATTCCAATGGGGACTAACTGTGCTCCGCTTCTGGCTGACATATTCCTTTACTCATACGAAGCTGAATTCATTCGGTCTTTGCTTTCCAAGGGAAAAAAAAAAACAATTGGCTCTTGGCTTCAATTTTACTTACAGATATATAGATGACTTGCTTTCAATTAATAATCCTTCATTCGCGGATTACCTTAGCATCATCTATACAAGTGAACCGGAGGTCAAAGAAACCACAGAAAATAGCAATTCTTCTTCGTATTTAGATATTATGTTGTCTTTCGACATTAATGGTCAATTGAACACCTCACTCTATGACAAACGTGACGATTTCAATTTCGCTATCACAAACTTTCCTTCCATAAGTAGCAACATTCCATCATCGCCCACATACGGCGTATTCATATCTCAGTTAATACGTTATTCCAGAGCATGTTCTAATTACGTTGACTTTGTTCTGAGGGCTAGGCGACTTTCAGTTAAGCTGCTCAACCAGGGTTATATATGTGCTAGACTAGCAATGTCACTGAGGAAGTTCTACGGTCGTAACGAGACTCTTATTACTCCATATGATATCTCGTTATCCAGACTTTTAAAAGATATTCTGGACTGAGACCGATTCCGATCATTTTACACAGATTTGACACCTTCTATACTAGAAGGTTACCTACTTCGACTTCTCCATATATAAATACATATGGAATTCACACGATTTGACTCTTTCTACTGGGTATATGTAACGGGTGTTGCTAGCAAGCAGGAGATGCACACTCTCCCCGGGTACCTGATCTCACTCCATTACAGGGGTTCACATATGCTCTTCAAGTAGACATGTTTTGTTATTTTCCATTTGTTTTTCATTTTCACTGATTTTGTATGTCCTATGGTTTCGTGATTTTTGGACTTGTGGTTTGGATTTATCCATCATCTTTACACGAAAATAAATCTGGAGAGGGAATGATAAAATTAAAGTAAGGAGCATTATCTATTATATTTGCTAATAAATGATGCAAAGTGTTTTATTGGAAAGAAAGTAAAACACATTTATGTTACTTGATAGTTACGAGAGATGATGGTTTGCAGCTAATGTACCAAGACTTCTCAAAAGATGGAAGAATATCAAGAAAATCTTTAATAGAGCACGCGTCTAGTCTGTGTAGGTTCTCTTGACTGACACGGGAAAAGGGACTTGCTTTATGTGTCGCATAACAATGTGAGTCTTGAATGCAGATTTGTATTGGATGTGAAGTGAATTTTTACTTATATGCGTAGTGATATTTGATTAAATGAGCCATTTATTGTAAATTCTTTTGAAAGACGAAACTTTACATTGCCTTTGAATAAAACATAGAGCAAAATTTAAATTCCTGATTTTTCTCTCTTTCATTTCATATCATTCATGTCATACTTCCCCTTAACTGTATTTTGTGTTTCTTTTTTGTCCGAAAACATTGACCACCGAGAGACCATAAATGACAAGGTCAATGAAGAGGTAATTTCTGTTCATATCATTCATGTATATAAAATGGAACTAATTTAAGTGAAAATATAAATCGAAAAGATTTTCATAATATGGATTATTGAAATTTCAAGATTTTTCCAGCAGTGGTCGAAAACACAAAACAAGTGTTCCATGAGTTGAAAATGAAATTGTGAATCCTATTTTAAAATAAGGGGGGAGGGCTGTCTGAAAAATGAAATGTCTCATTATCTCATTAAATGAATACGCATCTAGGAAATCTGATGATTTGTACGACAAAGAGTAATAATAGCCTGTAAATTAGTTTTATTCTATTGAAGGTCAGGTGAATAAATACTATTGATGTACTTTTAACATTAAGGGTTATGAAGTACTTATATGTCATCTAAGATATGTACATTTCTCAATGAATTTGTCACGAATTTGTTGCATAAATTCCTTTAATAACAAAAGAAGCAGCAATCTACAAGAGAACCAAAGTCAGTGTCTATCGGAATCCCATTAATTTGTAAATTACACATACAATCAAAAAAGTTTAATTTTTTGCTCTTTGTAATTGAACGGCTGTATTCAATGCAAATATAGGTTTTCGCCTTTAAATTTTGCACTATCTGAAATAATCACAAAAAATTCATATCAAGTGTCAATGATCGTGATCTTTATTCCGTAATTTGTGCTTGTCGCGACCATTGAACGAGGATAAATATATGAGAGCTGAATATGAAGTAATTTTCTTCCCTCAATAATTGTTTATTGTGTCAATGTGGACTTTGTAACTGTGTAAAATATATTGTAACAATATAAATATACCGAACAATGACATAAGAAACATCCTGATTGAATTTCCCGAGAGAAATGATTTATACAGTAATGTAAATTGTATCCATTTTATGATGAAAGGAAGAAAAGATGAGTAAAGCCGATTTGTACTTCAATAGATCGTTCGGGTCGCTTCCTTGACTGCAATGTGACCAAATAAGTAATATCTATTCCTCCAATTTTATGTATGTCCGTGGAGCGTCTTTTTTATATAACCAAGTCAGATCTGTTTTCGAATGTTTTAATTGATTATATTTAATATCATCGGTTTAAGTTCACTCCTGCGGAATGAGATACTATAATTGTTCAGTTTGAAATTTGCTGGTGGTATGAATTATGATTATTAAAAGAATATTTAGGGATATTTGATGCATCAGTTCAAACATGTCTTTGTCTTTTTCGTGAGGAATAGAAGTACCTTTTGTATTGATAACCATAACGCTTCAAAATCCTACATAACCGACGGACCGGAATTGTCGTACTCACAACTCATCTTGGACATCCATGACCCCGAGAAACCGGAGTATAGATAAGGTTATCGCGCCTGGGTGGGGGGAGGAGGATGGATCTCCTATTTAAAATATCATATACATCAGATAACCCCTTAACATAGAGATGAAATGAATATTTCATTATGCTGAATGCATAATAAGATGCCATTTCAATGTCATTACCCTCTTTAGATACAAAGAAAACATTTAATATACTACTCCATTAATCATACGATAAATTAAGTAGGAACGTGTACGACGTGTACGTCATCAATACATTAAAAATTGTACATTGTATCATTTTCATCATTACCATACCATGTCAACGAGAAACAACTATAAACAATGAACAATGGAACATATAATGGTCATTTCTTTCTAATATCAAGGATAAAACTATATATATTTTTGAAGTTAAACATTATCTTCTTCGATACAATTGTAGGGATATTCTTCATCCCTCACTCCTGGGTTTACAACAGGATCGGGTATTATATGATCTTTATCATTAAGTATTTTTCTCTGATATCTGCAAAGAGAACGGTATTTGTAATGATACTATCGAATGTGAAGGTTCTGTGCTTAAGAGAAACCTCTACTTCTTTGATATGATTTTATCATTTAAAATAATCTACAGTTTTCGATTAATATTACTTTGGTACATTCAAAATGCATAGTGTACATGAATTAAACATATTTCGAGAAAGCTCTGAGATATATCAATATGAATTACATGTTGAAGTTTAAAAGATAAAAATGTAAAATGTATATTTTAATCAAGTACTTCCATATCAATTATTTCTTATTGGTCATATTGAACATGTGTTATTTTTCATGACTTTATATGTTTGTATTATTCAAATAACGTACTGCTTAAAAAGAACGATGCATTCCACAATGATGAAAACAATCAGAAACGCTGAGGCGCTCACAGTTCCCAGAACTATAGTCAATACGGAGTTTGATACATATTTACCCTGATCTGTCTTAAATGTAGACGTTGGTGATACACCATCTAGTAAATATGGAATGCATTTTCATTAACATGAAGTGACTGAAATTCCAGCATCGAATCATTACCGATATATATTAGAAGAATATATGCATAGGTTACAAATCGTAAAGTCCAGTTTTGCAGTGATTCTCTGTACTCTGTAGGTTTGGTCCTCGTGAAAACAGTAGTTAGCCAATCATGAGACTTTAAGTACTCCGTTAAGAGTTTGTGGTAGTTTGATTTAAAATATTCTGATACTTTATGACTATGAAGTATTTTGCATATTTTGGATTTTCATACCAGTTGAAGCTAGAAAAATAAGAAACCCATTTTCCACCCAATGGCTGCATTACCCTTATTTTTTGAAATTCATAAATTTGTTCCATTGTACTATCATTTGAGCTGTTCAAGGTCAGCATTACACACGTATAGGTAAATATGTGTAAATATGTGATATAAAGCAAAATTTCATTATGATAGGTTAGACTTCATATTCTACATATTTTGATATTAAATTGAAGGTATTGATTTGGAAAAAAAGGTAACACTTTATTGATAAATATTTTCGCTGGCCGAATAAAAGGATCATCCGTTTAAATCTTATATTGATAAAGATGGATACTTACAATTTAATATATTTGCAATATAAATGTATAATATTATACAACATCTAACGCATCTAAATATTGTTTCCGGTACCATTAATAAGCTTATGTATCTTTGAATTGTAAACATGGATTTTACATATCCTTGTATTTGTCATCTGAAAATGCTTCATAAAGGTCGTGAGGCCGAAAATTTTTCAGATTGTTTGTGTTCCTTTACTTTTATGTACCGAACTTCCCTTTGGAGGACTTCTTCGAAAGAATAATAGTTCAGATGAAATTTGCAATACGTACTATTTCTAACATCTGCAACAATTACAAACGAAAAAAAAAAAAAAAAAAACTGGTCTTCCTTATATCCATTCCTGAAAATATGGTCTCGTGACAGTTTATTCACTGAAAAATTGAAGACTTATTCAAGGGATTAGAATGGAGCGGGACCAGTTTTCGCTCATCTTCTTTAAGACTGTCTCCGAGTCTTAGTTATAGTGTCAATATGTTGGGCCTATGTATGTGTGTGGATTGTTTTCTTTTTATCACCCTCTACGGTTTATTAGTAACAGGAGAAGTCAATTAGAGATCCAGTCTCGAGAGATACGTCTGGTTTCTTCCAAAATAAGCAAAGCACTGTATATATCATATGTACTATCAACCATACGAGTAAGAACATTGAATTTTGTGTAAATATCCTCCAAACTTTACTAAGAACATTGATTCTTTATCACTACAAGGTCAATTTGCATGGTGTGCTTTACTCCATGTGTTGACTAATGGGCTATTTTGTGTATCACAGGAGTTGCCAGAACTACTCGTTATTCCCTTTTTACCCGAGTAAAATGTTCTTTGTTGAATTAATGGCACGGCACGCTCCAACAGAATGTTTTGGCACGAGATAAAATCAAAATAAATAATTATTTAACGCATATTCAAAAATTAATGATGATATCACACTCGATCCAGCTTAAAGGAAAATTTTAGAAGCATTGTAGTGTAAATTTTGACTTAGATACTAAACATAATATTAACTATTAATACATGCGATTTCCTTATGAGCAATCTTGCATACAAATCAGTTCTCCTTTTGGATACTCGGGGCATTTTGTGGTTTATCCATATGTTCCATTTGTTTCGTTGGAGGGTGTTCCATACATCATTGTATTGCTATTTGATAGATATTTTTGCTCTTAAAATTTTTGTCTAGTCATGACAGTTTGTATTTTCTTTCCTTTTTGTTTTTTTGCTATTTCATCTCGCACCAAAAATCATTGACTAGTGCAAATCTTCTATTTGTAACCATTGAAATCTCCTTTTATAAATATATTCTAAATCAGTTCTAAATAGACCACAAAAAATGGTCAAGTAACTCTGTAATATCTTCTCATAAAACATTTCATAAGCTAACAATAGGCTGCCAAAGTGGGAAGTATTGGAATTTCCAACTACATTCGCCCTCCAACGAACAGATAGTAAAGACAGTGCATAAGGCTTAAATGATACTACAAAATTTAGACGCACGTATCTAAATTTAGAAATGCCGTAAAACTCGAATTAAAAAAAAAAGATTACTGATATCAATTCCTTCTCCGTGGATGGAACTAACATTATATTATGAATTCAGTAAGATATTATAGCTTACGATTGTCTCGGTAGCTGGTTTCTGTTTGACTTTCCGTAAGCATAGTGCATCCAAATGTAGAATTGCACTTTTCGTTTTCAGAACAGTTATATTTTCCTTTACAGTCATGGCCATTGGATATATTTACACATGGTAGAGAGTAATTTAGTCCATGATATCCTGACGACCATTCTGTGGAATAGATATAAATCTAAGAGTATTAATATTTGAAAAACAAATCAGAAATCACGATGTATTGCATCACTGAACATGATAATAAATAGCTCATAAGAAATTTCATACAGACATGGTCGCCGCAAAACGATCTGAAAAAAATCTGATTGAATACGATTCGTTGTGCCGACGTAGGGTGACCAGTTGTATAATTAGCATTTACTTAATTGGTGTAGTGGTAAGGATGAGAAATTCTGGGTTGATTGGTGAATTACACTATCTCTATGATACTGTGCAGCATTCAGATATAAAGATGTTTGTTTTCTCACATAGTAAGTACGGAAGTCTGGGGATATGTAAACTTTACAGGAGTGTTTAATGTAAGTATAAGTATACCCTCGAGCTCGTTTAGATATCTCCAACCGTAACATGTTGAATATGGTGTTTGTTAAGAAATCTGGCTGCATTCTTTGTGTTGTGAACATTCATAGAAACTAAGGCCAACCAAGCTCGTCGAAGATGGGACAGGCGCCGAATAGCAAACATGCCTGGGGTGATAACATAAATTGATTCTAATGTCCTAAGATCATTTATGAAAAATGCAACTTATTTTTCTTTTTCCTAAACTGTTGTACACAAATAAAGTCAATCACTGTTATTTTACAGATCGTGTTAATGATTAATTCTCTTATTTAAAATTGTGTAACACCACTCTCTATACATCATCCTTGAAAATTGGATTTCTGATTTACAAAACAGTACCTAAAGTTGAATTTAATTCCCTCAGAGTGTCAGTCGGGACTATTTTTTTTATCAAGAAATGTTTCTATCGATCAGACGGCCAGAGTAGGATTTCCTTTTTGTGATAGTGCCTATTTTGATGCTCAAACTCTTTTCCATAATACTATCAATTTTATGATTCTATGCTCTCTTAAATTGAGTCTCTTTTTAAGCTCTATTATCTGGATAGAGGATTATGTATAGATGATTTGATGTTTGTGCATTTGATTGTTCTGTTTTTGTGGTTAGCAGAAATGTAACACTGTAACCTATGTTATAACTGTCTCTCCAATTAATCGACCTAAGTCGGCACATCATCTGTATCTAAAAAAGGAGGTAACAAAATAAAAGAAAAATAAACAAATGAATTAACCTACTGCTCAAAGCGACTTTCTCATGTAGCTGAGTAAGATGTGTATTTATCTATTGTTTATTTATATATTTTCACATTTTTCAGTGACGCTTTTATTGAATTTTCCTGTTCATTAAACACGTTTTTATTTGTTATCATACGTCACAACAATTTTATGTTTATAGTTAAGTTGAGGGCGTAATTAGATTTCCATATAAGAAATTGAACATACTTGGGGGGGGATGTTCGAACACTTTTACATGCATCACATTTACAAATGTTTTGTATGAATAAACACTCATCAAGGTACTAGAAGAATTTGATCTTCAAGATCATTACCCCTTGTCATATTGTGTTGACAGAACACTATTTAAAAATCTGTGCTTAATTCATTCATAGTGGAAATGAATCGGATTACTTATCTAACCTTAATTGATGAACACTACATGGAAAATTAGGTAATTTTGAGCTAGTGCATCAGGGTAAATGAAGGATCCTAGTTTGTTTCTAATAAGTAGTTCGTTTCAATTGGTGCCTCTGCCTGTGGTTTGGATAAGAAATTTAAATAACGCATCTCTATATGTAATCATGTAAATTCTGTAACGCATCGGGTGTGTCCGCTTCAGATTTGTTATTTCCTGTCATTACTTCAAGCAAAAAAGTCAAAAGATAAATGAAATAATTTTGGCATGTGGTAAAAAATAAAAAAGGAAATACATAAATTTAATTTTACATTTTGGAGTTCTGAGGTCTGTTAAAATGCTGGATTTGCATGAACATTACAACCGGAGAAATCGACAAGTGACTTCCATTTCCCATGTTAGCTTTTTCAACAAGCAATATTCAATGGCACATAACTTTACATTTTAACTAGTCTGCAACATGTTTAGTGTTGGATGGACTGTAAATGCAGAGGACATTAATGCAGAGTTTGACGTATTAAAACAGTTAAACGTAAAGCGTTGAATTCTATATGTTTATCAATTGAAAAGAGTAATTTCTTACAGTGCATTGAGATACGCAATTGTACGTATTAACGGGTCACATTAATGAGATCTGTTCCGTCAATATTTTGTAGTTTCGAAAGCATATCAAGTGATGTTTGATATTACATTTTGAAATAAAACCTTTATTTGTATGCAGTAGTAGTTTCCGTAAGACATGTCACGAGTTCCAAATGAGATGAGGACTGAGCGCACCCTGTTAACATGCTAAACACATCGCAAATATCCCATTGAGAACCGGTCGTGGCCAGTGATAAAGTCATATAGGCCATTTGTCAGATCGGTAAAAGGACGTGGCTGGGAACTTCATGTTGTTAAATAATATCCTTGTATCAACCATATTCCCTTCTAAGTGACAATTACATATGTACAGTTTTGTAGCAATGTTTGGGTAGTTTATCTATTAGTCGCTTAGTCTGAGAAAAACACTCATAAGAGGAACATTTTGCATAGTGTCCAAGAACACCATATGCAGACGAGAACGGAATTTCGGAAGGAGAAATGAGTTATCAAAAAAAAAAAAAAAAAAAAAAAAAAGAAAAATAAATAAATAAAATAAAATAACATAAAATAACTAAATAAATACATGAATAAATTGTAATTTTTGTCCATTTTTATCGGCAAAGAAATCCTTTTCCTTGATTTTAAGTTAAAAGGGAAACATCTTGCTAAAGTATAAAAGTGTACCAAAATGCTCACAGTTCCCTGTAGAGGACTATGGCTGAATCAGTTTTGCCTTCCATGAGTACACGAGATCTATTCAAAGCATAACAGCAATAAAAAATTTACACATATTTATATGAATAAACTTACCTTGACATCCTATTTCAAAATAACATCTTTCATTCTCAGAACAGTTGCATTTTTGCAGACATCCAACGCCATAGTAACCTGGAAGACATTGTTCAGAGCAGCTCAGTCCCCAACATCCCGGTGGGCATTCTGTGTAATAATTTTGCAAAATATAGACACCGAGAGATTTATCTATAATTCAATAAACAAAAATTTAAGAAAAAAAAGTATGATGTTATCACAATACAACGGTACATTTTGTATGGATTAATGCAAAAGTGTTTTATATATTTATATTCTATAAAAAAATACTGGTGACGTATTTGATGGTTAATGATTGTCTTATGTTCCATTACCATTATTCCATGTGTATGATGGCTGCATCTGCCCGATGCATTGCATAGGCATGTATACTTATGGAACAGTCCCACTGGAATCAGTGAGATATCTTTTACATGCTTATCTACCATGACATAGGGACCTTGGTTTTGACATTCTTATCTGAAAGACAGAGGGGCGGTGTTTCCAAAATAGAAGCCGAACCGTGAATCTCTAATTATAAATTCACTGATAAAGTGATTTACCAAAAGATATTTTCTACATGAAAATACATCTGTAGAAATTTGATGCATTATGTGCATTTTTCTACAACATCCTATATATCATGAGGTCATCATAAGGCCCAGATCTAAATTAACAATTAACGTAAATTGTAGAGCTGACAAATATAAATAATAATAATAATAATAATAATAATAATAATAATAATAATAATAATAATAATAATAATAATAATAATAATGAAATTAATAAATATAAACATAAAAGAAAAGAAATAACAATAAAAGGACAGCGCTTCGATTAAATTAATTCCAGTTTAACGTTCCACTTACCCACGCATGTGCCTTTTATTTCCATAAAACCATAGTGGCAATCATCACGACTTAAAGAAAGAGACGTATGTCATTTTCAAAACAGAGATGAATATTATAATTAGTATATACATACATATTAAACAAGCAGTCCAACCGCTAGATAGGTAAATAGATCTTTTAATCTTGAAAACACGTCTATACTTTTGACAATACTTTAGGAAGGCGTGCTTATGTGTGTTAAAATTATTAAAATTGTTGAATAAACTGTTCATACCTATGACGTTTACGTCCGATAGCAACATCAACATTTGGAAGAAAAATAAAAGAAATTAGAAAACGAATTTTATACATGATGGTTACATTAGCATTCAAAGTAAAATAACAACGTACAAACCAGTGCATAACACATGCATTTTGAAATATTTCCTCATGAGCCATAAATAACCTCAATAACCATGAACCTAACTAATCATACATAAATATTGTCTGTGATACAGGGATTTTGATTAGATGTTTAATTTGATGTATTTTGGGAAATTATATATCTAGTAGTAACTAAAGCATGTATCAACCATAATTACACTCAATCTGTATAAAATTGAGATCGACATTATTTGAAGGTTCAGTTTGTATATTTAATGTCAGAACATATATACGTGCATCATAAGCGCGTTTCGACAACCTATATCTCTTCAGTAATGCTGAAATTTACTTAAAGCTAAGAGAAAAAAAAAGTTAGATCTGTTGCACATCAACTACAAGTACTGTACTTAAATTCAAGCAAAGAGAGTCGAAATATAAATATATACGTTAGTGAGCAGTAGTCTATTGCAGCATTTAAACATTGATTATTGGATTAAACACTTATATTGGTGGATAGGAGGTGGGGTAGACAGTATTCTCATAAAAGAAGTCCTAAGTCATCACTCAGTCTGTATAATTTGTTTTAATATGCTGAATGCATTTACATGTATACTTATCAATTGGACATTTGCCCAGTTTTGTCTTTCTATTCCATCCAACCCCTACAACCCTGATATTTCGAAAAATTACACTGTTGTTGGAAACCAGAGTTTGATGCAGAGGGTTCTAACAAGAATACAATTGAAAAAGCATTCCTGCGTTACCCCAGAGAGCTGCTAGCAAGTAAAATACAATCACTGCAAATATGTTTATATGATCAATTCATGCTTATTAATGAAGTAATTTTAATTTTCTAACTAAGGGTTGGAAAAAACAGAGAATACTAGAATGTAACAAATTACAATATAAGAAATAAAATATTGTGGTCCTGGCACTACATTTATACATGTACATTATATACAAGGTGCTCCTGGCTAGCTACATCCACGATGAATGTCCTAACTTACAGATGAAACAGATATATATACTCAGCACTGTATACATAAATGAGTGTGAAACAACACTGTGTAGAAAGTGTCATTGCCATGTTACAACGGTAAAGAGGTATAATAAATCAAACCTTCCACAAAGAACTTTTTATGAGCTCCACATTGCAGAGGGAATAAGTGTAACATTAATGTAAAATTTGAAAGTACCTGGTGTCATATGACTATGGCATATATTGTCTTTGTTATACACCAATCTTTATGTTATGTTGTAAATTGTAATCCATCACCTCTGTGTAACTATCATACATTCACATGTAGACGCTCGAATGTTCATGCTAATGATCGTACGTAGGCTTAAAACACAGTTTCAAAAATACAAAAGTCATAATCGTTTCTTTCCAACTATGTTGCAGAGGGGATAAAGAATTACTTCTGTGTGTGTATGCTTGGCTGGTGAATGTGGCCATGTGTGTGTCTGTAATTGTGTGAACAAGGTAGAAAGCCTACTACTCAACCCAGAATCATCCAATCTTGCACAAATATTTGCCATGCGGAGAGAATGAACCTTATTGATTTTCAGTCAAAAATTCAAGGTCACATTGGAGCAGTTGTGAGGGGAATGTACAGCTCTGAAGTGTCCCTTGTATCATCAGCTCACAGAAAAAAAATGGGCAAAGTAGGGACTACTTTTGTTGTTATTCAAATGCACTTAACTTTTATGGCATGACCTATATCTGTAGGTCTTAAATGCACATTGGATCATCATTATGCCCCCTCCATAAAATGGCCGGAGGCATATAGTGTTATCCTCTTTATTCAGTTTCTCTGTTAAACGACTGTCCTGTAGTCATATGGTTGGTGTCTCTGTTATCATTAAAATACTCTCAGAATGCTTATTGGCATCTTAGTTTTCTTTGTAGGTAGTCGCAGGAGAATATTTCACTTGAAAAAGTGCTACAAATCATAACAGAGACAGATGAAAAACCCATCTGCATAAACTGCTTGACCTTGCCTCGTCCTTGTGCAATTGGAAACAGCTCAGTGCCAGAGGATAAAGACCTTTTTATAGCATATGACTATGCTTTTTGCAACACATACTTTGGATTACAGTGAAAACACACTTTCACCTGTTAAACTACCATATTTTTCCTAATAAGCACCATGCGCTTACTGGGTGATGGAAAGTACCTTGGAAAGAATTGACCACATACATTATCAATATTCTGACTGAAATTTGTGTTTAAGGACAGATCCCAGTTATTCAATTTCAGATATCTTTCTATCAATTTTGAGGTGTTGTTTTACATTTGAGCATTATTGAGTTTCATTGTAATCTTTGATATGGCTACCAATAAACCTACCAATAAACATTTTGAGATTTTCCAACCTCCTGATTTGACAGAACATGGAATTTCTTCATTGCCTCATATAGGCAGAAATACACAATTCACAATAAAACGTTTTCTAGCAGATATTTTCTGTTCAGAATTCAAATACAAGATCTCTGAAATACATATAACTAAATAAAGACAGCAACTTGGCACCTTTGGTACAGAACCCTAGGGTGTGTCATGTCCTTGACTCGAAGTTCATATCAGCAATGTAAATAATGGGTAAATATTTATCTGGACCATAATTTTTACCCCTTGCAAGGATTTTAGTAATATATCACAGAATAATTGCCCAGGACCCACGGGTGTGTCATAATATTGAACCAAGGTCATATCTGCAAGGACAAGGTCACTGTGCTAAATAATGGTTAAATCTTTGTCCTGTCCATGACTTTTAAGCCAATGCCAAGATTTTAATATTTCACAGAATTGTTGGCAAAGGGGGAATGTCTTCATACTTTCAGATTTCATGATAACCGACCCGGGGGGGGGGGTGTATTATGCCACAATAGACATTGCTCTTGCCTTTTTTCTGTTCTAGCGTTTAGATGTTGAATTGAATAAAATGAAGGTGATTTATTTCTGTTTTCATTTTCATTACCTCCTTTTGTACCTTTACAATAGTTACATGTTGCATATTGATTTTCAAGTTTTCATTAGACATGTCATGTAAATGTTCTATGAAGGATGAGAAACATGTCTGTTAATAATATCCAACATCTGCAGATATGTTTCAATTCCATCATCGATAGTGTTCCAAGAAATTGAAATATTATCATGAAGCTCATTCCTACACTGATCATTTATAACATGAGAGGACACATAATTAAGCACAGGTCTGTCATCATCTGATGCAGAATTTTCACTGAATTCCAATATACCCTCCACACCATACATCTCAATGTTATCCTATTCAATTCCAATAGCATTCCGCATTTGCCGAGATTCACATACTCACTGGGGATGACTTGACCGTTCTGATCCTGTGGTGTGCCCATGCTTGTCTCCATAGTTGAGGTTTCCTGTTAATTTCCTGAATAAACGTGCACTGTAGTGCAGCGATGTGGCATTCATTCAAAAGATCCAAGATCTTTTCTTCTTCCAAATGATAAAACATGGTAATAGAAACTTAAGACGCCTGTGTACACGTCCCTCCAAAGTCTTTCATTACGTTGATTATGGACGTGTTTTCCCGTAATCATGCTTCCACCACCTGTACCCCTGTTTTTAATCATGAAATCTGCTATTGCTATATTTTCTAATCCCCTTAATTTCACTGGACCTCACAATATGTAAGTAATCAAGGTCCTCTTGCAAAAATTCATTTTGCATCGTTCTGATTAGTAATTCAAGATGGTCACTAGTAGCCGTAATTTGCTGACACATTCTAGACTTCTCGAATTTCACCAAAGTACATGTACATGCAAGTACTTAAGGTTCTCTACTTCTCTCAAGATTGTTTTTCGACCCGATCCGAATTCAGAGTTGGCTGCCGTAGGCCCTGATTTCCTGACACATTTTCAATTTTTTATCCACAACCGCTTCATAAAATGTCAGCAGACCCTACAAGGTCCTCACGGCCCTTAACCAGGTTTGTGCTTTTTGACCCGATCCATAATCCAAGGTGGCTATGATGAGCCCCTGTCGGTTGCCAAATTTCGACTGCTCATCTGCAACCGCTTTACAGAATTTCACCAAAACTTACAGAAAGTAAGAACTCAAGTTTCTGTACCACATTTGTATCTTTCGACTACACCAGTCATCCAAGGCTAAGCTGCCTGTCAAAGGTCTGACATATTTTTGACTTGTTTTCGGCAACTACTGCATAGGGTATTACAAATGTACCGGAAATAAGTTATCGAGGAATCATTCCAAAATTGTATCTTTTGACTCCATCTGTTGTTCAAGATGGTTGTCAGAAGCTATGATTGGCTAACATATTTTTCGACTTAGTTTTATTAACCGCCACACAGAATTTCACCAAATCGTAAAAAAGATAAGTACTGAAAGTACTCAAAATTTTCTACCAAACTTAAGCTGTCATCTGTTTGTGAAAAAACAAAATGTGCCCAAGTGAACCATATAGGCCCATTTATTCCTCTTGTTTATATTTTTTGAACTGCTGATTTGATTTTATAATTACAGATGTAAAATATAACAATGACATTCACCACAGCATGTCGACAAAGACCTATCTTGTGAATTCAGCATTAAAACAAAGTAACGAAGAAAAAGAAAGTTTCTATTTAGCCTGCGAGACCCGCAGTAATAATATTTATAAAATTTTTCAGTCAATGTGACTATTATAATAACGACAGCAAATTACGATCGAGAGTTGATGGTCATGTAAAATTAGCAATGAAAAATGGTATCTTTATTTGGAGTAAATTCCCTCCGGAGGGTCCCAGGGGAGATAAGAATAGGACCGCCGCACCTCTTGCGTGTCGTATGAGGCGACTAAATGAGGCACCCGGGGAATTTCTTATGAAAGATTTCCAAGCACCCTCTTGCTGGTCGCGGTCATTGACCAAATGAGGCGTCCTGTTTGCCGTGGGATGCAACCCGTGTCGTTAGAGGACGGGATCCTGATGGCTGATGTTATATTCAAACTGCGGTTTGATTGTGTCCAACACTCCACTTTGGCCCTTACTTCAACTAGACGGGCGGTTGGATTGGCCCAATCCTGATCAATCGGCTTTATCGTGCCAAACCCTCATTATGTATTGCTTCGTAGTATTTTTTATATTATGCGTCACCTTGATATGCGTTTCATTTTGTAGTTTTGAAATCCAAGTTATATTTGAGAAGGCGTTGGCTTATGGGCCAATCGATTGTAAATGAGGATTATTTGCATGTTTTGCACAGTGTATTGTGTGGTCATTGTAATCACTACCTGGAGGATGGGTAGCTGTGGGAATGAATCGTCTTCTTTTTCTCATAGATTTTCCACTAACAAACCACCATACTCTCAGTAAACGGGAACGTTTAGCAGAATGTCCTGAGTTTTGTCAAGAGGATGGCGACTGGAACAAGTTTTTAGTCATTTCTTCGGATGATAATGCTTTGGCCAAGGCTTCGCCGTCTCTCGTAGATAAAACCATCCAATCTATTGCAGAGACGATGACAAATATAACAAAGCAACAAAGTGTCAACCTTCTTGTTGAATTTGAGAAAAAAACAACAAAGCCTTAATTTACAAACATGTGATCACATCGGTGACATTGCAGGGAAGGTAGGTCCACATAAATTTTTAAACACCAGTCAAGGTATTTTGAGAGATAAAAACAGAAATTTAGCGCTCTTGTTATATAATGTCATCTTAAATGAACTCAAAAGCCAAAAAGTAGTAGGTGTGAAACTATTTCTTGTAAAGAAAGACGGAAAGGAAATTAAAAACACGAACTTTCCTTCCGTCTAGTTCAAGTTTAGATTAATCCGAATCGGACAAACTTATTCAGCAGTTATCTAAACCATATATTTTATTAGGTGACTTTAATACTCATAATATATTGTGCGGTAGTGACAGTGTTGATACCAAAGGTAATATAATTGAAGATTTTATATCAAAACATAATTTAAGTGCCTTTAAAAGAATTAAGACGACATCTTATCTCGTCAAATTTAAAGAAAGTTTGCCAACGTAGAACGGTTGCCAGACACACCATTAATAGCTGCAAACCTTTATCCTTGAAAAATTATATCTCCAAATTTAATACTCAAACACCTACAAATAAGGTATGAAAGATGATTAATAAAATAAACGGTAAAGGTACTTCAAATAATGTTTAACATTTTCACCATAACTCTAATATTTTAACATCCAAACTAGATATTGCCAATTGTTTGGGAAATACTTCTTCAAAAAAAATCCGTCTAATAATTGTCTTCCTGACTTTCGTCGTTTAAAACCAAAAAAAAAAAAAAAAAAAAAAAAAAAAAAAAAAAAAAATTAAAATTGAAATTTTCGTCGAATAATCAGCAAGATTATAATGAAGCGTTCCCGAATGAAGAATTACAAATGTCTTTGCAAAATCACATGCTATTGCCACTGATTAGGATGAAGTACATTATCAAATTTTAAAACATCTTCCGTTGAATATTTAACTTCATATTTTTAATTACATTTGGTTAAATGGTAGGGAGGCCCAAACTCTTTCCTTAAAAACAAATGAGATACACTTTTAGATACCTATAAATAATTTATTTGTATCACAATATACCAAAGAATAAATAGCACGTTTTATAGTCAACAAACTTTGAAAATTTCACCGGTTTATCTCGAGTACTGTACAAGATATGAGGATTTGAAAATGGACAATATTGCATTTTCACACCTTTTTCAAGCAAATGAAAATGCACAACCTCGCAATTTCATGAGATTTCATTTCATTTTATATAAATTGTCTGTAAGAGGAACTCTGCACCTGGAAATCCAACATACACACAAACAAATTTATCTATTTCTGAAATACTTCAAAACCACAAATCTGCCCTCGAGTCTTTTGGAATTACCACGACAAACTCTGACCTTGAATTACCTTATATTTATTAGATTCCAAAAATGCACAAAACCCCTTACAAACATTGTTTCATTGCTGGTTCTGCCAAGGGTACCACCAAACCTCTATCCATATTCCTAACGAAGATATTGACACACATCAAGCATGGTCTTCAAATTTACTGTGATACCGCATACTCCAGAAGCGGAATAAATCAGATGTGGATCCTAAAGAATTCTAAAGAACCTTTATGGAATCTAAAATCTCCGAAATTTAATAACATTTTCAGCATCAAATCTTTTGACTTCTCCACGCTCTACACTACAATTCCGCATCAAAAGCTCAAAAACAGACTTACTAAAATTATTCGAAATTCTTTTTTCCATAAAAATTGAAATCGTAGATATAAATATATTGTCCTTGGGCGGGAAGATACATATTTTCTAAAAGAACACTCCGATGCAAAACACAAGTATACCGAAGATCAAAATCAAAATGCTGGAATTCTTAATAGACAATATTTTTGTGGTGTTTGGAGGAAACATTTTTCAGCAAATCATTGGCATTCCCATGGGAACTAACTGCGCCCCTTTTCTTGCTGACATTTTCTCATATTCGTATGAGGCAGAATTTATTCAAAACATGCTCTCCACAGGCAGGACAAACCTTGCATCTCAGTTTAAATATACGTATAGATATATAGACGACGTATTGTCAATCAATAATCCTAACTTTAAGGATTACATACATGAAATCTATCCCCATGAACTTGGGATAAAAGAGACAACCGAGAGCAATAATTCCGTTTCGTATCTAGATATATTTTTAACTTTCGACAATAATGGTCATTTGAACACCTCTCTGTATGACGAACGTGACGATTTTAACTTCCAAATAACTAACTTTCCGTTTCTTTGCAGCAATATTCCGTCCTCATCTGCCTCATCTGGAGTTTTTATATCTCAACTTATAAGGTACGCAAGAGCCTATTCTCTATACGACGGTTTTATTACAAGGGCTAAACGACTGGCTACTTAGTTGCTCATGCAAGGATATGTTAAAGAACGTCTGAAATCGTCACTGAGGAAGTTCTACGGTCGCTATGGGGATCTTGTACGAAAATATGATGTGCCTCTTTTTAGAATGATTGATAATATTCTGGAATGCGACTAAATGACCTGTTCAGTGAACACCAAATATGACTTTGTATACCAATTAGTACTTTCGTACAAGAGTTGATTTTGACATGTTTCTTAAGAACTGCTGTGACGGGTGATGCATACAAACAGGAGACGCTTACTCTCCCCGGGCACCTGGTCTCACCTCGGAATTTTTCAGTATTTCGGGGTACACAACAGCTCCTTTTTGAAACTTACACGATTTTGTATCTGTCCTTGGACTTTGAGAATGATTAACGGTTTGGTACTTCTTCGATATTGATATAGATGGATCACTTTATGTTGATGACTTTTTGATATGTTGTCGCGGTAACAATATGAATCTAATTGAGAGAAAACTACAACTTTTTCTGAATGATATATTTCAGTGGTCTGTAAAAAGCGGCTTTAAATTTTCGAAAAATAAAACTTCTTGCGGCCATTTATGCCAGAATAGGCGAATACATAATGGCCCTGGGCTTTTTATGGATTGTAATAGGATAAATGTAGTAAATGAAGTGAAATTTCTTGGTTTCATCTTTCATAAACGATTGTCTTATCTAACGCATATTAAATCTTTAAAAGTCAAATGTTTGAAAGCCTAAGATGTTTTGAAAGTTTTATTTAATGTGGTGCTGAAAGTACAACGTTGCTCCAGCTTTATAGATTGCTGGTCCGATCGAAGCTGGACTATGGTTGTATTATTTATGGTTCAGCCAGAAAGTCCTATTTACAGCATCTGGACATCATACATCACCATTGCTTAAGATTAAGTCTTAGTGCTTTCAGGACCTCACCTGTACAAAGTTTATACTCGGAAGCAAATGAAACATCTTTGAATGAAGGAAGAGCTAAATTATCATTGCAATATATCATTAAATTGTATGCAAACCCATCAAATCCTGCATTCAATTGTGCCTTAAAGCCGAAATAAGAAACACAATCTCTTCATAAACCAAATAACAGTACAACTATAGGCTTACGTGTTAAACCACGTTATATCGAGGAGGCTGACATCACGCTATCAGATATAGAGAAACACGAAATATCTTCTTCACCACCATGGCTGATGAAGAGACCTACAGTCATGCTAAAATTATCAGATTATAAGAAATTTGATACTAATTCTCTCCCATAGCAACAAATGTTTTCGGAGATTGCGTCTTTGTACTCCGATTATAAATCTTACAATACAGATGGTTCTAAGGCTGATGATAGAGTTGCAGCTACTGCAGTAACAGATAATGACGTTTCTCTATCCATACGTTTACCTGATAATAGCTTTATATTTACTGCTGAAGCTAAAGCTATACTTTTAGCCCTTACTCACATTGAAAGAAATAAATATTCCAAAAATATAATTTATTCTGATTCTTTATCGTGTCTTCAGGCTATTCAATATTTCAATACAAGTAATCTATACCTTCTGAAGATCATAAAGAAAGTCGATTCTCCGTTGTCAAATAATTTGGAGGTTGCATTTTGTTGGGTTCCAGGACATATGGTTTTGGTTGTTAATGTTAGCGCTGATAAAGTAACAAAAGAAGCTGTATATATTTCTAATACTGTAGGTAAAATTCCATATACTGATTATATTGAGAATTTAACACAAGAAGTTTTGGATCATGACGTTAACAATAAACTTCATGATTTCAAGCTAATTTTTAAAAACATAAACTACATTGTAATCATAATAATCGTCGAGATGAAGTTGTTACTTGTAGACTCCGCATAGGGCACTCTTGGATAACTCATTCTTAACTTTTAAAAGAAGAGTCTCCTCCAGAGTATCTATTAAGTATTACACATATATTGTAAGAATGTGCAGACACTGCACGCATTCGAAATGAACTATTATACTGTAAAAGGTACGAGTGAGTTATTTGAGAATGTCAGTATTTGGAAAGTTCTGGGGATTTAAAAGAAGTTAACCTATATAGTAAAATATAATATATTAAAATATAATATATTTTAATTGTGTATACATGTTCATTTAAGTAGTCCCATTTATTTGAAGATACGATATACAATAGGAGCTGGTCTTTCCTATATATTTTAATTGCTCTCTTTTAATTTGATTCGATTTGTGTTAACCTGTGACCATCGCCATATGCGTGGAATATTCCCGGCGCGACGTAAACGAATTATCTATCTATCTACCTATTAGAGAAAATTCTCATGTTGAGCGTCTTGAACGCGCAATGGTATCAAAGAGCAAAACAAAAAATTATTGTGATGAAAAAAAAAATAAAGAAGTAGAAAAAAAAAAACCCAAAAAACCAAAAATAACCCCTCCCCCTAAAAACAAAAATAAAAAAAGAAAACAAAACAAAAAAATAAAAAAAAAAAAAAAAAACAATTAATAAAAAACAAAACAAAACACCCCCCCCCCCAATAATAGTAATAACAATAATGATAATAAACAGAAATATATTAATAATCTAATTTATTTACCGATTTAATATTGTTTCACGCTCATACTTAAATTGTTGAAAAAGATATGGTAATGATGTTTACAAAGGAACACACATTAATAAAGAGAGAGATGTATTACCACCTAAGATTTGTTATTTCTGTCAGGTCACAATGTTTATGGTTGTGATAAGTCAGGCCAGTAGAATGGAAATAGACGTCAATTTGGAGGACGCATGTTCGATTCCGGCCGTTGGATCAGATTTTCCAGCAGTGATTTATTATCTACCTGCGAGATAAAATATTTTTAGTTTATTATTAAAAAAAATAATAGAAACTCTCATCAGAATTCGATCCATGAACGATTGGTTCCGGAGATCATTGACTGACTTTTTCACTGAAACACGACTATAATTGTCTGTGTTTTGAAATATAATTCAAATGATTCGCCTGTGAAGTTTACGCTTGGATAATTGCAATAAAGTGTTAATATTACTGTTTACATAATTACGCAAACGTTTTCAATTTTTTCACGTAAAATAAAACACTATAAGATATCAATTATGTAATAAAAATATTGTTAATTATTTTGAAAGGTTATTTCCTTTGTTTCGAAAAACACTAAGAATCCATTCAGTCGCCATTTGCAGCGTTAAGATTTTGTAGCTCAACATATTTATCTTGCTCCGTTATATTTGGTATTTTTATTGTACATCCTGATTGTAAGTTTATATTATATCTACTATCTTGTCATCAGTATTTCAGATTTTAGAATATTTTAAATGAGGATTTGTAACTTTGTATGTACTTTGATATTTGGATCAAAAATCATCCATGAAGGATGTGTGAGTTCTTAAAATATTCAATTACTTGTTAAACTTTATTTCCTTTCCTGTATATTATATTCTATTAGAAACGTGCTTTTCTAGTTATTTACTCAATCAACGTAAGTAATTGATTAGTAGTATGAACACATAATATAGTTCAGACAGTAATAATTCTCTCCTTCAGGTATGAGTGTATTTTATCTATATTTCTATAATGTTCATGTTTACAATCATGCTAAATATATCATATATACGCATCTCCTTTTCTAGCCGCAAGTAGTGGCCCTAAATTAATGATAGGGCCACAATTCCTTACGTTGCGTAAACTTGCATTTTTGATAAGTGGAATGGCCGGCACGATTCTACGCATTTCGGCATCAAATGGAGCAAATATCTAACATATATAAACATAAAGCAAACGATCGGCAATGTTTACTTACCCCCGATCTGTCGTCTGAAGGCTCTACACACATTGTTCCCAACCTGTTTCAAATTTTCCGGTTTCTGTGTCAGCCATTCGGTTTCGCGAGATCTCGTTAAAAGTAACCTCACAAAAAGAGGCGGAGCTGACGTAAGGAATTGTGGCCCTATCATTCATTTAGGGCCACTACTTACGGCTACTCCTTTTCATGAGCATGTCCCAGGTTTTTGTGTCCTACGGCCTGGTCAGATGTCTTCTGTTTTCTCCTCTATAGATTTGTGGACGTGCCATTGAATGTATCACGAAGGATAAAGCTTTTAGATTTTTGTTCAGTCGATGCATCAAATGCCTCTGACACAACAAACAGAAATCTGCTATAAAAGGCATATCCTACTTTTTCAGTTTAAGGATAGATTTGCTTCAAAACTGAATCAGTTTATAGATGACTTGCTTTCAATTAATAATCCTTCATTCGTGGATTACCTTAGCATCATCTATCCAAGTGAACTTGAGGTCAAAGAAACCACAGACAGTAGTAATTCTACTTCGTATTTAGATATTATGTTGTCTTTCGACATTAATGGTCAATTGAACACCTCACTCTATGACAACACGTGACGATTTCAATTTCGCTATCACAAACTTTCCCTTCATGAGTAGCAACATTCCATCATCACCCGCATACGGCATATTCATATCTCAGTTAATACGTTATTCCAGAGCATGTTCAAATTACAGTGACTTTGTTCTGAGGGCTAGGCGACTTTCAGTTAAGCTGCTCAACCAGGGTTATATATCTGCTAGACTAGCAACGTCACTGAGGAAATTCTATGGTCGTTACGAGACTCTTATTACTCCATATGATATCTCGTTATCCAGAGTTTTAAATGATATTCTGGACTGAGACCGATTCCGATCATTTTACACAGATTTGACACCTTCTATACTAGAAGGTTACCTACTTCGACTTCTCCATAAATAAATACTTTAAAAAATTATTAAAACAATTAAACATTGAGTTGAAGCGTTAAATTCCTTGTTTCATCAATTGAAAAGGCTAATTTTTCTAGTGCAATAAGATTAGAAATTACACGTATTAACGGGTCAAATTAATGAGATCTGTTTCCTCAGTTTCTGATGTCTGATATTTCATTTTGGAATAAAACCTGCATTTGTATATAGTAGTAATTTCCGTAATACATGTCCCGAGTTCCAAATGAGACGAGGATTGAGCGCTCCCTGTTAACATGCTAAACACATTGCAATTATCCCATTGAAAACCGGTCGCGGCCAATGACAAAGTCACATGGGCCATTTGTCAGATTGGTAAAAAGGATGTGGATGTTGCCCCAGAATATCATTTAGCTTTCCAAATAGGGGAACCTCATGTTCAATAACATCCATGTATCAACCATATTTCCTTCTAAGTGACAATTCCATATGTAGTTTTGTAGCACAGGGTGAGTAGTTTATCTACTAGTCCCTTGGTCTGGGAAAAACGTTCATAAGAGGAACATTTGGCATAGTGTCCAAGTTAAAAAATTAAAAGACCATATGCAAACGAGGGCGGAATTTCGGAAAGTGAATTGAGTGATAAAAATTGTAATCGTAATGTAAAGATGATGGATAAATCCAAACCACAAGTCCAAAAATCATGAAAACATAGGACATACAAAATCAGTGAAAATGAAAAACAAATGGAAAATAACAAAATATGTCTACTTGAAGAACATATGTGAACCCCTGTGATGGAGTGAGATCAGGTGCCCGGGGAGAGTGAGCATCTCCTGCTTGCTAGCAACACCCGTCACATATACCCCGTAGAAAGAGTCAAATCGTGTGAATTCCATATGTATCCATATATGGAGAAGTCGAAGTAGGCAACCTTCTAGTATAGAAGGTGTCAAATCTGTGTAAAGTGATCGGAATCGGTCTCAGTCCAGAATATCATTTAAAAGTCTGGATAACGAGATAGCATATGGAGTAATTAGAGTCTCGTAACGACCGCAGAACTTCCTCAGTGACGATGCTATTCTAGCACATATATAACCCTGGTTGAGCAGCTTAACTGAAAGTCGCCTAGCCCTCAGAACAAAGTCATTGTAATTTGTACATGCTCTGGAATAACGTATTAACTGAGATATGAATACGCCGTATGCGGGCGATGATGGAATGTTGCTACTTATGAAAGGAAAGTTTGTGAAAGTTTGTAATGTTTGTTTGAAAGGAATGTATGTAACTGACGATTCATCGACCAAATGATTTCAAGTTCAACAGGAAACATCTTGCAAAAGTATAAAAGTGAACCAAAATGCTCACAGTTTCTTTCTTGTAGAGGGCTATGGTTGAAACATTCTTCACCCATATCAATACACGGGATCTACTCAATGCATATTAGCAATACAACATTTAAAGATGGAGGCAGTCCTAACATAACACGCGTTAACTCGAAAAGCCGTCATGAGGACTGTTTTAGCACATGTGCCTGCTCCGCGCGTTAACGCGATTTATTCCTGCGTTTGTTCAGTCCAGTCGCACGTTCACATGCCTACATTTGCAAGTCGTCCTATTCAGTGGTACGGATGTAGGTAATGAAATGGACCTAATAAAATCATCGAGAATGTCGCCATAGCTCCGTGTATTAAATGTAATTTTAAAATGACACTCACATTAAGGATTTTATATGTAATAAAACAAAAGAAATTAGCGCGTAAAATGCACTAAGGTACTTATAAAGTTATAATAATAATAATAATAATAATAATAATAATAATAATAATAATAATAATAATAATAACAATAATAATAATAATAATAATAATAATAATATTTTCAATAATAATTTTACTATATTGAATGTTCGAAAATTGTGAACAATATTTTTGAATTTTAACTCTTAACACGTTAGGGTTTTCTTTAATTCTATTTCATTTACACATGTACAGGTATATGTTCTTATATTTAAATAAACGTATATAACGATCCTCCTTCAAATCCTTCTATATGTACATGTTAATATAAGTTTGAAGTTCTAAGCAAGAGAAATTGTCTGTCAAGCGCGTTAACGCAGTCTTGAAATAAGCAGCAAACTTCACGTTAACGCGACGTTAACATAATATCATGTTAGGACTGCACCTCATTGTATTTGTTAATAAAGCATATATATGAATAAACTTACTTTGACATCCTTTTTCAAAATTACATTTTTCATTTGCAGAACAGCTGCATTTTTGTAGACATCTAACGCCATAAAAACCTGGTAGACATTGATCAGAGCAGTGCCGTCCCCAACATCCTGGCGGGCATTCTTTGTATAATTTTACAAAAATAAAGAGACACAGAGATTTAAGAATACCTATAATTATCACAATACCACGTTACTTTCGTATGGATTAATGCAATAGGGTTGTATATATCTATATTTTATAGAAAATTACTAATGACGTATACGGCGGTTAATTATTGTTTTACATTCCACTACGATTATTTCATGATGACAGTATCTACCCAATGCACTGCATAGACATTTATACCTTTGGAACGGACATACCCGAATCAGTGAGATATCTTTTACATTCTTGACTACAATTATATGGGGACCTTGGTTTTGACATTCTCATCTGAAAGACAGAGCAGCGGTGTTTTTACGATATAAGTCGAACCATGAATCTTTATGTATTTGTTCACTGGTAAATTGATTTACCAGAAGATACATGAAAATACATCTGTATAAATTTGATGCACTATGTACATTTTTCAATATGATATAAATCATCAGGTGATCGTAGGGTCCAGATCTGAATTAAGAATTAACATAAATTGTAGAGCTGAAAAATGTAAATAAGAGTAATAATAATGAAATAAATAAACACAAGCATAAAAGAAAAAATAACAATCAAAGGACAGCGCTTCGCATAAAGTAATTCCAGTTTTACGTTCATCTTACCTACGCATGTGCCTTTTATCTCCATAAAACCAAAGAGGCAATCATTACGACTTGAACAAAGAGACGTAAGCCATTATCAAAACAGAGATGAATATTATAACTATTATACACATACATATTAAACTAGCAATACAACTACATATACGGTTAGACAGGTAAACGGAGTTTTTAATCTTGAAAACACTTCTATGCATTTGACAACACTTTACGAAGTAACACTTTGTGTTAAAATGATTAAAATTGTTGAATGAACTGTTTATACCTATGACGTTTAAATCCGATAGCAACATCAACATTTGAAAGAAAAATGAAAGTTATTAGAAAACGAATTTTATACATGATGGTTACATTAACACTCCAAGTAAAATAACAACGCCCATAGAAGTACATAACACATGCATTTTGAAATATTTCCTCATGTGCCATAAATAACCTCAATAACCATGAACCTAACTAATCAAACATAAAGATTGTCGGTAACAGCGATTTTAACTGGATGTTGAATCTGAAGTGTTTTAGAAAATTATATAGCCAGTTGTAACTAGTGTATGTGTTAACCATAACTACAATGAATCTGTATAAAATTGAGATTGGCACTTTTTGAAGCTTCATTTTATATTAAATCTCAGAAAATATATACGCGCATCATAAGCGCATTTCAACAACTTATACATCTTCAGTGATGCTTAAATTGACTTAAAGCTAAGAGCCAAAGGACCCTTCAAAGGACAAAGCTATGCTTGAGGTAGTTTTGTTTTCGAATAATTTACAACCTAAACAGTAATAACAAATTAGATGTAAACTGGGTTGAAGACACCTGCGGGAACTAATATTCTACCAGCAGTGTCCATGAATCGATCATATGTTGTCTTTCGTGTGTCTGAATAAAAAAAAAATGTCATCTTTTGAAAATAGAATCTTAATATCACGACTTACTTTCTGCAACGCATATAAGTAGAAATTCGAAAGAGTACCACTGAATGTCTTATATTCAAAGTCCAAATTCGGTGAGGATAGTTTCAACAGGAACAAATGGGTTAAAACCTAGTGTTTGAAATGAGTGACCGTCTCCTGTCGCTGCATGCTACAGTCGCCCCAAATGTTTCGTAAAAGCCTATGGTGCTCAGTGGTACAGCTATAAGTTAAAGTTAAAGAACAACATTGTACATGGCAATGCTTCAAAAAATCATAACAATCTGGAGAGGGGGACAAAACCCAGCCATAGCTTTCCATGTACATATAAAGTCAATTTGGCAACACATTTTCTATTTTGAATCACTGAAGACACATGAGTTGTCGAAACGTACATATGATGCAATACCTTGATACTAATAGATTCCACCTATTCTAATTCCTGATCGCTAATGACACAAGAAACTAGCTTTAGTTCGTATTTCACATCAAATCTCGCTGAATTTTATTTCTGTAAGGAGATTAGTTTTGAAAGGAAAAGATAAAAAGATCTGATTTAACCGTATGACAGAAGTCATCACGAAAACACGATGTAAACCAGACCAAAAAAATAAAATGAAACAAACACAAAACCAAAAAAAAAAAAAAAAAAACCCAAAATATAGATAAAATTAAAAAAAAAATCAAATAAAATTATGGGTTGACAAGCAATTGGTATGGTTTTCTGGATTATGGGTCCACCTTCCCAATTGCCACAAAAAGAAAAATAATCAAAGGGCACAGAAACTGTATGAATAAAACTAAGATATCAAAATTACATAGATTGACATCAGCATGAGTGAGCCGTGCTCTCCCTGGAAGCGAGCTCAAATCCTTGATCTACAGGAGTCCCGAGTGAAAGTGAGAGGGAACGAAGTTCAGGTCAGTGTCCTTCCTGAAAAAGGCCTGTCATATATTCCCTATCGACCTGTTAGTCAGTGTGCAATGTTCAAGTAAATGTTTGTAGAAGTCTGTCGAAGGGCCTAATAAAAGACTTATTGCCTTTTCAATGTTGTATTCTAGATGAGCAAGGCGATTCACTAGTTTGGAAACCGACGAGATGAAATTTTGGAAAATTTTAACCCTCCTTTGTTTCCATACAATACCACTGTAGAAATTGAAATGGGTAAACCCATTGGATACTTATTGTTAAAAGTAACATTTAAAAATTTTAATGAAAGTTCTGAATAAGACATGAAATGGTTCGTGATACCTATAACCTGAGTTTCAGTGCTATTTGTTAAGTTCTCTGTATGCAAGACCAAAACTTCAGTGCAGGCTCTTGAAAATCGAAGCAACTCGGATATAATATAATATAGGCTGGGACATTAACATCCAAATATGGAAAATGTACCATCGGAAATCCAAAATCGTCATGTTTATCGCAAATATTTTTTTATGAATAATATTGCTAATTATCTTAATGTTTAGATCTCAAAAGGGTATTTCTCTGTTAGAAATATTGCATTTGTTTACCTAATGTTCAGGTTGGTAATATCAATAATATATCTATACAATTCAGGGTTATCAATAACCACGATATCGGCAAGAGTTCTAGAGGTATCATTGAGCATACCAATAAGGTTGAAACATTTAGACATTTTAACAGGATGCAAGAAGTCGCTCTCATAACAATATAGAAATAAATCTGCTACCCATAGGAATCCAACTATCTGTTGATAAATCGTGCCATTGAATTGCACATAAATATTATCCATCAAACTCAATGGCCTGACATTATTTAGGACAAACTGAGATTTTATACGATGTGTATTGTGTGGTGGAAACATACATTTATTTGAAGTACAGATGTATGTTTTAGATTCTTTAAACACTAGCGTACGAGAAAACAAATTAGTTGTAATAAAATCATGTGGATTTGAGGTGGACAGAGTAGACAAATCAAATGTAGAGTCTTAAGTAGCTTGAAAATTTTGTGAAAGGATAAAGTTTTCTATAATTTTAGTAGAGTTTGGATAGACCAAAATCAATTGATACTGCTATAAAATTACAATATTTAATAGTGTACCTAAAAGGTAAAGTAGTAAAACAATTAATAGAGTTAGATATATTTGGTTATAGAACGTGATATTTACGGAATTTTATGTAATTTAGGGGGCCAAAACATGGCTGGAAGGTAATATTTATCAATACTGAATTTAAAAATCAAACACAGTCATGCCGTGATCATGTAAAAGCGTTGTATTTAAAAATCGGAGTTTCGGTATTATTACCTGTTTTTTCAGCAAGCATATATTTCTTAAACTTCATTTTTCGAATCGTTGAGCGCATAAATTTTTACATTTTCCTTTTTGCAACCACGTTTACAGAAAGTTTGTGCGTTTCGTCTAAAGCATTTATTAAAATCACGAACGGTTACATTTCAGTCTTTTTACAGAAAGTGAACGTACTCATTTATCACAAATACAGCTATGATATGACCTAAAGGTTTATAGACATATAGAAATATTGCAAGAACATGAAGAGGGAATAGAAGAAGGGCCGGTATTCAAAAAAATTCTTATATTTAAGACTTAAAATAACACTGAAATAAGAAATAAATTCTCAGCTAAAATGTTAATTTTACAAAGATGCAAAGAGTACATTGTAATATTCCTAGCTAAGAAATCCACGTAATCCTTAAATTCGTTATCAAGGAAAAACAGGGAGAAAACCAACAATATAAATATTTTTTACCAAACAACAACAAACAGTAGGGCGCCAATCGAAGCGAACATAACACATAAGCGAACACCAAATTAGACACATGACGAGTATGTGCTGCTAGCATTACTTGTAAACGACAAGAAGATTCGTAGACAAAGGCTGGGGACAAATACAAATGTATAATTTCTAAAAAGAATAACGCTTCGGAAGCTGAATTTCCACCCCCTCCCCTTTCCCCACTTTGAATACAGAGGAGATCGAAAAAATGGCATAACATTTTTCAGTCTCCAATGCTACGATATCTGCTTTTCGAAGAGCAAGCACGGATACAGGTAACTTTAGTTGTATCACGTTGAATCACACGCCCACTGTACTATATCGGTGCATGGATATCGATAATAAAAATGGTATCGACTTACAGTAAGTATTGGGATACCTTTTCCCTGAAAAAGCGGGTAAGTAACCCTTTACGAGAGGAGTAGCCACTGTCACAATACAGATGTTTATGTACTTTAAAACGACTGTTCTCAAAATTGTAAACCACTATCGTTCATTTTGTTTGAGTCATGAGTCTTGCAACAGTGCTAGCTGATTTGTTGTGCGTATCAAAAACAACTCCTACATTGATATTTGGTAACGGTGCCTTTTTATATATTATATATTCATTTTCATTTAATGGTTTGGGCTATCATTTTCACATTTGATCAATCTATAGCTCCGGCTTTTCCTGGGAATCCAGCAATTTGGAAAAAGGTGTTTCTGTTATTGTATTTCTGATGTCATCAGCATGCATGGGAAATGTAATACATCTGCAAGAAATTCTGTATAAGGACAGGACTCAGCAGGTGACATGCTATGTCTCTTGACACAGAGGACTGCGAAATGTCCCTGTCATATCCATTACAGAGTAATTCGTCAGGAGTCAGGAATCGCAATGTTTGGCATATTTTTGAATGGATGTTAGTACATGGTTTTTTTAAGAATCCCGCTCGCACCATTACTTAATTCATTTGCGGAATTAATTCAACCACAATCAATCATGAAAAGTTTTAGCAAATCAACATCTGAATGCTCGTTTAAACTGTGTTTCATTTCTTGAAAATTTCTTTGGTTTCTCATTGGGGGGAGGGGGGGGGTTAAAATAAGAAAAACTTGAAATATTCTTATCTTATTTAGGAGTGCACTTTGATATTGTAACGTTAAGTAAATTCTTAAGTACTATGTAAGTTCATGAAACATACTTAAGGAAAGTTAACCTAGAAATTGTGAAACTACTTGAGTAAGAGAAACTTTAATTTTCCTAAACTAAAGTAGAAACGAGAAAATATTTATCAATAGCGGCGAAGGAACTTATGTTTAGATGTCACTGTATTGTAATTGCAAATGAAGTTTCTGATAGTTATGTTTGTGTCTAAGAGTATTTTGTTTTGGGTTTTTTCTTTATTTTATATGATAATAGAGGACAGGAAGTTCCAGGTTCTCAAAATATTATGAAAATGTTGATATAAGTCTATGATCACGAAAATATTGGATATATTACGTAAATCTAGACCTTCATTGACAAATTTATTCTTGGTAAATTGGAGGAACTGAGAATTCCACAATACAATGTTATCACATTATAACAAAAGGAAAATCACAAATGCAGTAGAAAATCTTGAGTAATCTTGAGTATTTGATATTTGTATGCCTATATAAGTTTTAAATGAAAGTTTAAAAAATGGTCTTTATTTCTGTTCCGTCAGTATTTATGTTCAAAATCTTATGTGAATTGCTGAATGTAGCAAGCCATTTGAATATCCTATTTTCTGTCAATACAAATTAAGCATGTTTTGTGTCTCTAGTCTGACTAGTCACAGAGGCCCAAATGATATTCTAACTCTGGAGAGTGTGTGTTTCATATCTTTTTGTAACAGATTTTCATTTGATCAAGTTCTCATAATTGACTGTACAAATAGAATAATTGGTGCTGAAAAAATCAGCATATGATGCAAAAATGGCATACAAATACAAAATCTTACAGTACTTATTCGTAAGTATGTTGATTCAAAGCTATCTGTATTGTGTCATAGCAATACTGGGTTTGTAAAAAGACGCTAAAAAAGACGTAAAAAAGAGGAGTTTCATCTGCATGTACTTTTGTATCGAGAGAACATGTTTTACTTTAGATGCTTCAGCAGCAATTCGTGTTATGTCACTAGTTCTGGCGAGCCCTGTGGATTCTAGATGAAAATGAAGGATTTTCAATCAATCTAGGTGTGTCCTATATTTTGTCCGAAAAGTAAATGATAAACGTCATTGGTGCATGTTATTAAACAAACAAACACTTCCTTAAAATCCATGGAAATATATTTGACTAGCTGAAAACTAAGATTAGTGTATTTCGACGTGGAAAATATGTCGAATTAATTGTCAGAAGAATAATTCCAATAAACGGATTAAACCAAATCATTAATAACGCATCTAATAGCTGTGTCCAAGGTAGTATATTCAAGTGTCCCTATCCGTAACATCAAACATCATAATAAGAGGCAATAGGTATTGGCCCTTAATTTTACATTCAGATATACTGATGATGTACTGTCAAGGGAATCGGAACTTTGATATACACGTAAATACAATATATCCCAATAAAATGGAAAATAAAGAAATTACAGAATCAAAATCATGTGCTTCATATTTAGATCTTCTACTTGATATTGATCGAGATGGTAAGCTTACTAGTGACAAACGTGATTTTCTCCATTTTTAATTTCCATATACAAATTGTAGCTTACCCTTTTCACCTGCGTATGATGTTTATCTACCTCAAGTGATCTGATGTGCTCGACCTGTTTCTAGTATCGTTCTTTTATTTATCAAATCAAAATACTGGAAAAAAACTTACTATTATATGGAAATGAGATATCACGTCTTTAGTCAACATTTATGAAATTTTACAGTCGCTATAAAGACGTTGTCTGACATGTTGACTTCCTATTTCAAGTGCTTAGACCGGCTACATTATCAATACTGTATTATTTGTACTGATCACGATATATATCGCTTTTGACTACGGTTGTGCCGTTTCTTATCTCTGTGATTGCGAATAATACCATTTCGCATACAATTATGGCTTCTCGTAGGGTGTGACCGGTTGGCAGGTGATGCTTACTCCCCCATGGCACTTACTTTTAGCTCTGTTTAAACAGGGGTTCGTAATTCTGTTTGGACCTCGAGATTTGGAAATCGAAACGGTATATTAGATTATTACCTATGCGGCAAATAAACATACAGAAGTATAAACATAATTACGGTTTTATAAAAGATTAAGACGATCGTAGGAAGGACCACACATATCCTTAAATGATTAACAAAAACTTGTAAAATCTGCAGCACCTTAATAACCAACAATGCATTTACCTGCAAACCTTCCAAAGGGTTCAATTCCCATAGCTTTGTACACTTTAGTTGCAAGTCACATACTATATCCTATGAATATATTGCTCATTTTGTGGATTAATATTAGTTTGTAAAACAAAGGAAAGACGCCGATGAAAAGTGTAAGCATTCCCTGCTTACCGGTCACACTCACAGCGATGCCATATTATTATTTGAACTAACATACATCCGAGTCATGTGAGGTGGTAACGGTAATCTTCTTGTCACAATCGAGAAGAGTCATAAGTAAAATATATGGTACTGTATTATCACAGCGCAAACGGTTTAACAAGGACAACCATCACATGAGGAAGTAAATATGTCAGATAATGATAGAAAGCAAAATCTTAACAAAGACCGCACAAATTACGGAATTAAGACTTCAAAGTGATATCGACTTTTCATTTCAGTAGCTTGTTGTGGTAAATGAAAGAAACGTAGTCTGAAAAAACTATATCGGATCACTTCAGACATATAAACACCATTAGCAGGTAACAAAGGAATATAATTACACGAATAGAGAAAATGAACAATGGGAGAATCAAAATTGCCTGATTTATCATATAGTGAACTAATGTTTACTGTATTGTCCAATATTCAGTAAAAGATATAAGTACGAAGCACTGGAACTGTCGTATCTTTAACTTCGTATTAATCAGAATGTATTATATCAAAATTTTTATTGTTTATAGACCATGCATATCAATATATCTGAATATAAAATTAAAGTGTTTTGCCAGTTGCTTTTTATGCTGACACAGATTTTGAATAAATTCAGCTTCGTACAAAGACAAGAATTTAATTAGTTCTTCATATCAATAAGTAAATGTACATGTATATTCATTTTATTTGACTTAACCCAGAAAAGACATTCTTAAGAAATATTTTTCAATTCTGCTGTAAAGATTACATGATTTATACCAATCAAGAGGAGCCAGATGTCTCCTAATGTAAACTTAATAAAATTAGTTGGTATTTTGGGGGATCTGTTCTTGTCAAGCCGTCAAATCTGACATATCAATGGAAATATAAGGAGGCAACTCCTCTCAAATGATCCTTTCCCTTAGCACTAGGTTCGAACGTTTTTCAATGACACCGATGTGTTAAAAAGATTTGCCCTTCTCCAAGAACAATATTATATATGCAGATACAGCTTCGACGAACAATACGTTAACACGAATATTTCTGTAGATACTTCAGTATGTTCATTCATTTATTATCGTTGGGCGTTTCTGATACAATTGAGAAGGATGTTCATGATTCTTACAGCCTAGTAAAAGAGTTTGGATTAAATATGGCTCTATAAAATTCTTCTCTTCAGAAGTGATTGACAACTGAAGATCTGGTTTACGTTAGGTTTTAACACATGACTAAGTTTTAGATATCTGCTTTATGAATTTGGGATTTCTAAAAACTCCCCACACACTATACTTCCTGATAACTTCAAGTTCTTGTTGTTGTTACCATTATACAACGTATTTGGTGAAGACGAAATTTGATAGTTATAGTCTATGGTCACATGAAGTTGTTGAACTGATCGATAATAATTGTATCGTGTTTTTAGGAAAGTTTTGCATCAAGCTTTCTGCATTCCAATGGACCTCAACTGTGCTTCGCTTTATCGCTGTCATATTTCTTTTCTTCTACGAAATAGATTCAACAAATATTTGCTCTCTATAGGCAAAAATCAAATACCCGGACACACACATACATATATACATACATATATATATATATGAGTGAGAGAGAGAGAGAACTTACTTTCAAATAATTATACGTCATTCATGGATTAACTTAGCGTTAACGGTAAGTAAACGAAAGCCCAGAGAGTAGCAGTGCTTCAGTGTATCCTACCTGCGCACTTTAAAAATTTAATTTACAACAGTGATTTCATTTTCGATATCACAGACTTCCGCGTTATGAGTAACAACATCCATCATCGCCTGCGTAAGGCATATCGATTTTTATCTTAATACGTTACGTCATAGCAAGTTCAAACTATGACGTCTGTTCACGTGCGTTTCCGACACCGAAATTTCAGTCAGTCAGCATTTCTTGTCTTGAATGGGAAATTCGACTTCGTGTTCTTGTCTTCCCCGTGTGTTCGTGCGTGTATATTTATGTATTTACCTCCTCGACTTGAAAGGTTGTTGCAGGACTTTTGCGACGAATGTTGTATGCAACCAGGGGACGCTTACTCCTCCCAGGCACCTGGTCTCACCTCGATTTTATTGGGGTTCGCATTTGTCTTAATATATCCCTATATACGATATTTTCCTTTTATTCCATGGAGTATGAGATATGCTTTACCCTTCTTTTTTCTTTTTGCAGATGTTGAATGCCTGTAGGCTTCGGTATCGAAGAATACCAATGCATGTCCGATATTCATCATGAGTGGGAGCAGGCGTGGTGTAGTGGTTAAGCGCTTGGCTTGCGGCGCCGACGATCCGGGTTCGATTCCCGGGTTGTGCCACTATGTTTAAGAGGTTGGTAACCTCCTGCTTCCATGTCGCGATATAACTGAAATATTGTTGAAAGCGACGTAAAACACCAATCAACCAACCAACCAATCATCATGAGTGGGAAGGTGGGCGCCAGTAAACCGGTTTACCACACCAATTGAGTGACGTTTGTTACTTCAAATGACCGTCCCAAGTAGGCATCGTAAATGCAGCACAATCCAATATTTTTGTAATGTTGTTTTTCCGTTTTTATTCTTATATTATCATGTTTTTTGTGCATGTCCTTGGTGATTTGTGTCATACAGCTTTGTCAGATGTCTTCTGTTTTCTCTTGCATAAATTTCATACATACAACAATTATCAAATCAAAACCTCCAATCAATTAGAAATGAGTAATTGTACTGAGTAATTGTAATAATAATAAGAAGAGGAAGGACAACAACAAGAAAAATAGAATAAATTAAGTAAAAATTTAAGGAATCATCTTCTTTCCTCTTTCTCTGATTATGAAGAAATTCTGAAATATAATCATAAACAAATGATTATGAACGGTCAAAATCCTATTATAACTATGCTAAGTGCACATTCGTGTTTAAATGTTTTAGTTGGTACCACGTGTTTCCTTCAGCTGATTCATCTGTAATTCTTTTCTTTGAAATAATCTGAACCTGATTTGAATCTGATCACGTACCAGAGACAATCAATTCCACTTTAATATAATATTTTATTACAAAACATAACTGTGCACTATACACGATAATATATAGGACATTCCGCGAGAAAATATTTCGGATCCAAGTACCCATTTTCGGTTCTAGTGTATTATAATAATAACAACCCAGCACCCCCCCCCCCCAAAAAAAACCAAAAAACCCCCCCAAAAAACCACTATACCTTAGCGGATTTATTAGTTTTGAAATTTACTATAAGCTTTTAAGTTCAGATATGTATGTATTAGGCAATACTTAGAAGATTTACAAAAAAATCTATTGAGAATATTGTACTGTTAACGAAATACCTGCGTTAGAAACATGTTTTTCTTATCAATTTCACTCCTAGGTGAGGAATGTTTATGAGCCATCAATCATGTGACCGCATTAAACGTCAAAGGAGTCTTTATTCACAATTTTTTTTTCTACTTTTCATGTCCGAATCGCCAAACCTGGTCTCACCTCCATTTTATTGGGGTTCGCATTTGTCTCAATATGACACTGTTCACAATATTGTCCTTTTATTCCATGGACTATGAGATATGGTTTACCCTTCGGCACTTCTTCGTTTTTTTACTTCTTCCCCGTTTCCTTTTCACTTTCTCCATTTTGTTGATACTTTAGTTTATATCTCGCTTCGGATCCGCGACGGCGCCGCTTTCAGCAAATGAGAAAATTTTATGTGCACCTCATTAAAATTCATTCATAAATAATGCATTATCTTTGCAGAAGTGAAGTTTTAAATGTAGAGATGATGGATAAATCCAAAACCAAAGGGCATACAAAATCAGTGAAAATGAAAACCAAATAGAAAACAACGAAAACTGTCTACTTGAAGAGTTTATGTGCACCCCCTTGGTGGAGGGAGATCAAGTGCACGGGGAGATTGAGCATCTCCTGCTTGCTAGCAACACCCGTCACATAGACCCAGTAGAAAAGTCAAATTCTGGTATTAACGAAAACTTTATGTCTTTGAGAAGCCTACAGAAATAGCATATGAAGAATTTACTTCTCAATAGCTGTAACTTCAGGCTGTGAGGGATAGTGCCTTTTTAATCGACATCGTTGATATTGAAACGAAAATTGCGGCCTTGAAGGCACAATCGATAGCTAGCATTTTAAAACAAAATAGCAATATCTACAATTTTGTATGCATTTTTTGGTAGAAACATTAGTATTTACATAAGTACATATTCCAAAAAACGAATGTTACTCATATTAAAGATAAATATATATCATAATGAAGTATATTTCAGACAAGGAAGCTGCAGAATTCAATTACAAGCTACTCAACAATATTCTGTATTAACTACCTGGCTAGTAAATGGAATACAGGTGTGAATGATATGTGGTATATGCATGATAACACGAAACAAAGTTTGTAATTTTCGCATACAGGAATTTAAGGAATATGTGGAAGATTATTGGGGATATACTTAAGGTCGAAAGTCAGTGGAAGCATGATTTGGTTGGGGTTTTTTTTATTTCTATGAAAGGAGCGAAAAAGTATTTATATTAACTAATTTTATTTTATATATAGAATTTATAAGCACAAAATGTTTTGTAGAATGGAAAAGCCGGAGGAAAAGCGTTTACTCCTTATTATTTTCGATGGCATGGCCTGACGTCTCATGCAATTATACACGTGGTAGTAAATGATTCAGCATACGTATCTTATTTGTCAGCAATAATATAGAAACAACAGGCATATAAATGTTATTTATTTTTCTTTAGTCCTCGACAGAACGACACCTAATACAAGTCAAGAAAAGGTAATTAAGAAAGTAAGTATATATATAAGCATATGATGCATAATCTACTCTTATGATTGATATATGTGGTATATAACACCATGCATTTTCGAAAAACAAGTACCTTATTGCACATGACAGAAAATGTCAATGTTCCTTTTACTTCCGCGAGATTCTTCATCGAATGAAAATTAAAATCAAAGCCCTAACGAGAATGTCTGAAATACATACACACAGGAGTGAAAGGAAGAAAAAAGAAATTTGAGGAACAGGAAACTACTAGCACGGCAATAATGTTGACATTGTAGTCTACTGAAAACCGTATAATAAATTGAGTAAAGATTATTTCTGCAAATTTGGCAAAAATGCAAATTGTTTAACAAGTCTATTTTTTTACATGTTAAAAGTTTATCCCTAGTTGTTTGGAATCACTTGATTACTATATATAGAAAAGTGCAAGGGTATACTGCCAAATTTGGTAATCAAATTTTGTTGTAAACAATAAATGGAAACCTATAAATGATATTTATAGCCGTGCCCAACTTATAAGAGGGGTAATCGTGTATAAATACTGGGATGAAATAGCTGAATGGTGTAATTTTATACCAAATGATCTAATTAAATTTTAAATTTTGTTGATATTTTTAAATCTAAAGGTTAGCGGCATTATACAGAAAGTGGACAGATACACACTCTTCTTTCTGTTCGATGGCAGAGACTGAGTTCAGTAAGACAGAGCTACAGCGTCACTTAATATTCAACCAACTTCTCTAGGCTCTCCTAGATACATTTCTCTCCTTTCGTTCTTAGCCCTGTGGAATGAAACAAGGACATACCACGGAAATAAAGTTATACTGTCTTTTCATTCAAGGTTTACTTTCATCGATACATATCACAAGTCAACATCAATTTTGCTTGTTATTTCGAGTCAGAAGGTGATATTTTTTGCGATTTCATACACTTAATACCGATGTCAGTCCGCCCTAATTTAGAGGATATGCATCGAAAAGTTTTGAAAGGTGAAGAAGTTTTACTGGAAAATCAAAATAATTCAATATAAGCGCAGAATGTCATGTATGAATCTCTATAACAAACTTAAAGACAAGAGGACATTATTAAAATGTCATTACTCTTAATAACCCTTGTTTTCCGTAACTACCTGCATAACAGCATTTCATGTCTATATGTCTCAACTGTTCCAATATGCCACGACTTCTTCAATTGCCTCCAAAAGCATACATATTGACTTCTTGATTTAACCGTAATTTGTGTTTTTTATATTGTGGCTGTGTAATATCACACCATTCCTACTATGTTTACCGAATGAAACCACTAGTACACTGTTCTTACTACACGTGACTACATTATATACTATAAACAATATACTCTTAACTCATGTCACCCTGGTCCTCAGTCAATAGGTGATACTTACTGCACCATGGCACCTCAGTCCACCATTGTATATAGTTTTGTATCAAAGTTATTTCTTTGGGACTGTTGCTCTGTATCTAAGCCCTTTACGTAAAAAAGTATTATTAAAAATGGTATATTAAAATGTAATATGGAATGCAATTATTCCTTGCTGTGTTTTGAATAGATTGTAGTTCGTACGATTCACCAAACACGAAATATCCAAGAAAGCATAGGTGCACTTTCATTTATCATTTGAAATTTTTGCTAGAAGCAGTGTTTAACAGACACATTCTTACTCTCGAGACATAAAGTCTAGACAATGAAAAAGAATTTGCAAAATCTGTCATCATATATGTAAAAATGGAAATGTGTCTATATAAGTGCACAATATTCTACAGGTTGATTTGCTTGCTAATTTTGTGAATGAAAGCCATTACAAGAAGTCGAGTGCGTTGATGTATAAACTCGTTTTCATTTTCGTAATAATTGTGGAACTATAATAGAGTTATCTTTCTTGCTATGTATCACTTTGTTTAATTTCCGCTTATTCTGCTGTTGGATGCTTGCTCATAACTAGTATGTATAATTATATATCGACAGTCATTTATGATTCTGAAGATGAGTGATTCACTTGTGCTTATACTCTCACGGTTTTTTTAGTCAAATCTACTGGGAAAATACAATTTGTGAAATAACCAACCTTTTATTGGCATCGATAAGCACTCGAATCTTGGTTACTTCTCCCTTTCGATGATATGTTTGTTTCATCTTTCATCTTTGACGATCACCGAACACCGAAAAGAAATTTGTTGAGATTGGATTTTTTGGTATCTCGTTTACTATTTTTTAACTATTATCATGTTTCTGTGCATGTCCTTGGTTATTTGTTTCACATAGCTTGGTAAGATGTCTTCTGTTTTCTCTTATCTGATAGATAAAACAGATGGGTGTCGGCATTCAGGTCAAACTAACGGTTTGAAGCTATTTCAGCGAAAATTCTATTTATGAATACGAATCCAACCAAAACTCATAAAATGAAAGGCTAAATTAAATTTTAGTTCTGTCGTTCTGTCATAGAAACCTAATATACATTAAAACTATGTATTCTGGCAATTTGGTGTTTTATAATATTATTTGAATTTATCTCTTTCGTAGAAGAAATGAAAAGAAAAGGCATTTTTTTTAACAGAAGCATATCTTCCGTTACTTTATGTTTAGTTTTGATTGAAGTCATTACATTATGCTAAAAATATCATCAATAGGTGCAATACGCCGCACGAGAGAGATGGCGACATTAACAACAGATATGAAACGAATATTGTACTTTAGTAACATCATTTTCAAGGATTGTTATCGCTTATCTTCACTTCGTACAGTCCTCGACATATAACTCAAGGAAATAGACAAAAGCATTAAACTAATTTATTTCATACAATTGTTCAGCGATATACTTGTTTGGGCGTGCATGCGGATTTTATGCTCGAGTTGAAGTAGTTTGTAACAAGCTGGTGGGAAATATTAAACTAAAGTTACAACAACATATTTCTTAAGTCGGGTCGCTTGGGGTCAATCATTTATCAATCTTTTTATGAAATGCTTATGTATCATTATAATTATTGTATAATACGAATAAATTATATTGTATTTAGTGTCCGGAAATTGCATCTAAAATCATGTGCATATATAAATTGCGGAATGTTTTTGTTTTAACTTCTACTGTTTGGTATGCAGTCGCCTATCCGTGGGTATATGAATCTCTCTATCTGCGTTGTCATAGTACATGTGTATGAGATGCATAATAGTCATAATAGATTTTGATTTATTAGTAAACTGGACCCGAATACTGTCAAATGCCAGTTTCGCTGAAAAATGTGGTTTTTTAGCTAAATGATATGACCAAACGACAGTCTGAAGCTATTGTAGTGTATATTTACATTTTGAAAAGTGACGTGGAATTCACAGAAAAAGGCTTTATTGAATTCGATCTTAACACTGCCAGGCAGCGTAATCTCATACGCCCTTATATGATTACATTGGGGTAATATCGCTGATGTACTTTTACCATTAGGTTAGTTCGTGTCTGTGTGGAATCATGCATACTTGTAAATGAACCACATGTACTCAGTAAGGATTTGAAATCAATCTGAATTTATACTGTTTCGGCTTTGAGTATCACTGAAGGGTCTAGTCAACGAAATACGCATAGGGTGCACTAAATCTGTACTACTGTTCTGATATAATTTACGCTGGTCGAACCCGTTGCTGGAAGACTGATAACTCCAGACGGTAATTACAAACCTAATTTCAGTGCCTCTATACTGACCCGAAAAACATACCCTTACTTTTAGGGCAAATTAAATATTGGTGATTAAATTGCTTTTCAAATATAAAAAAATGTTGCGAAATACATATACTGGCGAGGGACCAGTCCCCCGCTAAGACCAGGTACCGGCTACTACGCTATTAAGGGTATTCAAATTGTGAATTGACAAAATTTTAATTTGTAAAATTTAATATCCTATGTATTGCAGACAATCACATGAAAAATCTCATAATTCACGTTTCAAAAGCCAGAATAACGTAATAGCCGGTAACTGGTCTGACCACCAGTAGTGTACTGAATTTATATATGTATTTATGTTTCGATGTTTATTATACATTTTACCATTTTGTACTATAATTACACGACTGCCAATGATTGCGTCGGTAATCTCTCTTTGTAGTAACCTACAGGAAATATATATACGAGTAGAATATGAATTGCCAGCCCACAAAATGCTAACTGAATGGATGGTGTTTGGTTTTAAAGCCTAAGGATATTACTTTTGTGTTTTTGAATTCATCATCTCCCCACACCCCCACCCCCCCCCCCCCCCCCTCACCCCGCTTAAAAAAAGAGAACATTGATGCTTATTCATCGTTATATAATTGTTATGTAAAAATCAAGGGTGACTGAATGGCGCCGTAAGGAATTTGACTGAAACGATTTATCATATTGTTTACATAATTTTCAATGATCGTGATGGTGATCTCTCTCTTATTACTTAGATCGAGGAAATATTTGAGAGTTGTACATGAAGTGACTTCCCATTATAGCGTATTGATTGAATTGTTTCAAGTATGTATGCCCAATTGATGAAAGTGTTTGAGTAGTTTGCATCAAGGAATAAAAATAAACTATAGACATAAATAAAGCTGAAGTTTTTGTTTCTTATTTCTTTTAATACCTCATGATTTATTTGTTTGTATATAGAATTAAAAGCAGAACTGCTATGGTTAGTAATATTATTTATGAACTTGTAGAGTCAGAGCACTATAATTTTCCGAGAAGTGGAACGACGCTCAAAGGCTGAGTGCAAAAATGACTAGTAAGTAAATGTGAGCAGAAATATTATGTTTCGTGAGGACATCGTGTTTGTATGTATTTTCAAAAAAAAAGCGTTTAGCTAGGGGAAAAAAAATTCAGTATCGGCCGATACAATTCTGACGAAGTACATTTTACTTCACAGTATCAGAGCATGCTCCATATCCGCATTTCCACTACTGTTCTAATGACGACCTATTCAGGGTTACCCTATTACGAAAAAAGCGAGTTTGCATCGGAGAAGAATCAAATAACTGGAATTGACCATTGTCAACAGAAGTACAGACAGCGCTTAAGGTACCTCTTGTACAATTGATCATAATTTCTTGCCCGGCAAGGTATACTTATAGTTGTATTTCACTATAGGTAGCTATGAATCGGATACACTTGCACTGTTTTGAGGCTTTAACTCTTCAAAAGGGAGTATCGCAAGCCAGTTCAAGAGATGCATTGAAAACTTTATTTTATACAATTTATTATGTTTCAGAGTCTAAATTGTCAAATATTACGATGAAAATGCAATACATTTCATATCAGGCAAAGTACACTTATAATGGTATTGCATTAGTAGGTATGTCCCGGATACACTTACAATGTTTTGAGGGCTGAACCCTTATATTAATGTATTTTTAATAATTAAGTTAGAGTAAATCTACTAGTCGTATATGCAATAACAACTTTTCCGCCTGTAAGCCGAAGTGGCACAGTGGATGAAGTGCTCGGCTCGTGACCAAAATGTCCCAGGTTAAATTCCCGTCATAGGCACACCGGTGTCCTGTCTTTCGGATAAGCTTGACACGTAAAAAATTCCTCAATGCTTTGTTTATATTTGTTGCGAAGGTATAAATTTCTGTGCAATGTATTGAGAGTTTACCGTCTCCTAACACGTGAAATAATCGTGGAATGACATAAAATACCAATCAATCAATCAATCGCTATAGATATAACGGTTAATAATATCCATGCTCCGAAAGGATTCCAAAATAAATAAATGTAAACCAAATTCTGGAATATATACCCAAGAATACAATACAAAGGAATGCTTGATTGAAACTCCTTGTACTTTTAAAATCATTAAAAATATACATTATTTATTTTTTTTAAATATATGCATAAATTTCATATATATCAGTAAAGAAAAGTAATAAACATGGTTGTTGATACAGGTGTGGACTAACAAAGGTGCCGACCCAGTGGTGAATAGCCGTACTCACCTCTTCTGTGCACATATTTTCGATTCTAAGGGCCCCATGGGTGTCAACCACGGTAGTAGTTATCAGAAATACAGTAGCTTCCGACAATTCCTTTTACATTTTGCATCTCATACTTGCAAGATTAGTAGCAAACAGTTGTGTGACAGCTGTCTAATTTGGTATTATGAATCATTTAAATAAGTAATTAAATTGGGGGTTTTTTTTATTTGTAGTTTTCATGCAAGACTGTCTATATATTTTCAATAGAATGGAGTATTCTACGGGTGCAATGCAAACGATGCCATTTACTATTCGTTGTAGTAAATGTTACTAGTGTAATAAAGAATTACTGCAACTCTAAGGCCTCATAGAATCAAATATAGTGTAAAGATTTTAAATTATTAACTCTAAAGAATTATTGTCAATGAACCAATAAACTGCATAATACTGCAGTTTTTTTTTTAAATCTATGTATTTATTATCATGAATTACCTGCTTCTGCAACGCCATAGTGGTAGAGAATACCCTGTCTCTCCAGCATTTTTGAAATTATACTAAATTATAACTTTCTCTTATCAACCGTCTGGTATGACAAAGCGTATACCTACGAAAAATATGGGAAGGCTTGGTGTTATGTTTAACCACATGTCGCGCAACGCCGACGATCCGGATTCGATCCCCGTATTGCACCACTATGTTTAAGAGATTGGTTACCTCTTGCTTCCATGTCGCGATATAACTGAAAAATTGTTGAAAGCGACGTAAAACACCACGCAACCAACCAACCAGCGAAAAATAATCGGAAAAAATATGCACATTACCCTGTATTGATGTTAATTTCAGGTTTGGAAACCACTCGTTTGTTTGTTTAACCGAGTATTATTGCTGCACGCTCAGATAAAAGTGATAGCAATACCAGAATTGGATCCTCAAAAGCAATTAAATGATCACGGTCAGGGAATAGGGAAACGACATAGAGTTAGATATAGCTTATTTTTGTATTATCACTTCTCGATTCATTTTATTACGGTAAGCCGGCGTGACCTAGTGGTATCGCATCGGACTCCTGATCGGGAGGCCGGGGTTCGAGTCCCGCTCTGGTCATGCCGGTGTTCTGTCTTTCGGATGAGACAGTAAAAACCGAGGCCCCGTGTCGTGGTATGCATGGCACGTTAAAGATCCCTCACTGCTTCGGATGGGTCCGTTGCAAAGGTCAAAATTTGTATGCCCCGCATCAGGCAGATGCCGTCACCATATACGTGAAATACTCGTGGTGTGACGTAAAACAAAAATCAATCAATTTTACTATGTTTGTCCACTAATACATAAGTTGCGCATTGTCTTTACAAAATACCTATATTTGTTTTGATTTTCATAACAACAAAACCCATCTTCAATTGACAGATCGACCGATTCATTCTGTGGCTTAATAGCACCCAATTTCACTTTTATCAAATAGATAAGATCTATCACTTCTTCGGAGATAATGGTAATGGCAAGACATGCAGTATATTAAGTTTTAGTTGATGTTAAGAGAAATAATATCCGTGTCTTAACAAATATATTAGCATTATTATTTTCTGAAAACTGGTAAAATAAGTTTACAGAAAAAAGTGTTGTATAGATGAGATGTGTTAAGGGTCAATGTATGCTATAATTACCAATTTAATAAACAGCTATATTCTAAATTTCTAAACAAGATTTTTATATTAATCCATGGGAAACATTGGAATTATTTAAATTATATATATATATATATATATATATATATATATATATATATATATATATATATATATATATATATATATACATGTATGTATGTATGTATGTATGTACGCCAACATTTTAAAATCAAATATTATCATATTGTGTTCCTGTGGAAAACCATGCGAAATGTGTCATAAACCAAGAAAGAAGACCACATTTCAGAAGCAATTTTATTTAGGTAATTTGATGTTGTCCTCGTAATGTGTTTGAAGGTATCATAGAACAAAGAAATTGAACTTGTTTTATTAACAATTTTACGTATATATTTTCAAATTTATTGACAAAATTAGCTATAAATAGAGGATCAACTCTTCGATTAAAACAAAGAAATCTTGTACCGACAAAATATGACAATGGGTTTTTTCCGTAACTAATTAATCTCGATTACGGCCTCTGCTAAAAAAATGTTTCACTGGTTGCGTGAACATTTGTACAATGAGAAGTAGAACATAGACTAACTTCTTTTTGAAGATATTCCACAGATTCCATTTGCTCCTGGCTATGTCTCGTTTGCCTTTCATTAAGATCTTCGATGGTACTATACGGATTGTCATTAAGATTGCAATATACATCCCTCACTGTAGGCAGTGAAACGGGAACAGCAGTCATATAGTGAATCCTCTCTTCAGCTCCCTTTAAAGTGCGACACCTAGACAAGAATAGAAGAGATTATAAGTATAAACCTGAAAATAGACTAGCAGTATTCTTGGGTACATCAAACAGCATCGTATAAAAGTAACGGCACTATCATGTGACATCAGAAAACGTAAACAGGGATGTAACAATGCAATCATATAAGTTCAAAAAAAGCTCAGATTGTTTTTTTCGTTTCCAGATTAATACTCTTCGAAAACGTATTCAACACTATTCAAGCCGGCGTGGCCTAGTGGTAGCGCGCTGGTCTCTTGATCGGTAGGTCGGGGTTCGAGTCCCGCCGTAAATCTGTCTTTCGGATGAGACAGTAAAAACCGAGGCCCCGATTTGTGGTATGCATGGCACGTCGGGTAGGTCCGTTGCAAAGGTCATAATTTGTATGCCCCGCTTCAGGCAGATGCCGTCACCATATACGTGAAATATTCGTGGTGTGACGTTAAACAAAAATCAACCAATCAATCGAATCGACACTATTCTATCCATTAATGATTCGCTATATTGCTGATAAGGACAATAGTTAAACATTGATCATGCACGAGGTTGTATGGTTTAATCATCTATGTAATTCCCACTTCTTCTATTCTCAATTTATTTCAAATTTAAATAAAAATGTCTTAAAACTTGAACTGAGAATATATACAAAATATCATGAAATAGTAATATTTTATGTTTAAATCACTTCCAGTGATTATTGTATTGCGGTCACTCCGCGACATTTAACGGCGTAGGGTAATTAATATATGGATAGAATATCTTCACGTCTGTGATATAAATTGCTGAAATATAAAATATTATTGTTATTCATTGATTATGATACTGGAATAGTATGCTTACCATTTATACAGAAAAAAAAAGATAATAGAAATAGCAATGAGTGCTACCCATGATCCATTCATTATGGTGTAATTAGTTAGCACATCATCCGACGTGTTTTCCTTCATTACTGTTGCAAGTCTTTGGGTTACAGCTCTTAAGAGTTTTGTCGATGTGTTTTCACGGTGAAGTGGTGCAATTCGTTTTGTGACCAAGTCTACAGAAAATATATACGCATCCACAATAAAGGATATTTAATGCATTGTCACCGACATTTACAACAATTAACTATAGTGTACACCGTTGTCTGATTATTGTCCGGCTTTTACATCTGCTATTATTAGATTAAGATTAAAACTTGAACTATTAGGTAACTTGTACATGTAATGTAGTTGTTGCAAATGATATATTTTTCTCGATTATGAATGACTAACAATTTTAACATAGTGTTTTCTCGAATCCATTCTTTACACGCAGAATTAAGAAATTATAGAAAGTCCTGTGTAAAAGGTCTTTATTTATTCAGACGTGGTTACTGATTTTTTCTGTCAAAGCCTCTCTAGTCCAAGATTGGCATCCAACAGTTGAATTACATACTTCATTAGTAGAACAGTTACATTTTTCTTTACATCCGTAACCATAGGTCCCATTCTCACATGGCAGAGAACAATCAATACCATGGTTTGCTCTTTTCTATCTTTCTTCATATTCTGTAAATTGATGTTATTCAAGTTTTTTTATCCTTTGTGAATGCATTACATTTGAATTATTTTAAGGGATATTTACCAACCTACTACCGTATTCTTTATCATTGAAATAAAAATGAAGTCTCGTTAAAACAGCCACCGATGCAACTCAATCGGTTTTATGCCATGCTCCTTAACAAATATCTCAGTTGCAACATCGTTGTCCGATGAGACAGAGGTCCTTTTTCAATGCAGATATGAGAAATCAAAATTACTGATGCCGGTGGACCCGTTGCATAAATCTTTTTTATTTATCGCATCAAGCAGATGTCGTCACAATTGTATTGATCGTGGTTTGACGTAAATTAAGAATCACTTAATAGCAAAAGGAGTGTAAAGCGTTCAAACAAAGTAACATTCTCGTTATAACTACGTGTGACATGCTGTGGTGAATACCGGAAAACACACATGCATTACTGGTATCAAATCTAAACACTAGTAAGCCTATCAAATTCATTAAATATATCAAAAGGAAAAGGTTTGGTCAGAAAATTGCTCTGAACTCAATCTTGCATATTATATTTGTTATCTGTGTTGCATCTATGTTTGTAGCAGAATTAAGACGTATAATGGGAATCACCGTCTATGCTAAGACCACGTTTTCTCTTCTGATTGCGTCACTCTGACCATGAGTTAAAAGATCTCAACAGAGGGCAGAGTTCATGGCACGCCTTATATATACGTGTGTATGCAGAGCCTCTTAATATCTTTTAGCTCCAATAATGTGATTGAGTTTCACCTTACTTTGACATCCAACTTCAAAGTCACAGATTTCATTCTTGAGTTTCACCTTACTTTGACATCCAACTTCAAAGTCACAGATTTCATTCTTGGTACAGTTGCATATTTGATTACATTTATCGCCATAGTATCCCCCAATGCATCGGTCTGAGCAGTTCCATCCCCAATATCCTGGCAGACATTCTGTGTATAAAATTTCATGAAAGTGAATGCGATTCCTTATTTGGAAAACATTAATAAAATCAAAATCGTTTAATTACAATAATTGTCTTCATTAATTTCAACAGAAAATATTACACTTAAGTTGTGTTAAAAAGGTATGTCTAAATGTATTTATTTTCAAATGTTTTTGATTCACAGTAGTCTAGAAATTGAGTGGGAAATACGATGTCATTTTAACAAATTTTCCTGATATAACGGAAATCTATAAGGTATGTAAATAAATGATATAATGACTCTGGGAAAGTTATCCCCCTTACGATCTCTATCGTCTCTTTATTTAGCCACTTCTATACAATTAAAAAGATACTTTCTACTCACCTATACATTTATTTTGTATTTTCATAAATCCTAGACAGCAACCTCCATCACTTAAACAAATAAAAAGGTTTTATGGATCATCATATGTAATGACATTTGTTTTAAAGCTTTGAAAATATATCGGCTTTGTTTATAATCAAAAATCAAAATCTATCTGGTCATCGATGGTTAATTCGGCAATATCAATACTGTGTAAAAATCGAAGATAACGATCCTATTTCTACAGCCCAAAGTTCAAACAACACGACAATATCTATTTCTATTTTACGTCAAACAGGCACAATAATATTGAAAATATATTAAATTACTCTTACCTAGAACTTGTACAACCGGAAGCCGTGTCTAAATATCTAAAGATGAAAAAAGTGAAAACAATATGAATTTCGTACATGACGGATACAGGGTCATACCAAGTTAAATCATATTGGCTATGGATAAACACGACTAGAGTACGTTATATTTATTTCCGCATACTGCAGATTTTAAACACGCCTATCCTAAATGTCTGTGGTACAGGAGATATGATTGGATCTTGGATAGGGACTGTAATTTTATTTTTGGAGAATGAGATGTATTAGATACTTAATCTGAAATGAAATTACTCAGACAAATCTATTTAATGCTTCGTTGAAGAAGAAAAAGGGGAGAGAGAGAGAGAGAATATTTATAGTGCAAAATCAGATAACTGAGTGATACGTTGTATAAGTTTAGTTTTTTTCAGGTAATTTCTTTTTCAATAAACACTGACATAAAGACATAGGTCATGCTGTAAAATGACAAATATTTGTTGAGATGAATTTATCTGTTACTTTGTCTATTGTACATACCTAGACACGTATTATATAGGAATATCTATCCACTAAATCACAAGCATGGATTTTTTCGTAAAATCTAGGAAAATATATTATTTAGGTTTGTTTGATTCACCATACAATAATATGAAAATAATCTAGATAAAGTAAAACTGAAATTTAAATGAGAAAAAAAAAAACAAAAGAAAAGAACCCCCTTCCGCCCCTCCCCCCGCCCCCCAATAACCAAAAGTAAAAAAAGTTACCAAACAACCCCAGCCCCCCCCCCCCAAAAAAAAAAACCAAAAAACAAAACAAAACAAAAACCCCCAAAAAAATTCTACATGTAACAAGATATTACAGAAACACATGAAATATAAGTGATAACACTCGACGGTTACAAAATATTATGTTACAATCTATGTCCTATGGGCACTTTCCTCTGATAGTAGCGCACTGCACTTCAACATAAGGTTGAACAATATAACAAGAAGGAAAGTACAGATGCCGCCGTTACATAAATGGATTATTCCTTTGTGTACATTCAAAACTAACTAGCTAACTAAATAATAATTATAATCAATTAACCATCCTCCTCTTTCCTCTCCGAAAACTGAATTAATAACAATGAAGGATTTTTTTTTTTTTTTGGGGGGGGGGGGTCGAGAATGATCTATTGGGTTAACTGTACTTGTGTACTGAATGTATCTTACATAATTTCAACCATCGTATTGATGATGAATCACGGGAATTAGATAGTCTCTTTTCAAACATTATGTTTAAAATGCAGGGAGTGGGAGGTAACTCTTACAAAAAGTCCCATGTATTTTATATTTAATTTTCAGTTATAAATCCCGGTATAAACTTTGAAAATTCACTCCTTTGTGGTCTGTGATTTGCTGTTTGACACGAGGCCTACGAAAAAATCACTACAAGAGACATAATATTAAATCTGAATTTTTTTTAGAACTAGAAAAGATGAAATCAGCGGAACCTTTGACCCTCTTAAGTTTGTACACAAGATCACCGTATAAAATTGGATTTAAATTTCTGCGGGATGGCCTGGTTTCTGAATTAACATAAAACGTATCAATAACATTAAAATTTCGACATGTATAACCCCGAGTCAAAAGTTTCAATGTGATTCGAAATTTTGTGTAATATTTCAATGCGTTAGTGAGGGCCTAGCAAATCCAAAAAAGGACTAATATAAATACATACAAATATATGTCATATGATGGGAGTCTATAGACAGGAAATTACATTTATGATATATATTTACATGATTATTTTTCAATAGTTTTAATATTTTATATCCAAGAAATGTGTTACATCATCAGAGGTATTGGCTTTGGAAAATATTTAGGTAAAAAATGTCAATTACACATTTTTCAAACTCATGACTATTGATTACTAAAATTTCATCGAGATATCAAGAGATGTCATTAATATTATCATAAGGCAAAACGTTTCTCAATGTATGAATCCAAGACATGGTTGGAAGATCATATTTATCAATGATTGAATTGAAGTCGTACATAGCTATACGATGGTGAGATGGTCGTGCTCATACAAGGTAAACTGTTGAAAGTGGTGAAGTATTATTATACAGGTGCTACTCTGTTTCTTTCATAGCTTGATTAACATGTTGGTCATCACCATCATTTAAGTTAGTTATTTTTTTCAACGTTGTAATGAGAAGACATTTAATAATGCATAAGAAGGATCTTGATATAATAAAACGGAAACATGACTTTGCTGGCAAATAGTTTGGGAAAAATGGACGATGTCTGATGTTATTACGTTTCTTTTCTACGATGCCTTTTAGATTCTGAAGATTCTTCTCCAGAACCTTTCTTTTAGTTTTACATCACCCCACAACATTTTGAAGTGTTCATGTGTGTTTATAAGCCAAAAATGCCTTGTGTTGTGTAAAAAGAGTGTTAAGCAGCGACTTTGAATTGACTGAAACGACAGATCTTGTAATAATAAATATACAACATATATACCTTTTCATTTTGTGCACCACATGCGCATTTCGAAAACTTATATCTCTTCAAGGATGCTCAATTATTGAAAATAATTATAATAATAGTTAAATGAGAGGATAAAAACATCTGACTCAGTCATACGTCAGAAGTCACAACAAAAATGCACGTTTGATAATGTAAATATTAGACAAATATACAGAAAAACATCAGAGACACTTTAGATTAAAGTACATGTACAGTTGCGATAATCATTTCGGATTGTCATTTGATATTACAGTTTTTGGTCAATAGATATGAGAAAACAGTATAATCAAACGATAGACATTTAAAAAGCTTTAAATATTCGTCAGTATAAAGAAGAATGATCAACTGGTTTCTCAACAAGTCAGAATTAGATATCAATAAACAAAGACCTAGATATCTAAAAACATACACATTGACATCAACAAAGGTTCCGGGTTATATTGTCAATCACGAAGGCGTTTCACTATTTTGGAACCCGACATTAGAACAAAAACACATATATTTCGAGATCTACATATTGCGATAATTTCTATGGCGTTTTACTCTTATGTGTCAACGAGACGAACAGGCATGGAGCGGATGTAATTTATATACAATATCATTTAAGGGATCGCCAAGTCCAACGTTAACCGCTCCCATTACGTAGCTTCATTGTGACGTCACAGGTAAATCCATGTTTGACAGGCCGTTTCTTTATGACGTCATAATGAAAAAGTGTGCCAAAAGGTGCAATGTCAGGCATTTCACGATCAATCAATTCCCGATTACTCCTAATCTCCCGCTTTCTGTCTTCTGTGCTCTGGCACTTCAGATATGTTATCATGGACATAAAGACAACGCGGGTATGACTGAAGACATCAGATTCCATGATGTTCACATGGTATGCGAAATACTAAAGGTATCTACTAGAGCTAGTTAAGTGTCCTTTTAGTGTACGATTTGTATTTATTTCCGTCTGATTGACTCAACAACGAAAATACATATTACGTTAGGCTAGAGTAATCTCCTATACAGGCCGAATTTCATTATTCATTTCATTCGACCAATGATGAACAATCTTAAAGCTATCTTCATTTTTCAAAATATTTGTACCTATTTTGGAATATGAATTTTGATGTGTCTTCCTTCGAAATTGTGGCAAAATGGTCACTTGTTTCTGTTGGAATTTCGTTGTGTCGATCGGTTAAATGCCTTGCATGTTTTCACAGCTTTACGGTTGCTTTTGAATTAGATTGTGGTGATCACTTATTATTTCAATCTTGAGATTCTCCTTGATGCCTTTTGATTTTATAATAACCAGTTTGTTCTGAGTATTATGTACATTATGACAATTAAACATGCTTATCAGCGCTATAATTTTAAAAATATACTGTCGCAATAAAGAACGATTTTGAATGATGTTTCTTGAACAATAAGACGGTTTAAATTCTATTTAGTCCATATTTGTCATTGTGATACTTTTTAAGAGAAGAAAGAGCTTATTATTGGAGGATATTACTATAGAAATTCGAGAGTCAATATCACATACATGTAACAACTAGTATGAGTTTCAGGTTACTTTCTCGTGCTGCTCTGTATGGTGTGACAAACGGAAAGTTAATTGAAAATCATAACTACATCAAACATTAAATATACAATGTACTCTTTACATTTAGATATGCGTGGTTATCAAATTTTAAAACCTTCCTGAATTTCCCATATTTATTCTAAGATTTCACATTCCATTTAAGTTACTTGGTTAAATCAAAGAAAACACTACATTATATTTTCTACATTATACCAGTAAATCCTATATTGTGTAAAATTATTCCAAATTTAAAACAATCATACAGATCTATATATTGTATTGTAAGATAATTATCATTAGATTATTCAAATTAATAACGCTGATTAACAGTTCTGCTGGGCTACATATATTAGTATATTTCTGAAGTGTCATCGGCAGTGAGGTTAAGTAGCCATGGTCCATGAAATCTCAGTCTTACTATCTATATGGTGATATATTAAATCAATACAATTTGATAAATATTTGTTATTATTTATAAAACAAAGTGATGTTTTGCTTTCCGGAAGGACTCTTTTCTCGGTGGTTCATTAATTACCCTTTCAGCATTTCCTAATTTCAACATTTCTATTTTTTGCATATTACTGCATCATTGAAAATTTCTTTTGTAAAATGAAAGTGGGTATAGCGTAGATAACTTTAGCAAGTTTGTTCTTTTCTAATTTACAGACCTGCAGGCCGTTTGACAAAGAATCATTTGTACGATATTTTACTTAAGTCCGTATCACAAAGAATCATAACATGACTTGCGTAAAATTTTCGTTACGGAAAATCCGTAACTTTATGGACACCTAAAAGGTGTCGTAAAAAATTCCTTACGTGCTATTTTTCCATAAACAGGGTTGCCGCGTTTTAATGAATACAGAAGCAGACAAGCAAAGAAGAAAAGAGAGGGTATTTTGCGACAGGACTCAAGTGCTGGACACCCTGAATGACAGGGAGTTGATCCAGTGATATCGTCTATCACGAGAGCGCCTCCTTAATTTAGAGGACGTGGTCAAGAGGGATATAGATCCACCCATAAATAGGTCACATTCTATTCCGGCCATTATACAAGTATTGATAATATTTTAGCAATTATAACAACTAAAACACAATAAAACTATCGAACAATCACCCGTATAAACTAAAATTATCTTTACATTGGAGATTTCAACAGGGGCGTCTTTGCATATTAGCCCATAAATTTCATTCTGGTTTACCAACTACTAGGAGACGACAGTTGGACAGAGACATTTGACTACGCGGTTTGAAAAATTCTTGATCGGCCTTTGCAAAACGGGCTGACAGTGACACAGAAATATAAAGTTAGTGACAACAGGCATATCTCGATTACTTAATTGTAGGGCATGTCACCGATTGTATGACTAGTTCCAAGGCCAGAATAGTTCTCATCTAGTTTAAAATCGAAAGCCCTATAGGCGCCGATCCAGGGAGGGGGCGGGGCGCACTGTTCAATACAGTTATTATGTGTCTCCTTCCAGACAGTCCCCACTAAAGTAGACACTGCAACAGACACTGACCTCGTCTTTTGAATATTTTTTCTTGATTTATAAATTATAGATTTTTATAGTGAATAGATTCATCTAAATGATATGTATATTAATAAAGGCGAAGAAACGTATACCTTGGAGCTATGATGTTGAAAATTTCCAGTCGAAGGTCCTGTCTAAGACACATACAGAGATCTAAGAACCCTTCCAGTACCAAACCTAAGCATTTTATAGGTCCAACTCTATATACAACGGGCATTTTGCATTGCAAGAAATTGCTTTTTGGTATGATAACGTGATCTTCTCCACTTTTGAAATTTACATTAAATGCATCTGTTTAAAAAAGTTCCCCGGGGAGGCTTTGACTTAAATGTTATTATACCCTTTTTCCTGATGTTATGTGGCCATGACACTTTCTACACAGTGTTTGTTCACATTCATGTATATATACAGTGCTGAATCCTATTGTTTCGTCTTAATGTCAGGGCATTCAAAGCGGGTGTCTTGCCAAACAGGAGACGCTCACTCCACCCGGGCACCTGTTGTTAGTGCCATAGTCATGTGACACCCGTTATTTTCGTATTTTATATACTGAATAATCATGCATGTAAATCTGTTGAGTTGTGACGTTTATAGAATATCAGTATATCATATATCAACAAACACTTTATGACTGCAGTCAATATTAAATGACAAAAACAAGGTAAAATAGCATTGAGGACTACATTTAAATTCTGGGGTTGGTATTAAAGGCACACTCTAAAACCGTTGTTAATTCTTTTCAGACATCTACTTTCTGTTCACACTTGTTCTATTTAATAAAGACTTCCCTTTATTACCATCGGGTTCGTTGGACAGTAAAAGTAAATAACATTCATTTAAAGACATATTTGACGGAAAGGTTTCGATGATTTCTTCATTTGTGATCACCTGCCCCTTCTCTATACTCGCGGGTGATATACTGGCTTTGGTGATGGAACCAAAAACTTTTGTAGATTCTAAAGAAAGTTGTGATATCTAATTATCTAAACATTAATTTGCAAACAAACACTCACATTAAAAAGCAATTACTTCATAATAGTCAATAAAAATTCATTGTTAGTTGGTGTTGCTTAAAGAATATGTTTACTGATATGTTTATTATTAATACACAATTATGTACAGAGTGTGTGACTATATTCTTTGCAAAAACTGTAACTTAACTTCATTATACCTTTGCCAAAAACAATAAAAATAATCATAGAATAATAAATAAGTAAAATAAATAAATAAAACCTGAAAGTATCACTATTTTCATCATTGCTTGTAAGACTTATTTCAATTTTATACATATGTAATTGTAATAATTTGTCACAATGCTGTGAAAAAAAGTCACTTTGTAAAGATCAAGAACAGATCTTCGCCATTAAAGTAAGTACGATATGGTAGTAAACTGTTACTCCCAGCAGACAAACACAGGCAAAGGGATAAATGCTGGAATAATATATGTTTTCTATACAAGTACTTTGCAATGAAACAAACAGTGACCATAAATTGTCATTCCAAAGCGCAAAAAGATTTTTGGATTATATTCATTTTACTAAGACCAGTGGACCGTTTCACAACGAATCATAAGTATTGTCCGTACGTATTTTACTTACGAATTCTTTGGGTAAATCCGTACGTACCTTTCACAAAAGGTATCCATAAATTTATGGAAAATCCGCAAGAGTTACGGAATTTCTTTTTCCATAAGTATCGATGCTGCGCGCATTTTCACTAACTTCCGAAGTAAACAATCCGTTTTCAGTTTTAACAACGAGCGGACGTGGATATGAAAGGACGTCATTGATTGACTGGTTCTTGTTTAACCCTTAGAGTGCCAATGTTGTTTGAAAAGGCAAGATTGACGTCATGCAGCAGTAGATGGCGTCATTTTGGCGTTATGTCGTGACGTGACGCACCTGCTGTATGCGCTCTGTGGAAAAGTATGGTATCTTTGAGCTGTTATACGTCAGGACTCGTTCATAGTAGAGGCATGTTTTACACATCATTAAAAAGAAGGCATCTTCAACTTTTAATTCATATTAAGATATTCCTACTGACATATTCATTGAAGTAGTTATATATGTACCACAAAGGCAGATTTCATAATGAAATATGTATTTTCCAAATAGCCTCAATCTTTACAAAGCAAGGTTTTAAACTTGATACGCTAATACGACTTGATTAGGGACGTATCACAAACGCTTGGCTCATGAAGATGAATAACCCCAAATGCTTGGATATCGCGTACTCTGTAAATCTGGCGAAGGGATAATACTCAGGATGCTGATATATAGTGAAGTATAGATTAAATCTGAGTGAAATATGGTATCACAAAGGGGACGTGGAAGATATGTTTTATACACGCGATCATTACTGCATGCACACGTCATATGTACAAAAAATGGTAGTTTTTGTGACAGACTGACGGACAGACAGACTCGCTTTCGCCAAAGCTGGGGACAACAATTTGTGTGTGCCTAAGTTAGGGGAGTGTTAATGGTCAACCTTTACGAGCTCCACGCTGCAAAGGGAATAAGTGTGATGTTCATGTAAAATACGAAAATAACTGGTGTCACATGTTCTCACCTTAATTTTACAGCTATGAAGCAAAGGGGAATATTTTTATCATTATCACATTTATCAATTAGCAAACATAGGAATGTTTGACAGATATTAAAACTGTTACGTTCTGTAGTAAGAGAGTGAAGACAGCATATTATCAAATAAATCAGATGAAAGTGTGGATTAACTGAGAGATGAGAAAAAGAATGATTTAATTGAAAGGAAACATGACTAAGAACATTTTGCACAATCATGATAGAACTGAATATATAGCAAAGCTGCTAAACGAAAGGAAGCCGGTGTGGCCTAGTGGATAAGGTGCTCGGCTCGTGATCGAGAGGTCGCGGGTTCGACTCCCGCCCGGGGCACACCGGTGTTCTGTCTTTCGGATGAGACAGTAAAAACCGAGGTCCCGTGTCACGGTAGGCGTGGCACGTAAAAAATCCCTCACTGCTTCGGGTGGGTCCGTTGCAAAGGTCAAAATTTGTATGCAATGCATCAGGCAGATGCCGTCACCATATACGTGAAATAATCGTGGAGTGACGTAAAACAATAATCAAACAAACAAACAAAGCTAAACGAAAGGAATGATAAGATCAAAGCTCAGGATAGTGAAAAGATAGGAAGTATAATAAAAGGACAAGAAATGGGAATTATGCGCAAAGATGAAAGAAATCTGTTTATTAAGACTCAGGATTGCAATCGCAGATACCCTAAGATTCACTACAACAAGGCATAAAAGCAAAGGAAAATACAATTTTAGAATCAGAACACAAAATCATATAATTCATCCTTTCAAAACAGTATGTGTAACGTTGAGGTTATACAAATACATTCCATTCATAGTTACCTTTCAAGAAACTACAACTACACGGGATATTAAGAAATCACCATTAGGTTTATTGTTTGTGCATAGTTCAGATACTGATGACAACCTTAAAGGTATTACTGGGATATTTATTAGCTACAACTCAAGATGGATCAGGTACAATATTGCAAATTGATATCAACTATAGCTCAACAATGCCAGACCAAGGTGCAAAGAAACATGTTTTAAGAAGCAATATTAAATCACAAAGAGAATATTATTCCACATGCTGCTGAAAATTGGGACACCATTGACTCTACACACTAGGTAAGAAATGAGCAAGAATAAATGGAAGTGTAAAAAAAGGCCGACTCTAGGACTGTGCGTAAAGTCTTCATGATGGGTGGATGTAAACAATCTGGAATAGGAAACCATTATTCTACCTTTATTTGTGAACATTATGAGGTTTAGAGGTTATAGATTCTACCATCTGTTTTATGCAGGAGGTACTGATTTCCATCATATAGAAAGCAACATTTCTATCCTAAATCCATGGTCTTACCAAAATGAGTTCTTGAAGTGTGGGCTTTTGATAAAGGAGAGTCTGCATTCTGCAGTACTATACGCGCGCTTGGCATCATTGATAACTGGACCTTTCTGGCCGTTGATTTAAACTGTGTCCAATGTCGTGCTGCCCATCTTGGAAATAACAAATGTAAACTCGAAGCATTCGCATCAAATTTTTTTGTAGTCTTCCTGCAGGTGAATCTGTTTTCCCACAGGTTGGTATAAAAAGACTGTTTATGACAGTTTGCATCAAAAATGAAAATAAAACTTGTGAGGGAATGATAAAATTAAAGTAAGGAGTATTATCTATTACACTTGGTAATAAATGACGCAAATTGTTTTATTGGAAAGAAAGTAAACCACATTTATTTTACTTGATAGTTACGCGAGAGGATGTTTTGCAGCTAATGTACCAAGACTTCTTAAATGATGGAAGAATATAAAGAGAAATTTGCAATAGAGTACGCTTCTAGTCTTTGTATGTTCTCGAGACATGTTTTGTGTGTCGCATAGGAATGTGAGTTTTGAATGCATATTTGCATTCGATGTGTAGTAATATTTGATTAAATGAGCCATTTATTGTAAATGCATTTGAAAGATGAAATTTTACATTACCTTTGAATAGAACATAGAGCAAATTTTGAATTCCTGATTTTTCTCTCTTTCATTTTATATATTACATAGCATACTTCCCCCGAACTGTATTTTGTTTCTTTTTTGTCCGAAAACATTGACCACCAAAAGACCATAAATGACCAGGTCATTGAAGAGGTAATTTCTGTTCGTATCATCATTCATGAATATAAAATGGTGATTCAATACTATTGATGTGCTTTTAACATTCAGGTTTATGAAGAAATTATATATCATCTAAGAGGTATATATGTTCTATATTTATTATATATACATTTCTGAATTTATATCACGAATTTGTTGCATAAATTCCTCTAATAACGAAAGAGGCAGGAATCTACTAGTGGTGGCATTTTATAGTCATAGAATAAAACAATGAAGCAATGTACCCAGACAGGAACCATGAAGGTTCAGTGAGCTTGAAGTGGCTTCAAACAACGGAACAAAAACAAAGAAGTAGTACCTGGACACCAATTTATTTCTATCTATAATTGAACGGCTTTATTCAGTGCAAATATAGATTTTCGCCTTTAAATATAGCACTATCTGAAATAATCACAAATATTACGTATTAAGTGTCAAGGATCGTAATCTTTAATCCTTAATTTGTCATTGTCGATATGGAACGAGGATAAATATATGAGAGTTGAATATGGAGTAATTTCCTTCCTTCAGTAATTGCCTATTGTGTTAATGTGGACTTTGAGTAAAACATATTAGAACAATGAAAATATACCAAACAATGACAAAAGAAACATCCTGGTTAATTTCCCGGGAAAAATTATTTGTCTTTATATATATAACCGAGTCGGATCTATTTTCGAATGTTAATAATTGATATTGATTTGATTTAATATCATTGGGTTAAGTTCACTCCTGCGGAAAGAGATAATTGAATTGTTCAGTATGAGATTTGTTGATGGCATTATTTCTGATTATTAAAGTAATATTTAATGCATTAATTCAAACGTGTCTTTATACACTTCATGGGGAAATGCACTCTGTATTTGAAATCCTAACGCTTCAAAATCCTAAATGGCCTATCGACAGTAATTGGGACATCCATGACACCGAGAAACTTGAGTGCAGACTAGGTGATCGACGGGGAGGAGTGTATTAGGGTAAGGATCTCCTATATAAATTACCGTACTCCACAGAGATCCCTTTCATGATGAATTTAATATTTTATTATACATTATGCTGAAATTATGATGAGATGACATTTCAATGTCATTGCCCATATTAGATAAAAAACAAAACAAAACTACCCCCCCCCCCCAAAAAAAAAAAATAAAAAAAACCCCACGACCTAACCCCATTTAATATATTCCATTTTTCATAAGATGAATTAAGTAGGAATGTATATTTCAAATACGACAATACATTAAATGCTGTACATTATATCATTTTATCATGACCCAGCAATGTCAATGAGAATCAACATAAACAGTGAACAATGCAACATATAATGCTTATTTTTTATTCTAATATGAAGGATAAAATTATATTTATTTGTGAAGTTAAAAAATATCTTCTTCAATATAATTGTAGGGATTCTCTTCATCTCTCGCTGATGGGTTTACAACAGGATCAGATATGTGATCTCTCTCATTAAGCATTTTTCTCTGATATCTGCAGGAAAAAATTTTTTAGTAAGAATATCGAATATAAGTGTTCTGAGCTTAAGAGGACGTTCTAGCTCTGTATTATGATTCTATCATTTAAAATAATCAACAGTTTCAATTGATATTATTTCGGTACATTCTTGATGCATAATTGCAAATTTATACATGTATTACGAACATATATAAAATATTGTAGCAAAAGTTAAATAAGATGTTAAAAGAATCTCATTAAAGCAAGTCCTACATAAACTTATTATATTTCGTGAAAGCTGGGAGTATATCGATATGAAATATATATTGAACGATAAAAGATGAAAATATAGAATGTATATTTTAATCAGGTACTCCCATATCAACGAGTATCATTATCATAGCTTGATGCGTTTGTATTAATCAAATAACGTACTGCTTGAAAAGAACGATGCATCCCACAATGATGAAAACAAACAGAAATCCTGAAGCACTCGCAGTTCCCAGAACTATAGTCAATATGGGGTTTGAAAAATATTTGCCCTGGTCTGTGTTAAACGTAGAAATTGGTGATACAGTGTAAGCTTTCTGTCACCAGGATGTACCAGTGTGTGTATATTAGCTCTACTCTGATATTTGCTTATACTTGTCCTTGACTGCCAGTAATCGATATGGTCTTCTTTCCTCTAAATAATGACAAGGAAGTCTTGATTCCGTTGAGATATTTTATTAGAATATTAGATGAATATACATATATTTATATAATAGATCTGCACAGTTCCTAACAGTGTTAATCGGTACTCTACCGCGCAAACACGATGTAATACACGAGTGTACGACGTGGTCGATAGCACAGTAATAATAATACTAATCTAATAGGCCTAACTCTTCATATTCATTATGTATGTTGTGGATTAATCATTAACTTCAGTATAATATATTTGTGAATACTCAATTCCCAGAATGTAGGGAGATAACTCGTAAAATCCTACCTTGGTTAATCAGGCGATAAGCGTCGCTCAGATCTTCTAAGTTAAAACTCAAATATTGGCGGTGTTTACACTCTGAGCTATCTGCCATAAATGGCAGATCTGCCATATATATAGGCTCCAAGATTTGACCACGTGATGCTTCTAAGCCAATGAAGACACTGTACGGCAACAATTAACCAATGAAAATGCTTGTGCGACAGTACAGCTTTGTTACTACCGTACAGTGGCGTACACTGTTATAAAATGTTGACAATATCATCACTAAAATGCCTTTAACAACAATATTAATATGCACCTATAATAATTTACCATTCTTACAGTTCAGACACACATAAATTAACATATAAAATATGTTGAATAAATAAACATTCATGCATTATGTGTCAAAAATTGTTTACATTAACAATAATGCAGACGACGTAAAAATACCAATCATTCACGGCTATTTCCTGTACTATCGGATTTCTTCAGCATTCAGAATACAATTCAAAACATGCAATAAACATTTTAACTAATCATATAATACTTTTGGCACTTCTGATGACAATAAATAGTAATATTAACATTAAAAAATATATATATACATCGGGATCGATACTCTGATAGTGTAAACAAGATGGCAGCGCGGACAAAATACAAACGTGATGAGGAACAAATTCAAGTGATTGTGATTGACACAGCAATTTCCATGACAAAATATGCTAATAGCAATGAAGATCAATGTGCCTTATTTACTAAAATATAGGATTCGATTCATAAGATTTAGTAATCAGATGGAAATAGCCTTGTGAATACTCCTAGAAATGGGAAAATGTTCTAGAATATACATAACACAGGTAACTATTCATATCAATATACAAGAATAAACGTCAGGGTCATATAATATATTACAAGTAAAATCCACCCCCACCCAAAAGGTACTAGTAGTTAAGATATGTATTACAACAGTATCTAGTAAATATGAAATGCAGTTTCATTAACATTAAGTGACTAAAATTCTACCATAGAATTATTACCGGTACATATTAGAAAAATAAATACATATTTAAAAGGTTTTAAAGTTGTTTTCTGTATGTTTGGTCATCGTGAAAGGTGTAGTTAGCCAAACATAAAGCCTTAAGTACGTTGATTAGAGTTTGCGGTAGATTGATTTAAAATGTTCTAATATTATATGACTGTGAAGTATTTTGCATGTTTCGGGCTTTCATAGCAGGTGGAGCTAAAATATAAGATACTCATCCCCTCCATAGCTGCCTTGCCCCTTATTTTCGGAATCCATAAATGTGTTCCGTTGTACTATTATTTGAGTTGTTAAAGATTGCCATTGCATTAATAGTCAACATTCAGGTAATTATGTTTAAATATATGTTATACAAAGCAAAATTTCATTATGATAGATTTGACTTAATATTTTACATAATTTGATATTGAATTAAGAATTACTAGCTCTCTCTATATTGTTTTTAATCTCAAGATCTATGTTTAAATAAACAAAATTAAAACACACATTTATATGGTGCAGGGCATCTTTTTATATTCAAATGTAGGCACCCTAAACGTGATCTCAAATCTTTTGTACAAAGTTAACATAACAGATCATCGAGATAAATATGAGTATAACACTGTTTATATTCCCTAAAGATTACACTTACACTAAGAAAATGAATGTACGCAAAGGTACACAATCTCATCATTTTGAGCCATATTCATAATTTCATAAGAAGAAATATATCAATCGAATGCGTGTAAAAGTCACTTATGCCCATAAATATTTGACAATGAAAGAGACTTTTGATTATATAAAAATTCCAATTCCCTTTGAGTTTATGCTTTAAACTTAATAAAATTGGGCATACTTACATTTTTATATTTGCAATAAGAATGAATGATTTAAACAGATGCATACAATAACTTGTTTTGTTCGAAACGCCTTATAATATTATTTCCTGTACTATAATTCAACAAAAATTCATGAAAAAGTAGTGTATTTGTATTTAAAAAAAACACACAAATAAATAAATAAATAATAATCGCTCCAAAATAATGACATTTGGCATATAGTATGGTTTGTAACATCTGCAAGAATTACAGAAGATAAAAGGTAGCTTTTGCAGTATTTATTCTCGTAAAACTGTAATTTCTATATAGTCTTGGGACAATTTTTCACCAAAAATGAAGAAAACGCCACATGATTTATCTATTTTCCCAATGAATGAACAAATAAGTGTACCATGCGTACTATTTCTAACATATGCAACAATTACAAAGGATAAAAAAGTATTCTTTGCAATATCCATTCTTGAAAATATAGTCTAGGGACAGTTTACTCACCAACAGTGAATTACTCAATCAAGGGCTAAGAAAGGGGCATGGTCAGTTCTCTTTATACTGTATATGTCTATATAAACCTTATCTCCTTCAAGACTGTATCAGAAACTTAAATATAGTGTTAAAATGTTGGGCCTATGATTGTGTGTGCATTGGTTTCTCTATATTTCCCTCTATAGTTTATCGGTAAATAAAGAAGTCCATTTAAAAAAATAAATGTATACATCATATGTACAAATCAACGATTTCAAACTTTCTATTAGGTTCTTTTTATATAATTATGCCCCATTTCAGCAGGCTGTTAAATTATTTCTGGGCATTTGGAAATAATACAGGTCAATTCTCCTATTATTAGAACTTAAAACAAGGCTATTTGGGATTTATTCACGTGTTCTATGTAAACTGTATTTCGTAGATCCCATTATCACAAGGCAAAGAACAATTAATACGATGGTTTGTTTGTTGTTGTTTTTTTTTTTTAGTCTTTCTTCACATTCTGTAAATTGATTTAATTCAAGATTTTTATCCTTTGTGAATGCATTACATTTAAATGATTTTGATGGATATTCAGCAACGTACTACCGTATTCTTTAACATTGAAATAGAAATGAATTCTTGTTTATGCAGCCGATACAACTCAGTCGGTTTTATGCCGTGCTCCTAAACAAATATCCCAGGTTCAACGTCGTTGGTGGTTAATCGTTGTGCCATGAGACGGCAAGACAGAGATCCTTTTTCAAGGCAGACAAGACACATAAGAATTACTGATGCCGGTGGACCCGTTGCATAAATCTATATATGTGTTTTACGCATCAAGCAGATGCGGTCACATGCGGATTGGTTTGACGTAAATTAAGAATCACTTAATAGCAAAATGATTGTAAAGCGGAAAACCCCACTCCTACTCACTGTATTAATGGAACTGTTCAAACAAAGTAACCTTCTCGTTATATCCACGGTAACTGTGACCTGGACATGCTGTGGTTCATACCAGAAAACACACGAGCATTATTGGTATCAAATCTAAGAACCAGTAAGCCTATCAAAGACATTAAATATTTAGAAAGGAAAAAGTTTTGTCAGAAAATTGCTCTGAACTCAATTTTGCATAATATATTTATTATCTGTGTTGCATCTATGTTTGTAGCAGAATTAAGACGTATAATGGGAATCACCGTCTATGCTAAGACCGCGTTTTTTCTTCTGGTTGCGTCAATCTGACCACGATTAAAAAGATCTCAGAAGAGGGCAGAGGTCATGGCACGCCTTACTTATATGTGCGTATGCAGAACCTTTTAATATCTTTTAGCTCATATATTGTGATTGGGTTTCACCTTACTTTGACATCCAACTTCAAAGTCACAGATTTCATTTTTGGTACAGTTGCATACTTGATTACATTTATCTCCATAATATCCCTCAATGCATGGTTTAGAGCAGTTCCATCCCCAATATCCTGGCAGACATTCTGTGTATGAAATTTCATCAAAGTGAATTTTAAATTTGGAAAACATTAATAAAATCAAAATCGTTGAATTACAGTAATTTTTTTTAAAATATTTTCAACCGGGAAATATTATACTTGTGTGAAAAAGTTATGTTTATAAGTATTTCTGTTCAAATCTTTGTGATTCGCAGTTATTTAAAAATTGAGTGAGAATTACGTTGCCATTTTATCAAATTTTACTGGTAAAATGGAAATCTATGAGTTATGTAAAGGAGTGATACAATGACACTTGGAAAGTTATCTCCCTTACTATCTCTATCTTCTCTTACTTTATATAGCTACTTCTATATAATCCACAGGATACTTTCTACTCACCTACACATTTATTTTGTATTTTCATAAATCCGAGACAGCAACCGTCACCACTTAAACAAAAAAAGGGTTTTATGGATCATTATATATAATGACATTTGTTTTAAAACCTTGGAAATCAATTGCTATTATGTTTATAATCAAAATAAAAATATATCTAGACATTGATGGCAATGTTCAGCTATATCAATTCTATGTAAACTTAGATACCAATTCTATTTCTACAGCCCAAAATCCAAACAACAGAACAATACTTATTTCCATTTTACGTCAAACTTGCAGAATTATATTGAAAATATTTTAAATTACTCTTACCCAGAACTTGTACAACCGGAAGCAATATCTAAATATCTAAAGATGAAAAAAATATGAATTTCGTTCATGACGGATACAAGGTCATTCCAAGTTAAATTATACTGGCCATATATGAATACGACTAGAGTGCTTTATATTTGTTTCCGCATATTGCAGATTTTCAACACGCCTATCCTAAATGCCTGTGATACAGGAGATTTGATTGGATCCTGGATAGCGACTGTAATTTTATTTTTGGAGAATGAGAAGATTTTTTCAGGGAAATTGTTTTTACAATAAACACTGACATAAAAACATAGGTCATTGCTGTATAATGACCAGTATTTGTTGAAATTAATTTATCTGTTAATTTGTATATATATATCTAGGCACTTATTGTATAGGAATTTCTATCCACCAAGTGACAAGCATGACTCTTTTGTAAAATCGGAAATTTTGAGTACAGGAAAATATATTATTTCAGTTTGCTTGATTCACCATATATCTGAAACAATCTAGATAAACTGAAACTGAAAATAAAATGAGAAAAATACCCCCCCCCCAAACAAAACAACACCAAAAATCCCCTGACACCCCCTCCCTCCCCCCCAAAAATAAACCCAAAAACAAAAACAAAAAAAAAACAAAAACAAAAACAAAAAAAACAAAAAAAAAAAAAAAACCCAAATGAAATACTACATGTAACAAAATATTACAGAAACATAACAAACTTCAGAGATAACACTCGACGGTTACAAAATATTATATTACAATATATCTCCTAAGGGCACTTTGGTCTGATGGTATCGCACTGCATTTCAAACATTACAGTTGGGTGCAGTCCTAACCTTACATAAAGTGCACTTCAAGTTAACTTTATGACTGTTTTTCAAGTTTACTTGGCGACAACAGAGTAAACTTGGAATCAAGTTTAGTAGTAAACTTGATTCCAAGTTTAGTAGTAAACCTGATTCCAAGTTTAGTACTAAACTCGATTCCAAGTTTACTCCAAGTGCACTTCAAGTTTAGTTTACTTTCTATATACATGTGCATTTACTATATTTTTCTATTAAATATATATATATATAAAAGCACTAAAAAGGAAATTGTAACAACATTCACTATTCATAAGTATCGAATCAACCTCAATGAAGGTTAATGCAAATCGCTCGAGAAAAAGGGGTCAATATAAAAGCACAGGTAAGCGTGACGATACTAAAACAATAAAAAAAAAATTGCTAAATTTTTGAAGCAATCTGCTTCCTCTTCAGGACACACACATACAAACACTTACATAAATATAAAGACACGAAAAGAAAGATAGAAAATATATACAAAGCACTAGTCTTATAAAAACTGGTTTCTTGAATTGGCTACATAATGAGTGTTTCACTATGCACTATCTAATAGGAAATGAGCCAAACACAAGTTAACAGCTTGCTTACAGGTCAAGTGGCGCCCCCTAAAATGTATTTGCAATGACCTACTGGAGGTAATTAGACTAGGTGATAAGAAGTTATAGATAGAAGGACAGAGAAAATAAATAACAGAAATAAATGGGAGTGAAAAACAAATAAGTGATAAAATAAGTACCAATAAAAATAAAAAAAATACTCTCAAGACAAGTGGTAATATTGGATGACGAGTTATATGACTCGTATATATATATATATATATATATATATATATATATATATATATATATATATATATATATATATATATATATACAATTATACATAAAAAGACAATTATTTCTATCGTGTTATACGAAACTGGGTTATTGTAATAAACAAACGTGAAAAGTAAACTTGGTGTCATGTGATAGTAAACTTGAAGACGGAATTACTTTAAAGTAAACTTAATATCAAGTGCACTTGACTAAATTCAGGACGAAAAACTAAACTTAAAGTGCACTTGTCACTAGGAACCCTTGGCACTAGGGTGATTTATGTTTCGATTTTCTAATATTCCTTAGGCATGAGGTATAAACGGACACGCCATGTTACGGTATATCTTGTCACGTGAATGATCCGTAGTATAAGGTTGAACAATTTAACAAAGAAAAAAGAGGAGTTACTGGCTCAGTTATGTGGCAGAAGTGACCATGGAGCTATACAACACTTGAATATAAATAATATAATAGAACATATAACACATTGCAAAAATATTTGATTGAAGTGCAATTACGATACCAACTTAGGACGGTCATTTAATTTAAAAAAAACCCAAACAAATGGCGTGGTTAACCGGTTTACGGGCCCACCTTCCACTCACCGTAACAGCAGAACAATCAAAGGACGTACATTTAAAAATTTATAAATAATCCTCCATGTAAAGAACAAGGGTCAACAGGTATCGCATATTGAGAGGTCATAAAAATATAAACACGTGAGGTATTTTAAAACACATAATGATATAAAAATATATGCGACATCAACAATTTAACAAGAACGAAAGTACAGACGCCGCCTTTGCATAAATGGATTATTCCTGTGTGTACATTAAATGCATAATAAATAAATAAATAATAATAATCAACTAATCTCCCTTCCTCTCCTAAAACTAAATTATAAAGAAGGATTGTTCATTCCGTAAACAAGATACAAAGGAAGAATTTAGAGGAGGGGGGAGGTTGGATTTGAAAATTATCTATTGGATTAACTGCACTTGTGTAATGAATGTATCTTACATAATTTCAACCATCGAATTGATGATCATTTACGGGAATTAACTAAAGTCTCTTTTCAAGCATTATGTCTAAAATGCAGGGAGTGGGAGCTAACTGTTACAAAAAGTCCCACTTATTTTGGTTCCAGATATAAGAAATCGCGGTATAAACTTTGAATATGTACTCCTTTGTAATCTATAATTTGCAGTTTGGCAAAACCCCTACAATATACATAAATTAAATCTGTATATACACTTTACAGAACACTAAGTATATATAGTAACCACTACTTGTCCAGTATCGCTCGAATTCATGCGATATCTTTTTGCTGACTCTCCATCCGCTTTTCTTTCAGTGACCTGACCAGTGTACCTCTTATAATGTCGATGTAGAATTTTTTCACAGAACCCTACCAGATGAAATCATAGGAAATTTTGAGCCTCCTAGGTTTGTACACAAGATCACATTATAAAATTGTGTTAAAAATTAGCGGGATGGTCAGGTTTCTGAATGTACATAAAATGTATACTATTGATTTCTGCTAGTAAAATATTTTGCATCTCTTTTCCTACTCTATTACTATTCACTTTCTCTCTCTCTATCACACACACACACACACACACACACACACAGACACACACACACACTCAAAACACTCAAAACAACCCCCACCCCCCCCCCACCCCCCCCAAATTCTAAGACTACTATCTCGTAATCTGATCAAATGTTCTGACTATTACAGATCATGAATCTAAATTTATATAACATGTAGTTTATTGTGTACTGTGATTCATTTAACTATTTATTTTTATACATATATCCGAATAGAGAATCTGATATGTATGAAAGTAAACTAATGTCGCGTTGTGGATAGAATGAATCTTGTAGTTTGACAGTCTGGAATCGCTACATATATGGAAATAGATTATGACATTTCTTATCTATAGATCGTCATCTATTCTAACATCCATCATCAATAGAATTTTGCTTTCGACAAGTATCTGCTCGGGTTCGAATACCTTATTGGTAATCACCTTTAATCCATCACCTGCCCTCAAACCAAACGACATGCATATGATACATAACATACAATAAACGAGTAATTGTTGTACATTGCCACCGCTGCGACTTTTAATTATAGGTGAAAATTAATATTAATAATGTTTACTATTTGATAATAATTGCGTAAGCTTACGTAATATTACGTAAATACTTGTGACACATTTAAATTGACAAAACATTAAAAATCAGAATATCTAAGAACGATAACTCAAATTCGAATGATTACTGCAAATGAATACAAAGTTGAGGTCTAACACCCGTCATGTACTTGGTCAAGATGACAGACCCAACCAGGCGAGCACTATGGCGGAAATGCACAACTTATAAAATGGAACAAATAAAGATAGTAAAACAAAAATTATGAAAAACCCTATACACCTGATTTACTAACAACGGTTGTAATATTGTTGCTATGTTAGTGATTCTCAACTATACCAATCTACCTTAAACAAACACAGACAAGTAAGTGTACAAAAATACAGTTACCACGCTACTGTAAACGGAATCAATTTAAGATTCATGAGCAATTGAGTATTAACAAATAACTCAATCACATTAAAGTGATATTATTGCATAGGATGTATAGTCTGATTATTTTTTTCCCTTTAAACGATAATGATAATAATAATGATAATAATAATAATCCTCATCATGATAATAAGAGTAAGTCTCTGTAGAGTACGTAATAGGAAACACTATGTCCGATAGAGGTTAGAATTGAATCCGATTCTGGTATTGTTGATGATTATGTAAATCTTTCAAACTGAATTCTAAGAGAAAAAATCGAAGTATTAACAAATGACTTGGATAGAAATTCGTGATCATGGCTTAAGTAATGTAGAAGTAATATATCAATCGAATGCGTGTAAAAGTCACTTATGCCCATAAATATTTGACAATGAAAGAGACTTTTGATTATATAAAAATTCCAATTCCCTTTGAGTTAATGCTTTAAACTCAATAAAATTGGGCATACTTACATTTTTATATTTGCAATAAGAATGAATGATTTAAACAGAAGCATACAATAACTTGTTTTGTTCGAAACGCCTTATAATATTATTTCCTGTACTGTAATTCAACAAAAATTCATGAAAAAGTCATGTATTTATATTAAAAAAAACATAAATAAATAAATAAATAATAATCGCTCCAAAATAATGACATTTGGCATATAATATGGTTTGTAACATCTGCAAGAATTACATAAGATAAAAGGTAGCTTTTGCAGTATATGCTCTTCAAGTAGACATATTTTGTAATTTTCCATTTGTTTTTCATATTCACTGAATTTGTATGTCTTATGATTTCATGATTTTTGGACTTGTGGTTTGGATTTATCCATCATCTTTACATTTATTCTCGTAAAACTGTAATTTCTATATAGTCTTGGGACAATTTTTCACCAAAAAAATAAAAAAATGATTTATCTATTTTCCCAATGAATGAACAAATAAGAGTACCATACGTACTATTTCTAACACATGCAACAACTACAAAGGATAAAAAGTATTCTTTTCAATATCCATTCTTGAAAATATAGTCTAGGGACAGTTTACTCACCAACAATGAATTACTCAATCAAGGGCTAAGAAAGGGGCATGGTCAGTTCTCTTTATACTGTATATGTCTATATAAACCTTATCTCCTTCAAGACTGTCTCAGAGACTTAAATATAGTGTTAAAATGTTGGGCCTATGATTGTGCGATTGTGTGTGCATTGGTTTCTCTATATTTCCCTCTATAGTGTATCGGTAAATAGAGAAGTCCAATAAAAAAATAATAAATGTATACATCATATGTACAAATCAACGATTTCAAACTTTGTATTAGGTCTTTTCATTATATAATTATGTCCCATTTCAGCAGGTTGTTAAATTATTTCTGGGCATTTGGAAATAATACAGGTCAATTCTCCTATTACATTAGAACTTAAAACAGGGCATTTTGAGATTTATTCACGTGTTCTATGTATTCCGTAGATCCCATTAACACAAGGCAAAGAACAATCAATACGATGATTTGTTTTTTTTTTTCTGTCTTTCTTCACATTCTGTAAATTGATTTAATTCAAGGGTTTTTTTTATCTTTTGTGAATGCATTATATTTAAATGATTTTGATGGATATTCATCAACGTACTACCGTATTCTTTAACATTGAAATAAAAATGAATTCTTGTTTATACAGCCGATGCAACTCAGTCGGGTTTATGCCATGCTCCTAAACAAATATCCCAGGTTCAACGTCGTCGGTGGTTAATCGTTGTGCCATGAGACGGCAAGACAGAGATCCTTTTTCAAGGCAGACAAGACGCATAAGAATTACTGATGCCGGTGGACCTGTTGCATAAATCTATATATTTGTTTATCGCATCAAGCAGATGCGGTCACATGCGGATTGGTTTGACGTAAATTAAGAATCACTTAATAGCAAAAGAATTGTAAAGCGGAAAACCCCACTCCTACTCACTGTATTAATGGAACTGTTCAAACAAAGTAACCTTCTCGTTATACCTACGGTAACTGTGACCTGGACATGCTGTGGTACATACCAGAAAACACACGAGCATTATTGGTATCAAATCTAAAAACTAGTAAGCCTATCAGACACATTAAATATTTAGAAAGGAATAAGTTTTGTCAGAAAATTGCTCTGAACTCAATTTTGCATATTATATTTGTTATCTGTGTTGCATCTATGTTTGTAGCAGAATTAAGACGTATAATGGGAATCACCGTCTATGCTAAGACCGCGTTTTTCTTCTGGTTGCGTCAATCTGAACTCGATTAAAAAGATCTCAAAAGAGGGCAGAGGTCATGGCACGCCTTACATATATGTGCGTATGCAGAGCCTTTTAATATCTTTTAGCTCAAATATTGTGATTGGGTTTCACCTTACTTTGACATCCAACTTCAAAGTCACAGATTTCATTCTTGGTACAGTTGCATACTTGATTACATTTATCGCCATAGTATCCATCAGTGCATGGTTAAGAGCAGTTCCATCCCCAATATCCTGGCAGACATTCTTTGTATGAAATTTCATCAAAATGAATGTGATTTTAAATTTGGAAAACATTAATAAAATCAAAATCGTTGAATTACAATATTTCTTAAATATTTTCAACCGGGAAATATTACACTTTTGTGAAAAAGTTATGTTTATAAGTATTTCTGTTCAAATCTCAGTGATTCGCAGTTATCTAAAAATTGAGTGAGAAATACGTTGCCATTTTATCAAATTTTACTGGTAAAATGGAAATCTGTGAGTTATGTAAAGAAGGGATATAATGACACTTGGAAAGTTATCTCCCTTACTATCTCTATCTTCTTTTACTTTATATAGCTACTTCTATATAATCCACTTTCTACTCACCTACACATTTATTTTCTATATTCATAAATCCGAGACAGCAACCGTCACCACTAAAACAAAAATAAAAGGTTTTATGGATCATTATATATAATGACATTTGTGTTAAAACCTTGGACATCAATTGCTATTATGTTTATAATCAAAATCAAAATCTATCTAGACATTGATGGCAATATTCAGCTATATCAACTCTATGTAAACTTACATACCAATTCTATTTCTACAGCCCAAAGTCCAAACAACAGAACAATAATTAATTCCATTTAACGTCAAACTTGCACAATTATATTGAAAATATCTTAAATCACTCTTACCCAGAACTTGTACAACCGGAAGCAATATCTAAATATCTAAAGATGAAAAAAGTGAAAACTTTATGAATTTCGTTCATGACGGATACAAGGTCATTCCAAGTTAAATTATACTGGCCATATATGAATACGACTAGAGTGTTTTATATTTGTTTCCGCATATTGCAGATTTTCAACACGCCTATCCTAAATGCCTGTGATACAGGAGATTTGATTGGATCCTGGATAGCGACTGTAATTTTATTTTTGGAGAATCAGAAGATTTTTTGAGGTAAATTGTTTTTACAATAAACACTGACATAAAGACATAGGTCATTGCTGTATAATGACCAGTATTTGTTGAAATTAATTTATCTGTTAATTTGTCTATTGTATATTGTATATCTCTATAGGTTACTGAATGTACATAAAATGTATACTATTGATTTCTGCTTGTAAAATATTTTGCATCTTTTTTCCTACTCTATTACTATTCACTCTCTCTCTCTCTCTCTCATCCCCCCCCCCCAAACACACACAGACACACAAAACAAAAAACCAAATTCTCACACTACTATCTCGTAATCTGATCAAATGTTCTGACTATTACAGATCATGAATCTAAATTTATATAACATGTAGTTTATTGTGTACTGTGATTCATTTAACTATTTATTTTTATACATATATCCGAATAGAGAAGTGGATCTGATAAGTATGAAAGTAAACTAATGTCGCGTTGGAGATAGAATGAATCTAGTAGTTTGACAGTCTGGAATCGCTACAGATATGGAAATAGATTATGACATTTCTTATCTATAGATCTTCATCTATTCTAACATCCATCATCAATAGAATTTTGCTTTCGACAAGTATCTGCTCGGGTTCGAATACCTTATTGGTAATCACCTTTAATCCATCACCTGCCCTCAAACCAAACGACATGCATATGATACATAACATACAATAAAAGAGTAATTGTTGTGCATTGCCACCGCTGTGACTTTTAATTATATGTGAAAATTAATATTAATAATGTTTACTATTTGATAATAATTGCATAAGCTTACGTAATATTACGTAAATACTTGTGAACACATTTAAATTGACAAAACATTGAAAAATCAGAATATCTAAGAATGATAACTCAAATTCGAATGATTACTGCAAATGAAAACAAAGTTGAGGGCTAACACCCGCCATGTACTTGGTCAAGATGACAGACGCAACCAGGCGAGCACTATGGCGGAAATGCACAACTTATAAAATGGAACAAATAAAGATAGTAAAACAAAATTATGAAAAACCCTATACACATGATCTACTAACAACGGTTGTAATATTGTTGCTATGTTAGTGATTCTCAACTATAGCAATATAACTTAAACAAACACAGACAAGTAAGTGTACAAAACTTCAGTTACCACGCTACTGCAAATAGAATCAATATAAGATTCATGAGCAATTGAGTATTAACAAATAACTCAATCACATTAAAGTGATATTATTGCATATGACGTAAAGTCTGATTAATTGTTTACCTTTTTCAAGGAGTATATACAAATAGTTCGCAAGCAAAAAAATATGTTGTAATAATAATAATAATAATAATAATAATAATAATAATAATGATAATAATCCTCATCATGATAATAAAAGTAAGTCTCTATAGAGTACGGAATAGGAAACACTATGTTCGATACAGGTTAGAATTGAATCCGATTCTGGTATTGTTAATGATTATGTAAATCTTTCAAATTGAATTCTAGGAGAAAAAAAAAATCCAAGTGTTAACAAATGATTTGGATAAAAATTTCGCGATCATGGCTTAAGTAATGTAGAAAGGAATTAACAAACAGCCTGAATGAAAGTAAGATGTCATTGTTTATTTACTGACTCGCACTTGCACATCTGATATAGCATTTAAATGCGTCCGATTTCCAACGACCAAGTAATCTTTTTTTTTGCGGTCACCCATCCCGATGCCTGCGCAGTGTGAAGCCATTCCGATCCTGAATGAATGACCCTTGATGCTGATTTAATCATGATAGTAATTGGCTGAGACGCGTGATGTTTAAATGAAGTGAAATTTATCATTATTCTAACCGAATGTGTAATTATTTGATGCAGTTGAAGAATATAATCGTTCGCGCCGTGACCACAGCTCGTTATTTCGCCTATTCTTAGAAAGGCATAAAATGCCAATAAATACATAGCGCGAAACATTATTCGATCATACATGTTAGCAACTGCGTGATTAACTGCGTTACAAATTTCATGTAAAATATTTTTTGTAATCGGTAAGCGGAAATCTTTTGTAGGCTTCAGTTTACGACATGAATGTTTCGAATTTTGTGCACGTAGTCGATGGCTGATATTTGCGATGTTATTGTTGCAGTAGCATATCCTTTGTCGTACAGGAAGGAAATGTACATTGCGAGTACATGTGGCTTGATAGGCATGATATTTGACAGGCCGTGAGTCGTAGTAAACTCTATAAATAACTGCCATGCCCGAGAATAACTCTTCATGGTTAAACTTGATATAGATGCTGCGAGCAAAGTGTCCAATACGGTGGCTAGCCTGGAAAGGGAGGAAGGGGTGGTATCTGCACCGGTTGTTTGTCCGCCCAGGGTGCCAATTGTTTGAAGAGCAGTACCTTAGAACGAGAAAGACAATCACATAGTAAATTTTCTTTGGATGTTATATGTTTACCTTTAAAGTGAATGTTGAATTTTAGACAAGTCAATACAAGGCGTCTTATTAAGTACATGATTTGATGATCTTTTGCAGTTTGTTTATTGATGACGTGAACGATTGCCATGTTATCGGTGTAACGAATTTGTCTTGTAAAAACATACATTTACCGTTAAAGTCTGTTAAAAAGCATGAGTTTAACAGGTGTGAGGAATCGGATTATTTGCTAAGCGCATTTCCTATTTTTTTTTTTTTTTTTTTTTTTTTTGGACAGTCGGGCCTCCATTTTAATTGTATCCAGTTGAATACCTAGAAACGTAATACGTTGACTTGCGTCGAAAGTTTTTTCTTCTGCAATAGGTACGCCAATATCGTTACACATGCTCAAAAATTGTGTAAGGTCTCGACTACACGCATTGTAAGATGAGTTAATGATGATAAAATCATCAAGGACAAGGGTCATGTTATGGATGCCTAACTTTGTTTTGCCACACAATTGCGGGGCTGTACTAAAATCCTCGAATATTTTACAGGACGAACTAAGGCCGAATGGTAAACAACAATCAAAATAAAACTGGTCCTGCCATACGAATCCCAAGTACTTAAATTCAGATTGACTCAAATTGATTGGTCTAAAAGCGGCTTTAATGTCAGTTTTTGCACAGAATGCCCCGCGCCCGCATTTTTATTTATAAGATTGATTGCTTCTTGCACAGAAGGGTATTGTTGTACAAATGACTCTTCAGCGGGTATTGCGTCATTTATCCAGAGACCTTCAGGAAATGATAAATGATGAATTAATCTATATTCGCCGGGCTCCTTCTTTTCAACTAAGCCTATAGGTGAACAATGAAAAACAGGAAATGGTTTTCTGAGGAAAGTGCCTTTTACCCTAACTTGAACGAAATTCTTTATTTATTTTTGACATTACGGAGTGCAGATTTAAGATTCTTACAGATCATATCGGAGAATTTTTCCCTATCAAACCCATTGCGAACGCCATTATTTTGAAAGCCATTCATCAAACACTCGGATTTCTGTTTGTGATATCCGAGAAGCCACTTAACCAATTTATTTGGGTTGGCCTTGTTAGCGGAATTTGAATTCTTTGATTCTGGTTGGACGACTTTCAAAGAGGCGTTTCTGGTTCCACTGAGGAACCTGTCAAGTACTCGAAAGGGCTGCTGGATAGGTTTACTGCAAGAGGAAAAGGGGTGAAATGAACCACAGTTAAAACAGGAGTGCTGGTATCTACACGCTTTGCCAGCATTGCAGACCTTTTGCCAGAGTGGAATTGATAGCAGTCACCTTTAGTAATTGATACATTCGGGCGTTTTCCTACAAAATGTTTAGCTTTCGTAGTGGATGCCTTGCCCGATAAGCGCGCGTTCACCTGACCTTGACTTATCAGAAGTCTAAACTCTGTGTCATAGAATATCCAGTCACCTTTAACATCTGCAATTTCTCTAACAATTTCCATATGTTTTGCAAGTTGCAAATGTAATCGTTGTATTTAAAGCAATAAATCGCAGCATATCTATTCCATGCTGTGACCCAGTCTGAGAGCGATCGGATATCATGTTTGTCGTAATCATTTTTCTCTATCTGTTTGATAGTGAAACCACTATCATCATCCTCCTCAATCTGCTGTGAATATTTACTGCGTTTAGATTGTTGACTATTACTAGACAATAAAGAGTTCATTTCCACGATTTGATTGCACAATATTTTCGCCTTGACCTTATCAGAAACCTTAAACTCAGTTGGTACTTTTGTACTTAGAAAACCCGTGGAAGTACCTGCTATGTTTTCTACATGATTTACGAAGCTTCGACAACGTGCTCCTCTACCTCGGGTGGGGTTCGGATTGGAGAGGGCGTGGTAGGGTTAATTTATGCAGTGAATAACTGAAGTACTACTACTTCCCTTGACAAATTGCTGAAATATGGACGCCATCTCCGCTCTAATGGACTCAGTCACGCGCTGGGTAACTGTATTAGTGACCTCTGATATTAACCCCTCAGCATGATCAGGCGATTTTGTAATACGGGTTGGCTCAGGTGAAGAGGTAGAAAGTACTGACTTTGCCTTCCTGGTCGGTCGTGGCTTTTTGGCTGAACTGGTTCCAATTTGCGTGGTTTTTTTTTTCTCTCTTGGGAGGCATACTGCACAAATATACAAAACTAGCGGCTTCAAGCCGCTAAAGTATTAGATAATGCCAACAAAATCAAAACTTTAGTGAAGATCTGCAAAATAAACGAAGGCTATATCGCCTATTAAATGCAACCTGACAAATTCCTAGCTGCTCACCACGTAATACTAGTGATGCCTGACCTTTATACTAAAATTGTCTGTAGAATTCATGAAAAACATTCTTTACTACTAACATTATTACTGTCCATTTAAGATCCTGAAGTAATTGATATAGTTATACGAATGAAAGTATCACCAAATATGAAGCATTCTATACCATATTTATTAAGCGTTACTTTAAATGAACGAATGAGTTATGTAAGCTATGACGATAAGGCGTTGCTTTATGACGTAAGCAGATTAAATTTATACTATAAAAACCATTAATTCGGTTTGTAGGAGTAATGTATGTTTTAATGCAAAATATAATGATAATATATAATAATATAATGTTAAATATAATCGTATATATTTTAAACGAGGGAATTTTCCATATTACTCAAAAGTCGGAATATGTCGAAACTATCGAATCAAATTCAGTGAGTGTTCTTAATGGAAGGTAATGTGCCTCAGGATGAAAACCCATACGGGTAATATTCCAGCGAGGACAGAGAACCGATCGAAGTCCTTGAAGTATAAACGAAAAAATAGATCCTCAGAAAATGTCAGAAACATTTTCAGCGAGGCAGTCAGTTGACCAGTGAAAACACCTCAGGACCGATAGAAGTCCTTGAAGTATAAACGAAAGAATAGATCCTCAGAAAATGTCAGAGACATTTTCAGCGAGGCGGTCAGTTGACCAATGAAAACACCTCAGGAAAATCAATCCAAAAGTGGCGGTTTTTTCCAGCGAGGTCTAAAGACCGAAGTCCAGTGAAAATACCCAAGGAAAATCAACTGTGATAATCCAGATGGGTCAAAATATATAGATAATTATTTTATGTAATAACGAATGTGTAATGCGTGTCAATTCTAAAGCAAGAAGAGGAAATGAATATGTTTGGTACTATTTAATGACAGATATCGCGTTGTCCTCCAAATCCACAGAGGCACATTATCCTTGCCGTTTGGTTTTTGAGATGATTAACCCTCTTAAACTGCGGTACAGATGTGCATTACCCTGTTTATTAAAGTGGACGCCGTCTAAAATGAATTTGCTTTCGCAAGATCGCTGGGACGGGAACGAACCATTGTGATCCCAGAAACCACTATACTGAAAGTTTTGAAGTGAACCTGATAGTAATTTATTGACCTCGTCTACAATCTTGTAATTACGCTTTTGCCGGAATCTTGGTAGCAATTTACAGACCTAAAACTTGCTGACTCTAAATTTGGAGTGCAGGGTTGTTACTATAGCTTCTGTTTTAGATGCCAACTCGCCTGCAGAATCTGATTGTCTTACATCTTTACCCCCTATCGAAAGGATAATCATATAAGGTTGAAACTGAGTAATAGCATGACCCTCGAAAGTAATATTGATCAGTTGGGGGGGGGGGGGTGAACCCACGACATTTGCGTTATTAGCACGACGCTCTAACCAACTGAGCTAACCGGCCCCGTGCCTCAGTATGTCACTTGCAAGTCTTCCTCCTTTACCTCTAAACTGAATCAGATGAGTATTTGACAGGCCCATATGTTTCAAACCTGCTATCGGGATCATCTCTATGAACATAATTGAAACGTCGCACCATAGAATGTCCAATAATCATTACTCTGATACGTGAATGATCAGGCATGATGGAATTGGTTTGTAAAGAAATATTAGAAGGAAGTAAATCAGTTAGCCGATTCAATTTACCAACCTGTCAGTGGTTCAGTTGATTGTTTCGAAGGAATAACGTCGATCGCCGTAAAAAGAAATCGAAAACAATTCCACTGTTAAAATTCCGAAAAGAAAGTTTGTGCGCTCTTGGTAAGCGTCCTGAATGCAAGTGATGGGACGCTAAAATGATTCTGTGATTTCGGTTGGCGAAATTTCATTGGCTATGAAGGTTGAAGTTCAAGCGTTTTCCATGTAGGGTGAGCGGAAAATCTGATACATCATGTTAGGCAGTCGGTAACTTAAAGATCATATAATGTAAATTTTTATAGCTATTGTCATATAATTATGCAAAGCATTTGAATTTGGAATAATAATAATAATAATAATACAAACAATAAAAATAAAAAATATTTTCGAACTTTATAAGATTTCTACATTTATAACCCCGCGTCAGATGTTTCAATGTGATTCGAAATATTTTGCGTGAAATCCAAAGCGTTAATGCAGGCCCTAGTAAATGGAAAAAGGACCAAAAATATAAATAGAAATATATATCATATGATGGGAATCTACATTAGTATGAATATTTTTGTTAATAATTTTAATTTAGATATCCACGAAAGGTTTTGTTTAGTTGTTTAATTGAAGTTCTGGTGAATAAATGTTAGTTACATAGTTTCTCATAACTATATATACATATATATATATATATATATATATATATATATATATATATATATATATATATATATATATATATATATATATATATATATATATATATATATATATCAGAAAGGTCAAACTTTATGAATCCATGACATGGTTAGGACATCATATTTAACGGTTTGATTGACGGTTTGGTACTTCTTCGATATTGATTATCAATGATTATATTGAAGTCGTACATAGCTGTACGATGGTGAGATGGTTCTGTCCTTCAGCAATGGGGTGTCAGCATAGTAGTAGAGTTCAGCTCAGGTTTTAGAACTTTAATATAGTATAGTTTCCAAACTTTACAATAATACTATACAGAAATTCACGTTGTAAAATGTAATTATTAGAAAAATATACATAAGCACATCAGAGAAACTTACGATTAATGTGCAGTTTTGATTGTATTGTAAGATCATTATCATCAACTTATTCAGACGAATAAGCTAGACTAGTACATGTATATTTATGGTGAGAGTAAGTCTGAAGTGTCATCATCAAGGAGGTTAAGTAGCCACGAAATCGTAATCTTACTATCTATATGGTGATATATTATACCAATTGAATTTGATAACTATTTGTTATTCTTTATAAATCAAAGTGATTTCTGTTTTCAGGAAGGACTCTTTTTCTCTGTCGTTCATTATTATTTCAGCATTTTCTAATCTCCATTTTAACAAAAATACTGGTGTTAATCTTTGTTGTGAGGTATGAAATACAGTATTAGTAGATACAGCAACGTGTAATGGATGCTTATAATAAATATCTTTAACATTTTCTAGATTCTGATGTCACTTTTAAAGCATGGACTCTTTAACCTACTACTGCATCATTGAAATTTTCTTTTGAAAGATTGAAAGCGGTATAGCGTTAATATCCATAGCATGTTTGACAATTATGACCAATTTTTGTTTCAGTACAATGTACTTGTTTAGAAAAACATTTATCATTCCAGGATTTTGCATTCTACTTGTATCTGTCTGGTGGGAGTAACAGTTTACTACCATATCAATAATCTGGTTTATTGGAAAAGACCAGTTCATGTTCTTTACAAAGTGACATTTTTTTTTTCATAGCATCGTGAAGAAAGGGTTATGCTCATTTCATATGAATTTGCTTTCATTAAGTATAATACAATGATTATTAAGTTCAGTATAGTTTTCAATTCAGGCCAGAAAATTTTTTTGATTAGATTACTGATTTTTTTTTTTTTTGCGCCAAAAATGGGACGGTCGGTTGAAAAAAAAATTCGGGCACTTCTTATATATGCGTTTAATGTTAACGTTTTTGTGTTCGAATTAATGTTTTGATAATTAAATAATACTTAATAACTTTCTACATAATCTACAAAAGTTAAATGACAAGTGTTCACTGAAAATTGATATTGAAAAGATTATTAACAAATGTTTTAGAGTGTGACTTTAATTCCTCCTAGAATTTAAACGTTATCCTCGTTGTTATTTTACCTTGTTTTTATCATTTAATTTTGACTGTAGTCAGAAAGTGTTTGTTGATATTGATATACTGATATTATGATGTGACGATTTCAATTTCGCTATCACAAACTTTCCTTTTATGAGTAGCAACATTCCATCATCGCCCGCATACGGCGTATTCATATCTTAGTTAATACGTTATTCCAGAGCATTTACAAATTACAATGACTTTGTTCTGAGGGGTAGGCGACTTTCAGTTAAGTTATCCAGACTTTTAAATGATATTGTGAGCTGAGACCGATTCCGATCATTTTTCAAGGATTTGACTCCTTCTATACTAGAAGGGTTACTTACTTTGACTTCTCCATATATAAATACATATGGAATTTACACGATTTGACTCTCTCTACCGGGTATATGTGACGGGTGTTGCTAGCAAGCAGGAGATGCTCACTGATTGATATAAGGAACGACCATTTGATTCTGAGGGGATGGCGGCCTTGTAAATTTGGTCGAGTCAGATTATTTATTTTCAGATCTTTGAAGGATAGAATATTTATTTCCTTAATATTCTGAGGCAGATTATTTATTTCCTTGACATTTTTGTCGCCAATAAATACTTGTTAGAGTTGCATTGTAATACATGTACATGTGCCATTAAAACACATCTTTTTATAATTATATTTTGTTTAAAAATACATTCCAATAATAAATATAGAATATATATAACTTAATTCAGGGTAACTCAACAAATAATATGCAAACACTACTTTAATTGTATAGGTTTTTATATTACTAGTTTCTATAGTGAAGTGTATAGTCCATCTCAGTAGCTGGTATCCAGGGGGAGAATTTCACTATATAAGGATGTGTGAGAAAGTCGTGTTGGCTTCCTTTCCGAATGATAATATTTTATTCGTTTAATTTTTCGACGTATTTGAACTATGTTACTTTAATGCAAAAAAGCATTATATAAATATTTTTGATATACAGTATTTGATATATTGATTTTTCACATTTTTAACTTTGTCTTCATTACTTATAGATTAAGTTTGAGAAAGCTTGGTACCTAGATATTAGGCAAAGATGTTTCTCGTGTCTAATTTTACATGTTTTAATAGTTTTACAGAAACTTAAACATTTATGGCCATCTACAATCATTGTTCAGTATCATTGTGCAATGTTTTCTATGTCTAAGGTGAACAATATAGACCAATTTAGGACTCTGTTTACTTTTGTTTTCATGTTTGTTAAGCAAAGATATACATTTTTGTTGGATTTACTTTTGTTTTCATTCTGAAGTTATATTTGTGTTTATTTTAAATTTGAATAAATATGCTAAAATCATTTAATTAATGTCTTGTTGCACTGATTTGAATGAAATTTGAAAGGAGTGAAACACAAATGTGGCCACCATAAATTTTGAAATGCACATGATTTAATTTAAACATCAACTTTGCATATGTGCTCAGGTGAGAGGTGAGACAAATTCAATTAAGACCCTTTTTGGCCAATTGTTTTAACTTTAGAATATCGGTGAGACTGGCATATAAGTGAGGGGCGGAAACACGAGGAGAAGTTAAGGAAAGGCATTGGAAGGGACGCGAATGACACTATTCTGAACAAGAATTTGAAAAGAAAATCTTTCAGAATGCAGATGGTAGATCCCTTGTCCCATGTCTGCCCTTAAAAATTCATAGACATGCAAATATATTTTCTAAAAAGCAAGAATTCTATAAGTTTATTTTTAAAAATATTGAATGATTTGTCCAGTGCTATAAAATCCGCTGAAATATTAGTTATATACATGTAGTTAAACTACTGTACATTATAGTATAGGGAGCAATCTGGCGAGCAAAGCAAGCCAGAAAAAATTAACATGTTTTCTATAGAACATTCAGCTTTATATTTGCATGATCTGGTATATGTACATGTTAGTAGTCAAAATATTTATTTTTATTTCAGTCAAAGTCAGATGTTTTATTTCCAGCATTTATAGGGTCAGAATATTTATTTCCAAAAAGTGCCAGCCGCCCCCTCCTTTCGGGATCAAATGGTCGTCCCCTTATTTTCACATCTTATAATTTCGTTTAAAGCTTGAGGCTGGACATTGGTCTTCGACGGACCTAGTTATGACCGTCTCTACCGTTCTTACAGTTGTAACTAAACGTGAAGCCACTTTGCGCTTTCGGGTTGGCTCGTTCGCTCTTCCTCTGACCTGAAACGCAATACTGCATTGGACGCATAAGCAAAAGTGAAAACTGAAGCTTGAGCGCTGGATAAATATTTACTTAGTGAAATTTACGAGAAACATGTAGGTTTTTTTATTAGAACTACTTTTTTTATTTTATGATTTTTCTTCGGCGAAAATAAAAGAATATTAATGTATCCATTTTATTTTTTTTTTCCTCAAGAATTTTAAAATTTTGGGTCGGCGGATCCGTAATCCAACTAATAAAAAAATTTCGCGTCAACGCATCAGGAGAAAAGGACTACAAATGAGTCATGAAGGGTTCTCACCTTAATTTTTCCGCTATGAATCAAAGGGGAATATTTTATCATTATTATTTATCAATTAGGAAATATAGGAATGTTTGACAGATATTAAAACTGTTACGTTTTGTACTAAGAGGGTGAAGACAGCAAATTATCAAATAAATCAGATGAAAGGGGTAGATAAATTGAGAGAGATGAGAAAAAAAATATCTTAATTGAAAGGAAACATGACTAAGAAAATGTTGCACAGTAATGACAGAATAAAATACATAGCAAAACTGCTAAAAGAAAGGAATAATCAAATCAAAGCTCCGGATTGTGCATGTGAGTGATAGAAAGTAGAAGAAAGGGACAAGAAATGGAGAGTATGTGAAATGAAAGAAATCTGTTTATTAAGGCGTGAATGCTAAGGATTGCAATCGCAGATACCCAAATGATCACTACAACAAGGCACAAAAGAAAAGGAAATATAATTTTAGAATCAGAACACTTGAATAATTGATGGAAAATCATATTATTTATCCTTTCCAAACGGCATTTATAACTTTAGGTAATGGAGACAATCATGGTATTAGTCAGAAAAAGGTAAGTGGGAAATGGACATGAAAGTGTGTCCATCCAGATTCTACAAATACATCAATATTTTAAGTAAATTTCAAGAAACTACAACTACACTCTCCATTAGGTTTATTGTTTGTACGTAGTTCAGATACCGATACTTTGATGACAACCTGAAAGGTATCAATGGGGTATTTATTAGCTACAATTCAAGATGGATCAGATACAATGTTACAAACTGATTTCAACTATAGCTGCAACAATGTCAGGCCAAGGTGCAACGAAGCCGGCGTAGTAGTGGTATCGCGCTGGACTCCTGATTGGGAGGCCGTGGTTCGAGTTCCGCTCTGGTCATGCCGGTGTTCTGTCTTTAGGATGAGACAGTAAAAACCGAGGCCCCTTGTCGTGGTATGCATGGCACGTTAAAGATCCTTCACTGCTTCGGGTGGGTCGGTTGCAAAGGTCAAAATTTGTATACCCCGCATCAGGCAGATGCCGTCACCATATACGTGAAATATTCGTGGTGTTACGTTAAATAAAAATCAATCAATCAATCAATCCAAGGTGCAACGAAACCTGTTTTAAGAGGCAATATTAAGTTACAAAGAGACTATTATTCCATATGCTGCTGAAAGTTGGGACGCCATTGAATCTACACACTTGGTCAGAAATGGGCAAGAATAAATGGAAGTAAAAAAAGAAAAGGCCGACTCTAGGACTGTGAGTAAAGTTTTCACGATGGGTGGATGTAAACAATCTGGAATAGGAAACCATTATTAAATCTTTATGAGAGAACATGATCAATTTCTGAGGTTATAGATTCAACCATCAGTTTTTATGCAGGGGGTACTGTTTTCAATCATATAGAATGCATCAGATTTATCCTAAATCCATGGTCTTACCAAAATGAGTTCTTGAAGAGTGGGCTTCTGATAAAGGAGAGTCTGCATTCTGCAGTATTATACGCGCCCTTGGCATCATTGATAACTAGACCTTTCTGGCGGTTGATTAAAACCGTGTCAGATGTTGTGCTGCCCATCTTGGAAATAACAAATGTAAACTTGAAGCATTCGCATCAAATTTTTGTAATCTTTCTTCATATGAATATGTTTTCCCACAGGTTTGTATTAAAAAATGTTTATGAACTGGAGTGGGAATGATAAAATTAAAGTAGTAAGGAATATTATCTATTTCACTTGCCAATAAATGACGCAAATTGTTTTATTGGAAAGAAATTTTACTTGATAATTTTGAGAGAGGATGTTTTGCAGTTACTGTACCAAGACTTCTCAAAAGATGGAAGAATATCGAGAAAATTTGTAATAGAGTACGCGTCTAGTCTGTGTATGTTCTCTTGACTGACATGGAGAAAAGGGATATGCTTTGTGTGTCGCATAAGAATGTGAGTTTTAAATGCAGATTTGTATTAGATGTGAAGTGAATTTTTACTTATATGTGTAGTGATATTTAATTGAGTGGGCCATTTACTGTAAATGCTTGAAAGAGGAAATTTTACATAGCCTTTGAATAAAACATAGAGCAAATTTTAATTCATGATTTTTCTCTCTTTCATTTCATATTTTACATGTCATACTTCCACGTACCTGTATTATGTGTTTCTATTTTGTCTGAAAACATTGACCACCAAAAGACCATAAATGACCAGGTAATTGAAGAGGTAATTTCTGTTCATATCATCATTCATGAATATAAAATGGCACAAATTTTAGTCAAAATATAAATCGAAAAACTTTTCATAGTGTTATCAAAATTTCAAGATTTTTCCAGCAGTGGCCAAAAACACAAAACAAGTGTTCCATAAGTTGCAAATGAAATTGTGAATCCTACTTTAATTCTTTTAAATGTGGCGGGCGTAATGGGGGATGTTCTGAAAAAATGGAATGTCTCATTATCTTTAATGAATATGCATCTAGGAATTATGATGACGTGTACAAGGAGAAATTATAGCCAGTAAATCAGTTTTGTTTTATTGAAATTTAGGTCAATAAATACTGTTGATGTACTTTTAACATTATGAAGAAATTATTTCTCGTCTAAGATATGTACATTTGTGAATTTGTGTCACGAATCTGTTGCATAAATTCCTCTAATAACAAAATAAGCATTTATCTACTACAAGAGAACTAAAGTTAGTGTCCATTAGAATCCTATTTGTTTGTAAATTACACAAATATATTATCAATTAGAAAAGTGATGGCATATTATATTCGTAGAATAAAACAATGAAGCAATGTACCAAGACAGGGACCATAAAGTGAGCTTGGGGTGGCTTCAAACAACGGAACAAAAAGACAGAATTAGTACTGAGGTTATTTCTATTTATAATTGAACAGCTTTGTGCAATGCAAATCAATATCGAAGAAGTACCAAACCGTTAATCATTCTCAAGGCCAAGGACAGATACAAAACCGTGTAAGTTTAATAAAGGAACTGTTGTGAGCCCCGAAATACTGAAAAATTCCGAGGTGAGACCAGGTGCCCGGGGAGAGTAAGCGTCTCATGTCTGCATGCATCACCCGTCACAGCAGTTCTCAAGAAACATGTCAAAATCAAGAGTTTTGGTTTCCTAATTGTACATACGAAAGTACAAAACTGGTAAACAAAGTAATATTTGCTGTTCACTGAACAGGTCATTTAGTCGCATTCCAGAATATTATCAATCATTCTAGAAAGAGGCACATCATATTTTCGTACAAGAACCCAATAGCGACCGTAGAACTTCGTCAGTGACGATTTCAGACGTTCTTTAACACATCCCTGCATGAGTAACTTAGTGGCCAGTCGTTTGGCCCTTGGAATAAAACTGTTGTATAGAGAACAGACTCTTGCGTATAAGTTGAGATATAAAAACTCCATAGGCAGGTGATGGCGGGATATTGTTGCAAAGAAACGGGAAGTTAGTTATTTGGAAGTTAAAATCGTCACGTTTTGTCATACAGAGAGGTGTTAAAATGACCATCATTGTCGGAAGTTAAAAATACCAAACATCACGAAAATATTGTTTATTAAAAGTTTCAGCTTTTTGATGATTTGATCTTCGGTATACTTGTGTTTTGCATCAGAGTGTTCTTTCACAAAATATGTTTCTTCCCGCACAATGACAAGACATTTATATCTGCGATTTCCATTTTATGGATAAAACAATTTCGAATAATTGTACCAAGTCTGTTTTTGAGCTTTTGATGCGGAATTGTAGTGTAGAGCGTGGAGAAATCAAAAGATTTGATGCTGAAAATATTATAAAATTTCGGGGATTTTCGATTCTCTAAAAGTTCTTTAGAATTCTTGAGGATTCACATCTGATTTATTCCGCTTTTGGAGTATGCAGTATCACAGTAAATTTTAAGACCATGCTTGATGTGTGTCAATATCTGCGTTAGCAATATGAATAGAGGTTTGGTGGTACACTTGGAAGAACTAGCAATGAAACGATGTTTGTAAGGGGTTTTGTGCATTTTTGGAATCCAATAAATATAAGGTAATTCAAGGTCAGAGTTTGTCGTGGTAATTCCAAAAGACTCGAGGACAGATTTGTGGTTTTGAAGTATTTCAGAAATAGATAAATTGGTTTGTGTGTATGTTGGATTTCAAGGCGCAGAATGTAATCCAAGCTCCTCTAACAGACAATTAAAGTAAAATATTTTGCAAACGAAGGTATAATTGTTTGCTGCTTTGTCAGCTGGGACAATAATAAATTGTTCGTGGAGTTTAGAGTGTTCTCTAGCTAAATCATGGTCATTAAATAAAGACTCGTGTCTGGTTCTTACCGAATGCCTGAGACGCCCTATTCTTCTTTTGAGTAGTTCTAGAGAGAGTGTCAGGCTCCCCTCCTCCCTTTTTGACCATCTCCTGGCATATTCCTTGCATGCATCCATAATAATTGTGTAATTTTCACGCCATGTGAACGAATGGGACTCTCTATATTTAGGACCTTTCTTCAAGAGGTCTCGTAATTTCCTGTTATTGACTATATCGAGGTCACCAGTTACAACATGGCCGCATGGGGGGGGGGGGGGGGGGGGGGGGAAAAATACTTTGATGTGGAATATGCACAGGGTGGAAGGTCTTTTGGAATGTTATGTGAATCAAGACACTGTAAAACATGTACAATTTTATAATTAAATATTTTAGAGGACATAGAAGATGTATAGCTGTAAGAAATACAAGGCGACTCCTTATGTTTGAAATATGGCGGGATTCTATCCTTGACTAACCTATGGTTCAAAATGTTACTCAAATTAAGAGCATCAATCCTGTTATATGCAAATTTCATTTTAACGAATGTTATCACCAATAGGTAAATCGGTTTTTACTGCCTTGAAAAGTCGCCTTTAAATTTTGCATTATCTTAAATAATCACAAAGATTACATATTAAGTGTCTTTAAAGTTTGCACTATCTGAAATAATCACAAAGATTACATATTAAGTGTCAAAGCTTTAATTCTTAATTTGTGCTTGTCGCGACACTGAACGAGGATAGATATATGCGAGTTGAATATGAAGTAATTTCCTTCCTTCAGTAATTGGGTTAATGTGGACTTTGTGACCGTGTAAAACATATTGGAACAATGAAAATATCCCAAACAATGACAAAAGAATCATCCTGATTGAATTTCCCGAGAGAAATGATTTGTCTTTTTATATAACCAAGTCAGATTTATTTTCGAATGGTTTAATTAATTTGATTTAATATTATCGGGTTAAGCTCACTCCTGCGGAATGAGATAATATAATTGTTCAGTATGAGATTTACTGATGGTATTATGATTATTAAAATAATATTTAATGCATCAGTTCAAACATGTCTTTATACCATTTGTGGGAAGAAATACCCTCTGTACCTGCAATCATAACGCTTCAAAATCCTAAATAGCTTATCGACAGTAATTATCGCTCAAACGCCTCACCTGGGACATCCATGATCCTAAGAGACCTGAATCCGGCGCTATAAAGCGAGAGCAGACTTAAGTCATAATTTCATATTCTGTTGTTCATCAATGAATTAATATTTGGAATTTGGATTATATTGAGTTTTGTTTTAGATAGAATTAAACCATTCTGCATGACAATTTATTTGAAAGTTTGATAATGGAATGAATTAAAATGAAATATTTGACTTAAGTACATTCTCAGTTTATGGCGCCGGTATTATATAGTAGTTTTTCCCTCTAGTCACCCCCCCCCCCCCCGGAAAAAAGGCTATATATTAGTTTTTACTCCCGGAAAAATGGTTATTTAGTAGTTTTCCCTCGGGGGAAATTTGGCTATATAGCCATTTCCCCCGCTCTTATAGCCACCCCCCCCCCCCCCGGGGAAAACTACTATATAGTGGATTTTCCACCCAATGTGAAATTCCGGAATATCTTTTCACACATACATGTAAGTAAATCCAGCTTGTACCTTGTTCACAATAAATAGATTTCTATTTAAAATAGAGATATATCAACTTTTTATACGGAGATATATCCAATTAATTTAGAGATATCTCATTTTCTTTGAAAAGTAGAAATGTCTTCAATTTTTATCTCTTTTCCAAATACAAATGCATATATTTAGAACAGATTTATTTACTAGAATTTCATTCCAGATATCTTTATTTAATCAGAGAGATCTCCACATATATACAAATGGAAAAAAAGAAAAAGAAGTTCGTTTTTATGCCCCCGGAATGAAATTCGGCTGCATTTAGTTTTTGACCTGTCTGTGACTCGTAGCCTGTGGCAAAAACCTTGACTATATCGTTTGTACCAATAAGTACAGAGCTTTGAAACTCCACATAGTTTTCTTGTGATGAGACCCTGTATTTGGGACCATGATTTTTAACTAGTGACTTTGACCTTGGTGCTCTACGTTTTCAAAAGCTTAAACCTTGGCTGTATCTTTTATACCAAAAGGAGAAGGGGTTTTGAACTTCATATATAGATTACTTGTGATAAGATCTTTAATTTGGGACCATAACGTCTGACCTAATGACCTTGACCTTAATGAAGTGTGACCTACTTTTCAAAAACTTTAACCTTGACTTTATCTTCTACACAAAAGGGTGTAGATCTTTGAAACTTAGTATATAGATACTTTAGATGAAACCTTTCATGTGTAATGTAAAGATGATGGATAAATCCAAACCACAAGTCCAAAAATCATGAAACCATAGGACATACAAAATCAGTGAAAATGAAAAACAAATGGAAAATAACAAAAGATGTCTACTTGAAGAGCATATGTGAACCCCTGTGATGGAGTGAGATCAGGTGCCCGGGGAGAGTGAGCATCTCCTGCTTGCTAGCAACATCCGTCACATATACCCCGTAGAAAGAGTCAAATCGTGTGAATTCCATATGTATCTATATATGGAGAAGTCGAAGTAGGTAACCTTCTAGTATAGAAGGTGTCAAATCTGTGTAAAGTGATCGGAATCGGTCTCAGTCCAAAATATCATTTAAAAGTCTGGATAACGAGATATCATATGGAGTAATAAGAGTCTCGTAACGACCGTAGAACTTCCTCAGTGACGATGCTAGTCTAGCACATATATAACCCTGGTTGAGCAGCTTAACTGAAAGTCGCCTAGCCCTCAGAACAAAGTCATTGTAATTTGAACATGCTCTGGAATAACGTATTAACTGAGATATGAATACGCCGTATGCGGGAGATGATGGAATGTTGCTACTTATGAAAGGAAAGTTTGTGATAGCGAAATTGAAATCGTCACGTTTGTCATAGAGTGAGGTGTTCAATTGACCATTAATGTCGAAAGACAACATAATATCTAAATACGAAGTAGAATTACTAGTTTCTGTGGTTTCTTTTACCTCCAGTTCACTTGGATAGATGATGCTAAGGTAATCCGCGAATGAAGGATTATTAATTGAAAGCAAGTCATCTATATATCTGTAAGTAAAATTGAAGCCAAGAGCCAATTGTTTTTTTTTCCTTGCGAAAGCAAAGACTGAATGAACTCAGCTTCGTATGAATAAAGGAATATGTCAGCCAGAAGCGGAGCACAGTTAGTGCCCATTGGAATGCCGACAATTTGTTGAAAAACCTTACCTCCAAACACCACAAAAATGTTATCGATAAGAAAGTTCAACATCTGAATGACAGCTGTTTCAGTGTATTTATTTTTGGAATCAGAATTTTCCCTAACAAAGTAAGTTTTATCGTGGCCTATTACTATATATTTGAATTTGCAGCTTCCGTTTTTACTAGTAAATGCATTTTGAATAATTTCCGCTAATCTGTCTTTTAATTTCTGATGAGGGATCGTTGTGTACAGAGTCGAAAAGTCAAAAGACTTGATGGAGTGAATTTTAGTAAAACTTTTTGATTTTAGATGTTCTAACAACTCTTTTGAATTTTTAAGGATCCACATTTGATTAATTCCACTTCTGGAATATACTGTTTCGCAATATCTATGAAGGCCAGATTTAATTTCTGATAATATTTTTGTGAGTAGCATCGATACAGATTTTGTGGAACACTTCGAGGAACCAGCGATAAAGCGTTGTTTGTACGGAGTTTTGTGCATTTTTGGAATACAGTACAAATATGGAAGTTCTAAATTCAATTTATTTGAGTCAATACCAAACGTATTGAGGACAGATTTATGATTCTCGAGTACTTCCGAAACCGAAAAGTTCGTGAGAGTATAAGTAGGATTTCCTGGAGCTGAATTTAATCCTAATTCTTTCACTAGGCTGTCAAAGTAATATTTCTTACAAGTAAATGTATAATTATTAGATGCTTTATCTGCTGGTGTAATGATATAATGTTCTTGGAGGAAGGTAAGTTCTCTGACAACATCAGGATCTTTAAAAATAGATTCGAATCTGGTGTTTACAGAACCTTGTAATTTTTTAATTTTTGATCTCAGCAGTACTGCAATAGATTTTATCCATTCCGAAAGAGTGTCGACTTGTACTTCCTCTCTTTTTGCCCATCGTGTGGCATATTCCTCGCAGCAGTTCATAATATTCTCAAAATTTTGGCTCCATGTGAATGATCTGGGTTCTCTGTATTTTGGACCTTTAAGTAAAAATTCTCTTAATTTAGTGTTTTTAACTTTATCGAGATCACCAGTAATGACATGGCCACAAGGAGAATATACGAAATTAGACGAGGAACATGCACACGGTTGAGAATGGCATGCAGAGTTGCTAAGATCAAGACACTGTAGAAACCCTTTGTAATTATAAATTTTGGATGTACTTTACGTAAGGAACAAGGAAATCATATTCTTGTGATGATGATTTACAATATCTGAGACTAGGCAATCCTTGTCGTACTTTGCAAATCGTGGACACCTGGGTGGAATTCCCTTCTGTTGTTTTCATGTTCATCATGTACTCTGTACATGATGAGCGATATTGTGATATATAAAATGCAGTAGTCTCAATTTATTTAGGAATTGAATGTTCAAGGAATTCTTGCACGTTCAATTCTTATATTTGTCATCTATACGCAAGTAAACGACAATTTTTACAATGAAATAATAGAAGAAAATAACATAATATGGTAAATATATAAAAACAAAGACTTGTAAATAAATAAATAAATAAATAAAACAATAAACACACACACGCACACACACACAAACAAAACACTTATTAACAGTATTTAGAAACACAGGCTATTACTATAGTACATTTGCATTTCAAATGTTATCTGACTGATTAAGAACAAACGTGTATAATTTCCAAACCGTTACGTAAGGCGGAAAAACTACTATGGGGGAAAGACTACTATATAGTAGTTTTTCCGCCATGGGGAAAAACTGTATATAGCCATTTTTCCGGGGGAAAACTACCAGGGGGGAGAAGCTACTATATAACGCCGGAACCTGAGTGCAGACTATGTGATTGCAGGGGTTGGAGGAGGGAGGATCTCCTATCTAAAATACCACACACACACCTTAACATCCTGATAAAATGAGTATTTCATTATGCTGAATGCACGATGAGATGACATTTCAATGTCATTGCCCATATTAAAAAAATAGATAAAAAACCCATTTAAGATATCCATTTATCATACGATAATGGATGTATATTTCAAATACATCAGAACATTAAAAGTTGTACATTTTATCATTTTAGCATGACCCTGACATGTCATTGAGAAACAATATAAACAATGCAGAATGCAATATGTAATGATCATTTCATTCTAATATCAAGGATATATATTTCTGAAGTTAAATAATATCATCTTCGATATAATTGTAGGGATTTTCTTCATCTCTCGCTGCTGGGTTTACAACAGGATCAGGTATTATGTGATCTTTTTCATTAAATATTTTTCTCTGATATCTGCAAAGAGAACAGTATTTGTAATGATACTATCGAATGTGAAAGTTCTTTGCTTAAGAGAAAACTATTTCTTTTGTATGATTTTATCATTTAAAATAATCAACAGTTTTCGATTAATATTACTTCGGTATATTCTTGATGTATAGTCTATAACAAATTTATACGTGTATTACGAACATATGTAAAGAAATTTAGTAAACGTTAATTAAAATGTAAAATGAATCTCATTAAAGCAAGGCCTACACAAATGAAGCTTATTATATTTCGAGACAGCTATAAAGGATTTAAATAAAAAACAATTTAATTTAATTTAATCATATCAACAATTTCGAATTGTTCATATTGAACGTGCATTTTTTTTTTTCATTTTTCATAACTTGATGCATTTGTATTAATCAAATAACGTACTGCTTAAAAAGAACGATGCATTCCACAATGATGAAAACAATCAGAAACCCTGAGGCACTCATAGTTCCCAGAACTATAGTCAATAAGGGGTTTGATACATTTTTGACCTGGTCTGTTTTAAACGTAGAAGTTGCTGATCCACCATCTAGTAAATATGAAATTCAGTTTCATCAGCATTAAGTGACTGAAATTCCAGCATCGAATTATTATCTGAATATATTAGAATACATATCTATTTTTCACATCGAAAAGTCCAGTTTTAAAGTGATTCTTTGTACTCTGTAATTTTGGTCTTCATGAAAACAGTAGTTAGCCAAACATGAGACCTTAAGTACTCCATTAGGAGTGTGTGGTAATTTGATTTACAATGGTTTAATACTATATGATATGAAGTATTTTGCATTTTTCGGGCTTTCATAGCAGGTGATGCTCGAAAAATAAGAAACTCATTCCCCAAATAGCTGCTTTACCCCTAATTTTCAGAATCCATAAATGTGTTCCATTGTACTATCATTTAAGTTGTTCAAGATTAGCATTGAATAAATAATCAACTAGCAGGTAATTATGTGTAAATATGTGATACAAAGCAAAATTTAATTATGATAGGTTTGACTTCATATTCTACACAGTTTAAAATTAAATTAAAAATATTGATTAAAAATAAAGGTAGCACTTTATTGATAGATATTTTCAGTATTCGAATAAAATGAACCATCCATTGAGATCTCACATTAATTAAGGTGGATCGAGTGTCGTATTTTTAATTTTTAAACTAGCTAAAATTTTCTTCTAAACTCAAGATCTATGTTTCAATAAATTTAAACAATTTTTATGGTACCGGGCATTTTTTTTTTTATATATTTAACACTTGCATAATATAGGTACCCTAAACCTGAGCTCAAATTTTATTTTTATAAAGTTCACGTAACAGGAAATTCCGATAAATATTAGTAAAACAAAGTTTATATTCACTAAATATTACATGTACAGTATAACACTCAGAATGTAGGTACTCATTGCCAACATTTTAAGCCATATGCATAATTTCATAGGAAGAGATATATCCGTCAAATTCGTTTAAAAGTCAATTTTGCCCATAATATTTGGTAACGAAATACACCTTTGACTATATAACAATGCAATACTTTTTAAATAAATGGTTTAAACTCCATAACATCATACTTACAATTTGTTATATTTGCAATAAAATGAATAATGAAATACAACACATATTTTTGAATTCTCGAAAAAGCCATGTAATCTATATAATTGTTTCAATATTTGAAAACGGTTCCAACAAAATGAAATTTGGCATATGTTCGGTTTTTAAAAACTGCAAGAATTACAGAGGATAAAAATTACATTTCCAATATCTATTTTCGAAAAAAACAATTTCTAAATGGTTTTGAGATGTGAGGATGATGGATAAATCCAAACCATAAGTCTAAAAATCATGAAATCAGAGGACGCACAAAATCAGTGAAAATGAAAACCAAGTGAAAAATAACAACATATGTCTACTTGAAGAGCAAATGTGAACCCCTATGATGGAGTGAGATCAGGTGGCCGGGGAGAGTGAGCATCTCCTGCTTGCTAGCAACACCCGTCACATATACCCAGTAGAAATAGTCAAATCGTGTAAAGACCATATGTAATTATATATGGAAAATTCAAAGTAGGTAACCTTCTAGTATAGAAGGTGTCAAATTTGAGACATTTTTCACCAAAAATTGGAGAAACGCCACATGAATTATTTAATTTTTGTTCAATGAATGAGCGAATAATAGTTCTAACGAAATTTGCCATACGTACCATTTCTTACTTCTGCAACAATTACAAGCGATAAAAACTAGTCTCTGTTATATGCATTCTTGAAAATATGGTCTCCTGACAGATTATTCACCAAAAATTATTCAGGGGCTTAGAAAGGAGCGTGACCAGCTTTCCCCCATCTTCTTTAAGACTGTCTCAGAGTCTTAGATATAGAGTCAATATGTTGGTCATATGTTAGTGTGTGAATTGTGCTCTCTATATTACCGTCTTTTGATTATTTCAGAAGACTGTTAAATTGTTTCTGGGTATTGGGAATTTGTTCGCTGCAGTGTAATAGACCAAAATGTTTCTTTATTTCGCATTCTTACATGTATAAACTCCTTTACATTTCTCTTGGGTTCTTGAAATGAATATCAAGTAATCACCATACGAGTAAGGTCATTGAATTTTGTGATAATATCCTCTAAACTTTTACTAAGAAGATTTCTTATTACAAAGTCAGTTTGTATGGATTGGTTCACTCCATGGGCTAATGGGATAAATTGTGTATCAAAGCAGTTGCCAGAGCTACTCGTTATTCCCGTTTCACTGGAGTCAAATACCATTTGTTGACATAATGTCACGGTCCGCTCAAATAGGATGTTTTGGCACAGCATAAAACTAAATAAATAATCATTTAACGAATATTACGACATTAACGATGATATCGCACTCGACCCAGCTTAAAGTAAAATTTTAAGAGCATTTTAGTTCAAATATTAAGAAATAAAGTGCACCATTTTGATCTAGATACTAAACATAATATTAAGTATTAATACATGTTATATCTTCATTAGCAACTAAGCATACAAGTCAATCCTCCTTTTAGATAGACAGGGCATTTTGAGATTTACCCACATGTTCTAATTATTTCATTGGAGGATGTTCCATACATCACTGTGTTGCTATTTTATAGATATTTTTGCTCTTTAAATTTTTCCCTAGATCATGACAGATTGTTGTTTCCTTCACTTTTTTGCTATTTCGTCTCGCAACAAACATCACTGATTAGTGCAAAACATCTAATTGTTACGATGGAAATCACCTTCACACAGTAAAACACGTTTATAGCGAATCGCTAAGGACCAATAAAGCTGGTTCATACTACGCATAGTTCGCGATATGTATATTTCGAAATCTACCGAGGGAAGAAATAAAGTTTGCTATAACCAAATATGTAACAAATCCAGTTTATATTAGTGAGAAACAACACGGTAAGTAGACCGTTCACATACTGAATTCATTTATAAACAATGACTGTATCATTCAAGTGTTTGTAGTCTGCATTCAAAGATTGTGCAATGCATCTAATATTCAGAGAAAGTCAGTTAATTTTTCTAATATACTTTCTAATTCAGTTCTAACGTGACCACGAAAAATGAATCAAGTAACTCTGTAATATTTTCTCATAAAACATTTCATAAGCTAACATAAGACTGCCACAGTGGGAAGTATTTGAATTTCGAACTACATTTGCCCTCCAACGAACAGATATTAAAAACAGTGCATAAGGCTTAAATGATTCTACGAAATTTAAATGCACGTATTTAAATTTAGAAATGCTGTAAAAATCGATGAAGTTTGCCGATATCATTTCTATTTCTGTGGATAGAACTAATCTTATATTATGAATTCAGTAAGATATGAATAGCTTACGATTGTTTCGGTAGCTGGTTTCTGTTTGAATTTCCGTATGTATTGTGCATCCCAATGTAGAATTGCACTTTTCGATTTCAGAGCAGTTATATTTCCCTTTACAGCCTTTGTCATTGGATATATTTACACATGGCAGAGAGTAATTCAATCCATGATATCCTGGCGACCATTCTGTGAATTGATATAAAGATAGGGGTATTAATATTTGAAAAAGAGATAAGAGATCAAGATGTATTACATTAGTGAGCATGGGAATAAATACCTCATAAGAAATTTCATACAAACATGGACGACATCAAATTGAATACGATTCATGGTGCCGACTTGGAATGACCAGTTGTACAGTTAGCATTTACGCAATTTGGGCGGTGGCAAAGATGAGGAATTCCGGGCTGTTTCCTGATTTATTTATACTATCTCGTATAATAATTTGAAGCATTTAGATACAGAGTTTTGTTTTGCCACATAGTAGGAACGCAAGTTTAGGAATATGTAAACTGTACAGGAATATTTGGTGTTAGTATAAATATACCCTCGTTTAGATATTTCATGTGTTCCAGATATTGTATATAGTGTTTGCTAAGAAATCTGGTTACATTCTTGTGTCGTCTGTGTGCTGTGAACATTCATGTAAACTATGGCCTACCATGTTCGTCGAAGATGAGACAAGTGCCAAATAGCAAACATGCCTGGAGTGATAACATAAAATGATTCTAATGTCTTAAGATCATTTATGAAAAATGGAACTTGTTTTTCTTTTTCCTGAACTTTTATAAATAAATAAGGCCACTCTTGTTTTACAGATCGTTTTATTGATCAATTCTTTTATTTAAGAGAGAAAAATTGTGTTATATCACTCTCTATACATCAGCCTTTGAAATTAGATTTCTGATCTACATAATAGTATCTAAAGTTTAAGCACTCTAGAACTTGATTTCCATCAGTGTTGGTTGGGATTTTTTATATCAGGAAACGTATCCATCGATCAGACGGCCAGAGTACGATTGTTTTATTTTTATATTAGTACCTACTTTAATGCTTAAATTCTATTTCATAATACTATCAATTCTATGCTCTTTAAATTGAGTCTCTTGTTAGGCTTTATTATCTGGATGGAAGATTTTGTATAAATGATTTGATGTTTGTCTTTTTGATTGTTCTGTTTTTGTGGTTAGCAGGAATGTAAAACTGCAACCTATTTAACAAATGTCTCAATTAATGGACCTCCGTGATGGGCACATCACCTGTATGCAAAAAAAGGAGAAACAAACAAAATAAATACATAAATGAAATAAAATAAATCCAATGCATTCGCGCTGTTTCTTTAGTCGTTATCCTTGTTTGCTCTTCGCAGCGACTTTTTCATTCAACTGAGTAAGATGTATATTTATCTGTTTTTCATTTATATATTTCCACATTCTTCAATGATGGTTTTATTGAATTTCCCGGTTCATTAAACATGTTTTTATTTGTTATCATTAGTCACAATGATTTTATGTTTATAGATAAGTTGAGGGCGGAAATAGATTTCCAAATAAGAAAATGAACATACTTGGAGGTGGAGTACATGTACGTTTGAACAGTTTTAAATGCATCACATTCACAAATGTTTTGTATGAATAAACACTCATCCACGTACGTAAACTAAAATATTTTCTCTTCATGATCATAACCCTTTGTCATAGTGTGTTGATAGAACACTATTCAAAAATCTGCGTTTCATTCATTCATGGTGGCAATTAACCAGATTTCTTATCTGGCACTTATTGATGAAAACTACATGGAAAATCAGGTAATTTTGAGCTAGTGCATCAGGGTAAATGAAAGATCCTAGCTAGGTTCTAATAAGGAGCCCGTTGGTGCCTCTGCTGTCGTTCTGGGTAGAAATTTAAATAACGCATCTCTATAAGTAATCATGTGAATACCGTAATGCATCGGGTGTGTTCTCTGCACATGTTACATTTCCTGTCATTTTGCATCGGTGCAAAAAAGTCATAAGATAAATGAGATAATTTTGGAATGTGGTAAAAAAATAAACAAGGAAACACATAAATTTAATTCTACATTTTGTTGTTCTAAAATCTGTGAATAATATTCGATTTGCATGAACATTATAATAGGAGAAATCTACATGTGACTTCCATTTCCTATTTAAGCTTTTTCAACAAGCAATATTCAATGACACCTAACTTTACATTTTAACTAGTCTGCAAAACGTTTAATGTTAAATGGACTGTAAATGCAGACATTAATATAGATTTTGACTTACTAAAACAGTTAAACGTTGAGTTGAAGCGTTAAATTCCAAGACTGTATCAATTGAACAGAGTAATTTTTTACAGTGCAGTGAGACTAGAAATTGTACCTATTAACGGGTCAAATTAATAAGATCTGTTCCCTTACTTTTTTTATAACTTCGACAGCATATCAAGGGATGCTTGATATTTCATTTTGAAATAAAAACTTCATTTGTATAATTTTCATAAGACATACTGCGAATTCCAAATGAGATGAGGATTGAGCGCTCCCTAATAACATGGCAAACACATGTCCCATTGAAAACCGGTCGTGGCCGATAAAAAAGTCACATGGGCAATTTGTCAGATCGGTAAAAGGATGTGGATTTTGCTCCAGAATATCATTTAACTTTCCAAAAAGGGGAACTTCATGTTGTTCAATAACAGCCCTGTATCAACCATATTTCCTTCTAAGTGACAATTCCATATGTACAGTTTTGTAGCACTGGGTGAGTAATTTATCTACTAGTCCCTCGGTCTGGGAAAAACGTTCATAAGAGGAACATTTTGCATAGTGTCCAAGTTAAAAAATTAAAAGACCATATGCACAAAAGGACGGAATTTCGGAAGGTGAATTGAGTGACAAAAATTGTAATCGTAATGTTTGTCTGAAAGGGATGTATGTAACCGGCCATTCATTAACCAAACATCGCCTTGCCTTGATTTCAAGTTCAACAGGAAACATCTTGCAAAAGTATAAATGTAAACCAAATTGCTCACAGTTTCTTTCCTGTAGAGGGCTATTGGTTGAATTATTTCTGCCTCCTATCAATACACGGGTTCTACTCAATGCATAGTAGCAATAAAACATTTAAAGATTGGGGGCAGTCCTAACATAACACTCGTTAACGCGAAAAGCCGTCATGAGGAATGTTTTAGCACAAGTGCCAGGACTGCATCGCACGCGATTTATTCCTGCGTTTGTTCAGTTCAGTTGCACGGTCACATGTGTAATTCATTTTATTCAATAATACGGATGTAGGTACTGAAATAGACCTAATAAAATCATCGAGAATGTCGCCATAAATCCGTGTATTAAATGTAATGTTAAAATGACACTCAGATTAAGGATTTTATATGTAATATTACAAAGGAAATTAGCTCGTAAAAATGCACTTAGGTATTCATGAAGTTATAATAGTAATAATAATAATAATAATAATAATAATAATGATAAAAGTTTCAATAATAATTTTATTAAATTGAATGTTCGAAAGGTGTGTACATTATTTTTGAATTTTAATTCTTAACTAGGTAGGGTTTTATTTAATTCTATTTTATTTACGCATGTATATGTTCTTATATTTAAATAAACGTATATAGCGATCCTCTTTCAAATAATTCTATATGTACATGTTAACATAAGTTTTAAGTTCTTAGCAATCGAACGTATCTGTCAAGCGCGTTAAAGCAGTCTTGAAATTAAGGTGACGTTGAAATATACGTTAACGTCCTGAGCGCACGAGGAAAGCAAACTTCACGTTAACATAATGTCTAGTTAGGACTGCACATCATTGTACTTGTTAATTAAGAATAAATATGAATAAACTTACTTTGACATCCTTTTTCAAAATTACATTTTTCATTTGCAGAACAGCTGCATTTTTGCAGACATCTAACGCCAAAGTAACCTGGTAGACATTGATCAGAGCAGTTCCGTCCCCAACATCCTGGCGGGCATTCTTTGTGTGAATTTAAAAAAAAAAATATAGAGACACAGAGATTTAAGAATACCTATAATTATCATAATACCACGTTACTTTTCGTATGGATTAATGCAAAAGGGTTGTATATGTCTATATTTTATAAAAAAAAAAATGCTGATGACGTATACGACGGTTAATTATTGTTTTACATTTCACTACGATTATTTCATGTGTATGATGACTGCAATTGCCCGATGTACTGCATAGACATTTATACTTTTGTAACGGACCCATCCGAACCAGTGAGATATCTTTTACATTCTTGCCTACCATTATGTTGGGACCTTGGTTTTGACATTCTCATCTGAAAGACAGAGCGGCGGTGTTTCACGATATAAGTCGATCCATGAATCTTTATGTATATGTTCACCGGTAAATTGATTTACCAAAATGTATTCTCTACAAGAAAATACATCCGTATAAATTTAAATCACCATATACATCTATGTGATATAAATCATCAGGTGATCATAGGGTCCAGATCGAAATTAAGAATTAACATAAATTGTAGTGCTGAAAAATGTAAATAATAGTAATAATAATGAAATAAATAAAAACAAGCATAAAAGAAATAATAACAATCAAAGGACAACACTTCGCATAAAATAATTCCAGTTTAACGTTCAACTTACCTAAAATGTGCCTTTTATCTCCATAAAACCATAGCGGCAATCATCACGACTTGAACAAAGAGACGTAAGCCATTATCAAAACAGAGATGAATATTATAATTATTATACACATACATATTAAACTAGAAATACAACTGCATATACGGTTAGATAGGTTAACGGAGTTTTTAATCTTGAAAACACTTCTATGCATTTGACAACACTTTACGAAGTAACACTTTGTGTTAAAATGATTAAAATTGTTGAATGAACTGTTTATACCTATGACGTTTAAATCCGATAGCAACATCAACATTTGAAAGAAAAATGAAAGTTATTAGAAAACGAATTTTATACATGATGGTTACATTTACACTCCAAGTAAAATAACAACGCCCATACAAGTACATAACACATGCATTTTGAAGTATTTCCTCATGTGCCATAAATAACCTCAATAACCATGAACCTAACTAATCACGCATAAAGATTGTCGGTAACAGCGATTTTAATTGGATGTTAAATCTGAAGTGTTTTAGGAAATTATATAGCCAGTTGTAACTAGTGTATGTGTTAACCATAACTACAATGAATCTGTATAAAATTGAGATTGGCACTTTTTGAAGTTTCAAATGTTGATGTTGCTATCGGATTTAAACGTCATAGGTATAAACAGTTCATTCAACAACATTTTGTATATTAAATGTCAGAAAATATATACGCGCATCATATGCGCATTTCAACAACTTATACATCTTCAGTGATGCTTAAATTGACTTAAAGCTAAGAGCCAAAGTACCCGTCAAAGGACAAAGCTATGCGTGAGGGAGTTTTGTTTTCGAATAATTTACAACCTAAACAGTAATAACAAATTAGATGTAAACTGGGTTGAAGACACCTGCGGGAACTAATATTCTACCACCAGTGTCCATGAATCGATCATATGTTGTCTTTTGTGTCTCTGAATAAAAAGAAATGTCATCTTTTGAAAATAGAATCTTAATATCACGACTTACTTTCTGCAACGCATATAAGTAGAAATTCGAAAGAGTACCACTGAATGTCTTATATTCAAAGTCCAAATTCGGTGAGGATAGTTTCAACAGGAACAAATGGGTTAAAACCTAGTGTTTGAAATGAGTGAGCATCTCCTGTCGCTGCATGCTACAGTCGCCCCAAATGTTTCGTAAAAGCCTAAGGTGCTAGGTGGTACAGCTATATGTTAAAGTTAAAGAGCAACATTGAACATGGCAATGCTTCAAAAAATCACAACATTCTGGAGAGGGGGACAAAACCCAGCCATAGCTTTCCATGTATAGATAAAGTCAATTTGGCAACACATTTTTCACATTTTCTATTTTGAATCACTGAAGACACATGAGTTGTCGAAACGTACATATGATGCAATACCTTGATACTGATAGATTCCACCTGATCTAATTCCTGATCGCTAATGGCACAAGAAACTAGCTTTAGTTCGTATTTCACATCAAATCTCGCTTAATTTTATTTCTGTAAGGAGATTAGTTTTGAAAGGAAAAGATAAAAAGATCTGATTTAACCGTATGACAGAAGTCATCACGAAAACACGATGTTAACCAGACCAGAAAAAAAATAATAAAATGAAAAACCCCCCATAAATATAGATAAAATTAAACAAAAATCCAAAAAAATATGGATTGACAATCAATTGGTATGGTTTTCTGGATTATGGGTCCACCTTCCCACTTGCCACAAAAAGAAAAATAATCAAAGGGCACAGAAACTGTATGAATAAAAAAAGATATTAAAATTATATAGATTGACATCAGCATGAGTGAGCCGTGCTCTCCCTGGAAGCGAGCTCAGATCCTTGATCTACATGAGTCCCGAGTGAAAGTGAGAGGGAACGAAGTTCAGGTCAGTGTCCTTCCTGAAAAAGGCCTGTCATATGTTCCCTATCGACCTGTTAGTCAGCGTGCAATGTTCAAATAAATGTTTGTAGAGGTCTGTCGAAGGGCCTAATAAAAGAGTTATTGCCTTTTCAATGTTGTATTGTAGGTGACAAAGGCGATGCACTAGTTTGGGACCGACGAGATGAAATGTTGGAACATTTTAACCCTCCTTTGTTTCCATACAATATCACTGTAGAAATTGAAATGGCTAAACCCATTGGATACTTATTGTTAAAAGTAACATTTAAAAATTTTGATGAAAGTTCTGAATAAGACCTGAAATGGTTCATGATACCTATAACCCTGAGTTTCAGTGTTATTTGTTAAGTTTTCTGTATGCAAGTCCAAAACTTTAGTGCAGGTTCTTGAAAATCTAAGCAACTCGGATATAATATAATAAAGGCTGGGACATTAACATCCAAATATGGAAAATGTACCATCGGAAATCCAAAGTCGTCATGTTTATCGCAAATATTTTTTATGAATAATATTGCTAATTATCTTAATGTTTAGAACCCAAAAGGGTATTTCTCTGTTAGAAATATTGCATTTGTTTACCTAATGTTCAGGTTGGTAATATCAATAATATATCTATACAATTCAGGGTTATCAATAACCACGATATCGGCAAGAGTTCTAGAGGTATCATTGAGCATACCAACAAGGTTGAAACATTTAGACATTTTAACAGGATGCAAGAAGTCCCTCTCATAACAATATAGAAATAAATCTGTTACCCATAAGAATCCAACTATCTGTTGATAAATCGTGCCATTAAATTGCACATAAATATTATCCATCAAACTCAATGGTCTGACATTATTTAGGACAAATTGAGATTTTATACGATGTGTACTGTGTGGTGGAAACATACATTTATTTGAAGTACAGATGTATGTTTTAGATTTTTTAAACACTAGCGTACGAGACAACAAATTAGTTGTAATAAAATCATGTGGATTTGAGGTGGACAAAGTAGACAAATCAAATGTAAGGTCTTAAGTAGCTTGAAAATTTTGTGAAAGGATAAATTTTCTATAATTTTAGTAGAGTTTGAATAGACCAAAATCAATTTATACTGCTATAAAATTACAGTATTGAATAGTGTGCCTAAAAGGTAGAGTAGTAAAACAATGATTAGAATTTGATATATTTGGTTATAGAACGTGATATTTACGGAATTTTATGTAATTTAGGGGGCCAAAACATTGCTGGAAGGAAATATTTATCAATACTAAATTTAAAAATCAAACACAGTCATGCGGTGATCACGTAAAAGCGTTGTATTTAAAAATCGGAGTTTCGGTATTATAACCTGTTTTTTCAGCAAGCATATATTTCTTAAACTTCATTTTTCGAATCGTTGAGCACATAAACTTTTACATTTTCCCTTTTGCAACCACGTTTACAGAAAGTTTGTTGCGTTTCGTCTAAAGCATCTATTAAAATCACGAACGGTTACATTTCAGTCTTTTTACAGAAAGTGAACGTACTCATTTATCACAAATACAGCTGTGATATGTCCTACAGGTTTATAGACATATTTAGAAATATTGCAAGAACATGAAGAGGGAATAGAAGAAGGGTCGGTATTCAAAACGATTCTTATATTTAAGACTTAAAATAACACTGAAATAAGAAATAAATTCTCAGCTAAAATGCTAATTTTACAAAGATGCAAAGAGTAATATTCCTAGCTAAGAAATCATCGTAATACTTAAATTCGTTATCAAGGAAAAACAAGGAGAAAACCAACAATATAAATATTTTTTACCAAACAACAACAAACAGTAGGGCGCCAATCGAAGCGAACATAACACATAAGCGAACACCAAATTAGACACATGACGAGTATGTGCTGCTAGCATTACTTGTAAACGACAAAAAGATTCCTAAAAAAAAGGCTGGGGACAAATACAAATGTATAATTTCTAAAAAGAATAACACTTCGGAAGCTAAATTTCCACCCCTCCCTTTCCCCACTTTGAATACAGAGGAGATCGAAAAAATGGCATAACATTTTTCAGTCTCCAATGCTACGATATCTGCTTTTCGAAGAGCAAGCACGGATACAGGTAACTTTAGTTGTATCACGTTGAATCACACGCCCACTGTACTATATCGGTGCATGGATATCGATAATAAAGATGGATACTTTTTGCCTGAAAAAGCGGGTAAGTAACCCTTTACGAGAGGAGTAGCCACTGTCACAATACAGATGTTTATGCACTTTAAAACGACTGTTCTCAAAATTGTAAACCACTATCGTTCAATTTTTTTTTGAGTCATGAGTCTTGCAACAGTGCTTGCTGATTTGTAGTGCGTATCAAAAACAACTCCTACATTGATATTTGGTAATGATGCAATTTTATATATTATATATTCATTTTCATTTAATGGTTTGGGCTATCATTTTCACATTTGATCCATCTATAGCTCCGGCTTTTCCTGGGAATCCAGCAATTTGGAAAAAATTGTTTCTGTTATTGTTTTTCTGAAGTCATCAGCATGCATGGGAAATGTAATATATCTGCAAACCATTCTGTATAAGGACAGGACTCAGCAAGTGACATGCTATGTCTCTTGACACAGAGGACTGCGAAATGTCCCTGTCATATCCATTACAGAGTAATTCGTCAGTAGTCAGGAATCGCAATGTTTGGCATATTTTTGAATGGATGTTAGTACATGGGGTTTTTTAAGAATCATGCTCGCATCATTACTTAATTCATTTGCGGAATTAATTCAACCACAATCAATCATGAAACGTTTTAGCAAATCAACATCTGAATGCTCGTTTAAACTATGTTTCATTTCTTGAAAATTTCTTTGGTTTCTCATTTTTTTTTGGGGGGGGGGGGGGTTAAAATAAGAAAAACTTGAAATATTCTTATCTTATTTAGGAGTGCACTTTGATATTGTAACGTTAAGTAAATTTTTAAGTACTAAGTAAGTTCATGAAACATACTTAAGGAAAGTTAACCTAGATTTAAGAAACTGTGAAACTACTTGAGTAAGAGAAACATTAATTTAGATATTTTCCTAAACTAAAGTAGAAACGAGAAATATTTATCAATAGCGGCGAAGGAACTTATGATTAGATGTCACTGTATTGTAATCGCAAATGAAGTTTCTGATAGTTTGGTTTGTGTCTAAGTGTGTTTTGTTTTGGGGTTTTTTTTATTTTATATGATAATAGGGGACAGGAAGTTCCAGGTTCTCAAAATATTATGAAAATGTTGATATAACGCTATGATCACGAAAATATTGGATACATTACGTAAATCTAGACCTTCATTAACAAATTTATTCTTGATAAATTGGAGGAACTGAGAATTCCACAATACAATGTTATCACATCATAACAAAAGCAAAATCACAAATGCAGTAGAAAATCTTGAGTATTTGATATTCGTATGCCTATATAAGTTTTAAATGAAAGTTTTAAAAATGGTCTTTATTTCTGTTCCGTCAGTATTTGTGTTCAAAATCTTATGTGGATTGCTGAATGTAGCAAGCCATTTGAATATCCTATTTTCTGTCAATACAAATTAAGCATGTTTTGGATCTCTAGTCTGACTAGTCACAGAGGCCCAAATGATATTCTAACTCTGGAGAGTGTGTGTTTCATATCTTTTTGTAACAGATTTTCATTTGATCAAGTTCTCATAATTGACTGTACAAATAGAATAATTGGTTCTGAAAAAATCTTAGTTTTGTATATTCCAATATTTTTTTTTTTTCGTGCAGTGCTCGAAATTAAAAAATAGCACTGCGTGCATTATAATCTTCAGTATCTTTTCAATACTCCGTAATTTCCTACTTCTTCCTTGGAGAAAAAACGCCTTGGTTCTTTGAGAGAGTCGATAAAAATGGCATACAAATACAAAATCTTACAGTACTTATTCGTAAGTATGTTGATTCAAAGCTATCTGTATTGTGTCCTAGCAATACTGGGTTTGTAAAAAGACGCTAAAAATTCCAAAAACGTACAAAAGAGGAGTTTCATCTGCATGTACTTTTGTATCGAGAGAACATGTTTTACTTTAGATGCTTCAGCAGTAATTCGTGTTGTGTCACTAGTTCTGGCGAGCCCTGTGTATTCTAGATGAAAATGAAGGATTTTCAATCAATCTAGGTGTGTCCTATATTTTGTCCGAAAACTAAATGATAAACGTCATTGGTGCATGTTAATAAACAAACACACACTTCCTTAAAATCCATGGAAATATATTTGACTAGCTGAAAACTAAGATTAGTGTATTTCGACGTGGAAAATGTGTCGAATTAATTGTCAGAAGAATAATTCCAATAAACGGATTAAACTAAATCATTAATAAGGCATCTAATAGCTGTGTCCAAGGTAGTGTATTCAAGTGTCCCTATCAATAACATCAAACATCATAATAAGAGGCAATAGGTATTGGCCCTTAATTTTACATTCAGATATACTGATGATGTACTGTCAAGGGAATCGGAACTTTGATACACACGTAAATACAACATATCCCAATAAAATGGAAATTAAAGAAATTGCAGAATCAAAATCATGTGCTTCATATTTAGATCTACTACTTGATATTGATCGAGATGGTAAGCTTACTAGTGACAAACCTGATGACATTATTTTCTCCATTTTTAATTTCCATATACAAATTGTAGCTTACCCTTTTCACTTGCGTATGATGTTTATCTACCTCAAGTGATCTGATGTGCTCGACCTGTTTCTGAGTATCGTTCTTTTATTTATCAAATCAAAATACTGGGGAAAAAAAACTTACTATTTTATGGAAATGAGATATCACGTCTTTAGTCAACATTTATGAAATTTTACAGTCGCTATAAAGACGTTGTCTGACATGTTGACTTCCTATTTCAAGTGCTTAGACCGGCAACATTATCAATACTGTATTATTTGTACTGAGCATGATATATACCGCTTTTGACTACGGTTGTGCCGTTTCTTATCTCTGTGATTGCGAATAATACCATTTCGCATACAATTATGGCTTCTCGGAGGGTGTGACCGGTTGGCAGGTGATGCTTACTCCCCCATGGCACTTACTTTTAGCTCTGTTTAAACAGGGGTTCGTAATTCTGTTTGGACCTCGAGATTTGGAAATCGAAACGGTATATTAGATTATTACCTATGCGGCAAGTAAACATACAGAAGTATAAACATAATTACGGTTTTATAAAAGATCAATTCACCGAAAGACGATCGTCGGATGGACCACACATATCCTTAAATGATTTACAAAATATTGTAAAATCTGCAGCACCTTAATAACCAACAATGCATTTACCTGCAAACCTTCCAAAGGGTTCAATTTCTATAGCTTTGTACATTTAATTGCAAGTCACATAATATATCCTATGGATATATTGCTCATTTTGTGGATTAATATCAATCTGTAAAACAAAGGAAAGACACCGATGAAAAGTGTAAGCATTCCCTGCTTACCGGTCACACTCACAGCGATGCAATATTATTATTTCAGCTAACATACATGTGAGGTGGTAACGGTAATCTTGTTGTCACAATCGGGAAGAGTAATAAGTAAAATGTGTGGTGCTGTATTATCACTGCGCAAACGGTTTAACAAGGACTACAATCAAACGAGGAAGTATATATGTCAGATAATGAAAGAAAGCAAAACCTTAACAAAGACCGAACAAATTACGGAATTAAGACTTCAAACTGATATCGACTTTTCATTTCAGTATCTTGTTGTGGTAAATGAAAGAAATGTAGTCTGAAAAAAACTATATCGGATCACTTCAGACATATAAACACCATTAGCTGGTAACAAAGGAATATAATTACACGAATAGAGAAAATGAACAATGGGAGAATCGAAATTGCCTGATTTATCATATAGTGAACTAATACGTTTACTGTATTGTTCAATATTCAGTAAAAGATATAAGTACGAAGCACTGGAACTGTCGTATCTTTAACTTTGTATTAATCAGAATGTATTATATCAAAATTTTTATTGTTTATAGACCATGCATATCACTCTATGTGAATATAAAATTAAAGTGTTTTGCCAGTTGCCATTTATGGTGACACCGATTTTGAATAAATTCAGCTTCGTACAAAGACAAGAATTTAATTAGTTCTTCATATCAATAAGTAAATGTACATGTGTATTCAGTTTATTTGACTTAACCCAGAAAAGACATCGATATCCCAACTTATATTTCATTTGAAGCTTTTCTTCAGGTATAAATAAACCATTTGACACTTATCACATTCTTAACAAATATTTTTCAATTCTGCTGTAAAGATTACATGATTTATACCAATCAAGAGGAGCCAGATGTCTCCTAATGTAAACTTAATAAAATTAGTTGGTATTTTGGGGGATATGTACTTGTCAAGCCGTCAAATCTGACATATCAATGGAAATATAAGGAGGCAATTCCTCTCAAATGATCCTCTCCCTTAGCACTAGGTTCGAGCGTTTTTCATTGACACCGATGTGTTAAAAAGATTTGCCCTTCTCCAAGAACAATATTATATATGCAGATACAGCTTCGACGAACAATACGTTAACACGAATATTTCTGTAGATACTTCAGTATGTTTATTCATTTATTATCGTTGGGCGTTTCTGATACAATTGAGAAGGATGTTCATGATTCTTGCAGCCTAGTAAAAGAGTTTGGATTAAATATGGCTCTATAAAATTCTTCTCTTCAGAAGTGATTGACAACTAAAAATCTGGTTTACGTTAGGTTTTAACACATGACTAAGTTTTAGATATCTGATTTCTGCATTTGGGATTTCTAAAAACTCCCCACACACTATACTTCCTGGTAACTTCAAGTTCTTGTTGTTGTTACCATTATACAACGTATTTGGTGAAGACGAAATTTGATAGTTATAGCTATGGTCACATGAAGTTGTTGAACTGATCGATAATAATTGTATCGTGTTTTTAGGAACGTTTTGCATCAAGCTTTCTGCATTCCAATGGACCTCAACTGTGCTTGGCTTTATCGCTGTCATATTTCTTTTCTTCTACGAAATAGATTCAACAAATATTTGCTCTCTATAGGCAAAAATCAAATACCCGGACACACACATACATATATACATACATATATATATATAAGAGAGAGAGAGAACTTGCTTTCAAATAATTATACGTCATTCATGGATTAACTTAGCGTTAACGGTAAGTAAACGAAAGCCCAGAGAGTAGCAATGCTTCAGTGTATCCTACCTGCGCACTTTAAAAATTTAATTTACAACAACGATTTCATTTTCGGTATCACAGACTTCCGCGTTACGAGTAACAACATCCATCATCGCCTGCGTAAGGCATATCGATTTTTAACTTAATAAGTTACGTCATAGCAAGTTCAAACTATGACGTCTGTTTACGTGCTTTTCCGACACCGGAATTTCAGTCAGTCAGCATTTCTTGCCTTGAATGGGAAATTCGACTTCGTGTTCTTGTCTTCCCCGTGTGTTCGTGCGTGTATATTTATGTATTTACCTCCTCGACTTGAAAGGTTGTTGCAGGACTTTTGCGACGAATGTTGTATGCAACCAGGGGACGCTTACTCCACCCAGGCACCTGGTCTCACCTCGATTTTATTGGGGTTCGCATTCGTCTTAATATATCCCTATATACGATAATTTCCTTTTATTCCATGGACTATGAGATATGCTTTACCCTTCGGGTCTTCTTCGTTTTTAACTCTAAAGCGACTTTTAGATAAATAGTTCAGTCAGCTCTAGATGAGTAAGAGGTAGACATACATCACTGAAAAAGCTCTTTGGTTCCTTCGAGGCTGTTATAATACAATATGACATCTTATTAGCCAGAATGTGGAATGGTGTTTTTGATTAAGACTTATTCTGACCACTTTACAATCGACTGATAATAATACTTGGCATTGGACAATAAAGTGACAAGTGTTCCAAGCAAACATGCGATGCTCCTTCTCCCAGAACACCATCATACTATTTTGGGTCTACTAATTCTCTTAAGAAGATGTTCTTTGTTATGTTTTCTATTTGATTTTTCTTTTTCATTTTTGCAGATGTTGAATGCCTGTAGGCTTCGGTATCGAAGAATACCAGTGAATGTCCGATATTCATCATGAGTGGGGAGGTGGGCGCCAGTAAACCGGTTTACCACACCAACTGAGTGACGTTTGTTACTTCAAATGACCGTCCCAAGTAGGCATCGTAAATGCAGCACAATCCAATATTTTTGTAATGTTGTTTTTCCGTGTATATTCTAATATTATCATGTTTTTTGTGCATGTCCTTGGTGATTTGTGCCATACAGCTTTGTCAGATGTCTTCTGTTTTCTCTTACATAAATTTCATACATACAACAATTAATCAAATCAAAAACTCCAATCAATTAGAAATGAGTAACTGTACTGAGTAATTGTAATAATAATAATAAGAAGAGGAAGGACAACAACAACAAAAATATAAATAGAATAAATTAAGTAAAAATTTAAGGAATTAAATTCTTTACTCTTTATCTGATTATTAAGAAATTCTGAAATATAATCATAAACAATTGATCATGAACGATTACAATCCTATTATAACTAAGCTAAGTGCACATTCGTGTTTAAATGTTTTAGTTGGTACCACGTCTTCCCTTCAGCTGATTCATCTGTAATTCTTTTCTTTGAAATAATCTGAATCTGATCACGTACCAGAGACAAGCAATTCCACTTTAATATAAGATTTTATTATAAAACATAACTGTACACTATATCCTTTACAAGCAACACAATAATGTATAGGACATTCCGCGACAAAATATTTCGGATCCAAGTACCCATTTTCGGTTCTAGTGTATTATAATAAAATTAATAATAAAAAATCACTATAACTTAGCGGATTTATAAGTTTTGAAATTTACTATAAGCTTTTAAGTTCACATATGTATGTATTAGGCAATACTTAGAAGATTTACAAAAAAAAAATCTATTGAGAATATTGTACCGTTAACGAAATACCTGCTTTAGAAACATGCTTTTCTTTCCAATTTCACGCGTAGGTAAGGAATGTTTATGAGCCATCAATCATGTGACCGCATTAAACGACAAAGGAGTCTTTATTCACCTTTTATTTTCTACTTTTCATCTCCGAATCGCCAAACCAATCTTTTCTGGTCTCACCTCGATTTTATTGGGGTTCGCATTTGTCTGAATATGACACGGTTCACAATATTGTCCTTTTATTCCATGGACTATGAGATATGGTTTACCCTTCGGTACTTCTTCGTTATTTACTTCTTCCCCGTTTCCTTTTCAGTTTCGCCATTTTGTTGATACTTTAGTTAATATCTCGCTTCGGATTGGTTGTTTTGCGCATGCACGACGGCGGCGCTTTCTGCAAATATGAACATTTTATGTGCACCTTACTAAAATTCATTTATAAATAATACATTATCTTTGCAGAAGTGAAGTTTTAAATGTAAAGATGATGGAAAAATCCAAAACCAAAGGACATACAAAATCAGTGAAAATGAAAACCAAATAGAAAACAACGAAACCTGTCTACTTGAAGAGCTTATGTGCACCCCCGTGATGGACGGAGATCAAGTGCACGGGGAGAGTGAGCATCTCTTGCTTGCTAGCAACACCCGTCACATAGACCCAGTAGAAAAGTCAAATTCTTGTATTAACGAAAACTTTATGTCTTTGAGAAGCCTACGAAAATAGCATATAAAGGATTTACTTCTCAATAGCTGTAACCTCAGACTGTGAGGAATAGTGCCTCTTTAATCGACATCGTTGATATTGAAACGAAAATGGCGGCCTTGAAGGCACAATCGATAGCTAGCATTTTAAGATAGAATAGGAATATATACAATTTTATCTGCTTTTTGTTTGGCCCTATGTGTCCAGTCTTCATATACCTGGTATTTCTTGTAGAAAATTATTCGGCACCACTAAAATTTATATTTCTCCACTTAAAAGTAGTTTCCCTATTAAACGTTCTATCTCATTTTCAAAAACATTCACAACTATAAATTCTTACAGAGCTGTCAATTCTATACGCAGAGGGTATTCTAAGATTAATAAGTGCAACGCCAAGAAATGTCTTATTTGCCATCATTTAACCTGCAAGTCCAATATTGAATCTTCGGTTAATGGAAATACATTTAACACCAAATTAGACAAAGACATAGATTGAAATACAGCCAATGTTATATATGTCATCACTTGAGAAGCTAGAGGATGTGGGGCTCAATATGTCGGGGAAACTTCTCAAACTTTGAAACAACGTTTTCGGAATCATTCCTATAAAATTCGTAATAATTCACCACATTTCATAATAGTAACATCAATTACTTTTGGTCGATTAAAAATTCTCATGAAGTTATAGACAACCATCCTTCGCTAAATTTCAAAACTACTCAAATTTCTACATTTGATTTTTCTACACTTTATACATCTCTGCAAGTTGCTGTCTCTTATACAATGGTGTAAAGCACTAGATTTTCTCATGAAAAATATTTTTGTGCAATTTGATGGCAAGATATATCAACAAATAGTTGGGATTCCTATGGGTACTAACTGCGCGCCTCTAATAGCAGATTTATTTCTTTATTGTTATGAGAGGGATTTTATGGTTTCTCTTCAAAAATCAAAAGGTTTTGACCTCATTGACAAATTTAATAATACTTGTAGATATCTGGATGACATTTTGGTTATCGGCAACCCTGAATTCGAACAATTTATATCAGAATTATATCCACCAGGGCTCACATTGAATAAAGCTAATACTTGAGATAAATCTACACCTTTCTTAGATTTAAACATCAAAATTATCAACCACCTAATATATACTAATATTTATGATAAACGTGAGGATTTTGGATTTCCTATTGTAAATTTCCCTTACTTGGATGGCGATGTCCCTCGACTACCCTCATATGGTATCTATATATCTCAATTAGTTCGATTTGTCAGAGGCTGCACCGATGTTTTGGATTTTCATAAACGAAATTTACAAATTACTACTAAACTTTTATCTCAGGGTTACAGATATCCAAGCTAAGAAAAACATTCGGCAAATTCTTCAGATCTTATTCAGAACTTCTATCTAAATTTGGAAATATTTCTTTTCAACAGTATGTATCCAATGGAATTTCCCATCCTTATTTTTACGATGACCTCGTATATAAACTAAGGAAAGCAAAAGGCTCCGATAACGTTATTTTATCATGTAATAAAATATTCAAACGTCTTCTAAATAGACAATATGATATTGAGATCATCAAAAAGACTATAGGTCTTGTATTTGGCCCCTCTACAGCCTTATGCAGACTTTTACTTGAACGTTGCAAGCTGACTAACATGGCGGTGGGGACTATATGACGGGCCTTGTTTAAACCTCTTTCAGAGGAGACATGGTCCTGAACATCGTCCTCTCTGACTGTTAGTCGGGTCTCCTACAGATCTAGGGTCTTAGCTCGCTTTCAGACTGGCAGAGCACGGTTTATCATGTTGATGTCACATATATTTTTATACCATTATGTGTTTTACAATACCTTACCTGTTTATATTTTTATGACCTCTCAATATGCGATACCTGTTGACCCTTGTTCTTTACATGGAGGATTATTTATAATTTTTTAAATGTACGTCCTTTGATTGTTCTGCTGTTACGGTGAGTGGGAAGGTGGGCCCGTAAACCGGTTAACCACACCATTTGTTTGGCTTTTGTCAAATTAAATGACCGTCCTAAGTCGGTATCGTAATTGCACTACAATCAAATATTTTTGTAATGTGTGATATGTTCTAGTAATTTATTTATTAGTATTGTATAGCTCCATGGTGACTTCTGCCACATAACTGAGCCAGTAACTCCTCTTTTTTCTTTGGTAGAAACACTAGTATTGACATAAATATATATTCTAAAGACGAATGTTGCTCATATTAAAGATAAATATATATCATAAGGCCATAGTAAGAAATATTTTTGTTTTACGTCCCGGACATGTGTCAAAAAGGTAACCTCCAGTCCTACAAACACACACACACACACAAGAAAATTTCCAGTCAATTGTTTTATTTAACAAAATATAAACAAATACATGTTGATAGATAGGTTAAAAAAAATAAAAGATTTGACTAGATTCAACATTCAACTATTTGCATTTAGAGTCCATAAGAATAGAAAATTTAACTTGATAGTCTTTTTCACTTTTTTTCCCTTTTTTGGGGGGCCACTTTATTCTTGTTACGGGTTCTTTCTTCTTTTCCCGAATCTTTACATGTCTGGCATATTAAGTGAACACTTGGTAGTTCTGTTTTAACTCCTCAGAAATTGGTCAAATGTCTTCAGTTCCACATACATAACAAACCAGGGTGAATTTTATCCTGGAGCTGTGATAGTGGGGGGGGGGGGCAATTTCATTACTGCACGATACTGGAAGCTTCACACAAACCTAAATGAGAGTTAAAAAGATTTTTGCATAAAATTATGCATCAAATGAATATCAAATCATATTGGAAAATTTAAATCGTTAAAAAGAAATTGAAAATAAATCGTTAAAAAGAAATTGAAAATTCTTGTAAACCATAAAATGTAAAAAATTATGATACCACAAAATAAAAATTGAAAATTTTGTGTTTGATTAAGAAAATACTAAATTAGTAAAGAAAATACCTCATATAAAGCATGTCCTCCAGGAAATTCTTCTCCACTTTCTGTAACTCGATCATCTCATTTTTTGAAAGGGCCTTCTTTGAATAGACACATCTAAATTAAATAAAATTTTAAGACATATAAATAATGCATTTTAAAGAGATCCTGGTAATGTACAACATTAACAATAAAATTTCAATTGAAGTATATTCAACAATAGAAGGCTTAAAAGATGTAAGAGGTACCCATGAAGAGTAAGATTCTTCTGTAAGGAATAAATCATTCAAAGATATTATATCTGAACTTTATTTTATCATTTTAAAAACACTCAATGTGAGAGGGTTTTTTTTATGAAATTGTAGATATATATTAATGCTTTGTCAGGTAAAAGGTTTTGAAGAAATAATAAATGTGTTTCAAACCTTGGTTTTGAACACTCTTCTCATTTCAACACAGCTCTTACCGCTGCACCTTATCCCTGTGTCTCTGGCTACTATTTTGGCTAGCATCAAACTAGGCCTGAACTTCTCAGATGAAATGATCTTTATCTAGAGAGGGTTCTGGATCTGTATAAAAACAATCAAAAAACAAATAAAAATATAATTTAATTTAACAGAATTTATTGAATAAACAAGAAATTTGAAAATAGTTTCAATTTATATAGACTGACTGACAGAAAAACTTGTGTTGATTAAAAAATATCTAGATTTGATTTAACAATAAACCTCTAAAAATATATAAAGATACCTGGGAGAAAATGCACTGGATAATCTAGTCTTGGTGGTCGGCAAATTTCACAATCTGCAACTCCACATTTCTTAATCATAAAGAAATAATGCCTTTGAACGCAACAATGTGCAATGATTTTCTGGAGACTTTACTCTCTCAAAACCAGAGTTGAAAGAGTCACTAATTCAAAGTATGATCCAACCTATAGACCAACTCAAAGATGTGTTTGGGCGACTCAGTCTAAAAGGTGTGCAATGTTTTGTGGGTAATCCAGCCTCTGAACAACTGATGGAAGAGCTTTGGACTTCTTTTGAATTCCACCATCCAGAAAACAGACACAACATCTAAACAGCTTAAAAGCAAGCCAAACCTCTGAGTATGACCCTTTTTGGAAAGTTGTTGATAATGTCATGAATGAAAACTCTCTCAAAGCAGTAAATGACAGAAGACATGGCACTATTTGCCACAGTAGTGTTGCATTGTCAGTTCCGGATTTATTGAATCAAGTAAAGTCCAAGTTAGAAAACAATGCTGCAGAATCAGGAAAACCTAATTCTGAAGTTAAAATCCCATCTGAAAAATGGATTTTGTTACAGTATATGCCTCGCAATAGATTTGCTAATTGTGCTATTCATTATACAAGTAAGCTTGACTTAAGATTCCAAGTTCAGTGTAGACAGTACAATCCACATCACCCTGATGGGCACTATGCTGCTGCAATATTCAGATATGTAAAGGACTTTGCAATCTTACACAAAGAGGATTGTGTCTTAGCTTGTGTTGATGATAAAGCCAGTATCCCTGTTGGTGAACCTGGAACCCCATTAAGCTCTGTTGCAAGGGGATGACAAACTATGGTTCAAAGTGGTGTTCCTTTGATGTGCTCAGATCATGACACAAATACAAAAATGAAGGTCATATCATCATCTAATTTACTTGTAGATATCCCTGATAATATTGAAGATGGATCTTTCTATTGTGGTCAAGCTTGTACAATTTTAAAGGATTATGTTTTTAGCCTTTCTCTCCATTTAGGCACTCTGCTGAGCTAAGACATTTATTGGGTGTAAAGGGTCTAATAGGCAAACCTATTCGAATCATATATTCTGCGGTGGTCCGGATCATAGAGGAAATTTTCCATCTGTCCAACTTGCTCTCATAGCTTTATATCTGATTGATGATTGTGATGTACTTTTAGCAGCAAGATGTTGTCCAACAAGGTCCTACACAAATCCTGCAGAAGTTGGCATTCTGTAATGAATCTTGCTTTGCAAGCAGTTGCTCTTGCTCGATCAGAAATGGATCAAAAGTATGAAAACATGATGGGTAGGCTAAACACCATGAAAGAAATTAGAGGCTCGCCCTTCATTTAATGCACGTAAATCAAAATAAGGTCAGGGTCATTTGCTTTTAGACACTTTTCAAGTCTTGCATGGACCTCTTGATACACTACTTGGTAATGATGATTGATCATTAGTGAGAAACCTATACATTGCATTTAGCACTGTGCTAGATGATCTAGAGACTAAGGAAAATGTTGAATTGAATTCCTTTTTCATTGCTCGGGTATGATAAATTGGCATTTCAACTTCAATTTTTTGAATAACATTATTTGCCTTCTGAACATCTGGGCTAGACCTAGCTTTCCATAAAACCAGAATGCTCTTGTAGTACCTCCTGGGTGGTAGGTGTATAGCCAAAACTTGAATGGCAATTGAATTGCTATGCCTGAAGATAGCTCATTATCGTTATTTTCATCATGTATGTAGCGATATCGCTGACGTCTGTCATAGGGCAAAATTTCATCGAGACAGAAAGTTTCATACTCATTCTTATCCTGAAGAGTTTTTTCTAACTCTTGATATAATTTGATAGTTTTCTCAGATGTAGGAGGTGCAGATTTTACATATCTTAAATCTGTGCCATCAAAAGGAGAGCGACTAGGAGTTGCTGAAACATGTAACACTTTCATTTTTTCTCTTGTTGAGTTGAGATGTTTGATATACTTGTCAACGATAGAAACCAAACCTCTGATAGATTCAGACAATAAACTCATTCTTGGCAGTTTAAGAACAGATAATAGTGTACAATCCTTGTACCTTTTTCTAAATCCCCAATGCTCATTTTTGGTTTGTTTTTGTAACCATTGGGGTTTGAGATAGTTTGAGATAGGTCTTTATCAACACAAAACTCAAAAAGTTTTGGAGGAAACAATGTCCTTTCACTGAAAGTCTTAAGATGGGGGGAGAATGTAAAAAATTATACTGGAAATATTGTCAATTATACTTTTCCCCAAGTCCAATTGACCTTTGGTAAACCCAAATCCTTTTGCTTCAAACAAATCAATCAGATCATTTCTGAGTCTCCAATCACCACGATCAACACCTTTATCCAAATCTCCAAATTTAGGCGGATAACAAAGGTGTATTTGAGAAGATGCTTCCCATCGAAAGCATTAGTAAATTCAACTGGCCTACTGTTTTTGAATCAACGCAAAGGTAATAAAAGACCAAAACTTCCTACAACTTGCCCCATCAGGAAGGCCCATGTTAATTTCCATTTGGGATGAACGTGATTTTTCACTTGAGATATAAACCTTGAACAATGTATCATCTTTAATACAAATCTTGGATTTAAACCTACTACCCTCGGACATCACATTTTGTTCACGATACGAAGCTATTGAAATAGCCTCCAACACTTGAGAAAGCGTTTGTTTTTCATCCATTTCGCATGCATACCAATCAAGCAGGGTATTTCCGTCCTGTACGACGCTTGTACAAATAATCTCTTTATTTGAGAACATGATGGGTAGGCTAAATATCATGAAAAAATCATGCTTTTTCCTTCTACAACCTTCCGCTGATACAAATCACAGGAAACTGATCAGATTCAAAGAGAATCTTTATGATAACTCTATTCAATTAAACGTACTGCTGACTGTGATCTTGATTCATATAAAATGAAAAACCGGAAACAAAAATTAATCCGGAAGAACGACGCATTTTTTTCTAAATGTTTGTGTTTGTTTTCTTTGGCAATCGCCCAAAAGGTACCCGCCCGCGGACGTAAAACAAAGATATTTCTAACTATGCCCTAATGAAATAGAATATATTTCGGACAAGAAAGCTGCAGAATTCAATTACAAGCTACTCAACAATATTCTGTATTAACTACCTGGCTAGTAAATGGAATACAGGTGTGAATGATACATGGTATATGCATGATAACACGAAACAAAGTTTGTAATTTTCGCATACAGGAATTTAAGGAATATATGGAAGATTATTGGGGATATACTTAAGATCGAAAGTCAGTGGAAGCATGATTTGTTTGGTGTTTTTTTTTTCAATGAAAGGAGCGAAAAGGTATTTATATTAACTAATCTCATTTCATATGTAGAATTTATAAGCACAAAATGTTTTGTAGAATGGAAAAGCCGGAGGAAAAGCATTTACTCCTTATTATTTTCGATGGCATGGCCTGACGTTTCATGCAATTATGGTAGTAAATGATTCAGCATACGTATCTTATTTCTCAGCAATAATATAGAAACAACAGGCATGTAGATGTTATTTATTTTTCTTCAGTCCTCGACAGAACGACACCTAATACAAGTCAAGAAAAGGTAATTAACAAAGAAAGTATATATATAAGCATATGATGCATAATCTAAATTTATGATTGGTGTATGTGGTATGTAACACGACACATTTTCGAATAACAAGTACCCTATTGCACATGACAGGAAATGTCAATGTCCACTTTACTTCCGCGAGATTCTTCATCGAATAAAAATTAAAATCAAAGCGCTAATGAGAATATCTAAAATACATACACACAGGATTGAAAGGAAGAAAAAGAAATTTGAGGGACGGGAAAGTACTAGCAACACAATAATGTTAAGGCACTCCGCGACGCCATTGACATTATAGTCTACTAAAAACCGTATGATATATTGAGTAAAGATTATTTCTGCAAATTTGGCAAAATGCAAATTGTTTAACAAGTCTATTTTTTTACATGTTAAAAGTTTATCCCTCGTTGTTTGGAATCACGTGATTACTATATCTAGAATATGTAGTATTAACAACAAACATTCAATCAAAGTACTGAAAGTACTGACACGAGTTGGATTTGTTTAATTTCATTTTAAGAAATTATATGAAGCAAAGACTGGGTCAAACATTCCACCTTGGCAATTCAATTCTATTTTCAGTTGTGCTGGTCATGGTTATGGTTGGCAATTTTAAGGGGGCCGTTTTGAAATTACATACTTTTGGAATTATTCTGCTCCGGTTTGAATCAAATGTGATCAAGTACTTCGGAAGATAGATGGAAAATACTAACACAAACAAATGAAGGATGTCAAAGTGACATTTAGTTCAGGAGAGCTAAAATGTGAGCCTGATTGGTAACGGTTCAAACATTATAGTGAAGGTCAAGAAATAGGTCACACTCTATGGTCGAATTTTCCTATCAAAAGATCTTGTCATAAAGAATGCTCATTAGAATTACTTAAGTTTAATCCCTAACTGTTCCAATATTATAAAGGGTATACGTTATTAACAGACGAAAAAGTATATTATATACCCCCAAATGTTTGTTTGTTTTTCATTGTTTTATCACACCACGAATATTGCTCGTTTATGGTGACGGCATCTGTCTGATGCAGGTTACAGAAATTTATACCTTTGCATCGGAAGCAGTGAGGATTCTTTAACATGCCACGTCTACCACGACAAGGGACATAGAATTTTACTGTCTCATCTGAAGGACAGACATGGCATGACCATGGTGAGACTCGAACCGGCGACCTCCAGGTCAGAAGACCAGCGCTCTACCACTGAGCCACACCCCCAAAATGAGTATGCAGAAACTTATGAAAGCCTATAATATAACAGTCACCTAGTCTCGAGTCTCCCGAATAAACACAATTAGAATTTCATCACAGTTTATATACTATAAATATTCATAAGCTGTAACAATAATCAAGTATATGTACTTATCAATTTATTGTGCAACAGAAGTTTTCAGTCACTGTATATAATGTAGGAAATGAAACAAAGTCATTTTAATTGTAATCTATATTGTTTAATTTTATTACAATCGTAAGAACAGAGCAGTTAATGTAACGATCATAAAATCTCAATATGGAAATATATGATTATCAAATGTTACAGATTCTGTTGGAAAGACATCGATACTCTTGCTTATAAAATACTATAGCATATTGTAAAAAATGTAAACGATATAAAAATATACAATCACAAATTCAAAACTGTTATCAATTATTGACGACAGACTTACTTTGATATATAAATGTTTTATTATCAAAATCCACATTAGATTGTGTTACCTTGATATGAGGTGGACTTTCTTTCGAAAAAAAACCCCCAGATGTTTGTGAGACACTTATGCCCCTCATTAATTATATTATTAAAGAGTGTATAATCCTTTATCATGGGAAGTATGGAAATACTTTATAATTGGACTTTGTTTTTAAGTTCAAGGGGCATAACTTCATGAACAATTGTTAATCGTAGCAAAATTAAACCTTGACCTCGAAATTCACTTCATAAATCTCTACTCTATATTTAAATTCATTATGTACCAATTTTGCAGAGATAATGATGGAAACAATTAATCATTGGAGATAATGAACAGAATCTATAAATTATTGGAATTTTTTAAAGTTCAAGGGGTATATCCAATGAAAATGTTCAAATGTACCCAAAACAATACATGAATGATCCTCAAGTGTGGGCAGAGCAAATTTGTAAAGATCTCATATTTCTATAATGGCATATATATATATATATAAATACCTGGTACAATGAGCAAAGTCATAATGATTCATAAACATAAACAGTATTTTAATTAATCATGATTTCTATCACAATTAAGGACATACCAATAATGATTAAATGACTCGCCTGACTTCAACATCACATTCTTGTTAAATAAACTCCTATGCTGAAATTTTCACTATGTCATTGATCTTACACATTTCTAGAACTATAAAGTAATTTCTTTAATTGACTCTTTCCCTTCAAAACACATCCTCAAGGATATCCAGTCAAAAATAAAGCACTTAAGCTACATTGATGACCTGACACTACTAGTACTACATATACATTTATAAATGGGACTGAAAGGTAATATCACTATAACAATAACGTCATTAAGTATAAACATGTTTGCTATCAAAATGAAGTAGATGAAGTGTTGTGCTGTATAATACCACCTTAATAATACTAGGGGGTTTTTCTTTTGCCAAAATGCATCACAGATTGTACCCAGCTTTAGTTCGGTTTTTGGCTAAAGTATATTAGTATTATAAATGCAATGGAATATTTGTCATGTGGCAATACTAAATTTTCCTTCTCAGAGTATGTGCCCTGATCATGCTGTACAGTAGATGTATAACATACATATTGTAGTAAAGTCAGATTTTCTTGAATCATTTTTGATGTTTCTTATCAATGAAGATAATCAACAACAAAATGATTGTAAAAGTACTCACTGAAAATAACGTTTAAATACTTATGTCTTTGGATTTCAAGCGAGCCAATCACATTTCAGCAACAAACATTATTTTAAAGTTTTCTGTGAAAGACTTGATATGTAATTATGACAGACATAATAAAAACAATATCAAAGACAAATACTCTAAACTATTTCTAATATCATAAACAAATCTAACATGCTGCATATTTGAATATAAACAAAAAGAACAAGGTGCACTGAATGTAAAAACATGAAGCAACAAGACAAAATTTAAACATGTTAAAAGCACCATTATTTTATCAATGAACTGAAAAACAACAAAAACTTTCATCAGTAAAAGTCACATACCATCATGTTCCCTTGGATTTGTAAAAACCTGAATCGCACCACATGGCATGAGCCAGTCTCAGAGAATTTAAAAAATGTGAAAAATTTGCCCAGAAGAGTGCTAACTGACTGAATGCTATTACAATATATTGCTAGGTTGATTCAATAAAAAGAGCATGAATTATATCATCACTGATATGTATTACAAAACAAATATGAGAAGTGAAAGAAAGTTGACCATTACATGTAATGACTTGAAATGGTGTTGGCTGTCAAAGGGCAACCAATTAAGGATGAAAATTCTATTACTGTCTATAGATATATTTAATTTTGTATTGTTACAAGATTTTTAAGGATGGCATTACTAATATGAGGAGCATTTGTATATTGCTTATGGTTTCTAGAATCAACATCTTAGCTATCACATAGGACAGGAAGTATATTTCTATGTTTAAAAAATGTCACAAAGACACAGAATTGCACCAAAAGACAAGACACATGGACACAGAAATTACTATGAAAGATGAAAGCATAAAATGTGTAAAACAACCTGAATATGACTTCAAAATAAAACAGTGTTATGTCATAACAACTCTACTTTTTCAACAAAATTGTTCCTGGAGGTGAAATTGATTCCAAGTGGAACCCTTTCTTTCAGAACGATCTCCATTTCTGCCACTTGGCATACTAACACTGAGGCTAGAAGGTCTCTGGAAATTTCATATGTTGAAAACTGGCCATCAGCTTCAATAACCACTGAAATATCTACTTCTCCAAGTTCAAAATCTATGGTATTTCCTTTCACTATTTCATCTGGTGCATCAAATTCCTAAAGGAATAAGATCACAAATACTCCTGTACATGTAGTTTTAAAGAAAAAGCATATTCAAACAAAATATTTATTACTTACATATGTAGTTGGTTGTTCGAATGGAGTTTTACGGCGCTTTCAACAATATTTCAGTTATATAATGACATGGAAGCAGGAGGTTACCGACCTCTTAAATTTAAACATAGTGGCGCAATCTTGGAATCGAACCCGGGTCAATACAAGTGTTTCACCACTACACCACACCAAGACTGCCCCTATTTATCACTAGAAGTTCAATATCAGTCACATAAGTGTAAGAACATTCTATCCATGAAATACTTGTACATGTATATAACTTGTTTCTCCTACCTTTCTACCATCAGCTACGGGTTTCACCTTATAGTTTATGTATTTAGTACTAGTAGTCTATTGACTAAAACAGATGTGTTTTGGTCCAAACTGTACTGATTCATGTATCATTTTACAGGTGGTTGCAATCATTCTATCATTGAATCATCATCATATGAATTTACCTTAATGACAGATTTATAGGTGGTTGAGAGACTGATTTCCTCTTTGTAGCTATTGACTACAGCATCTGTAACAGTGATGTATTGATTAGGTCTCTCCATAAGGAAACTTTGATTGCATCTGTTCGATCTTTTATGGTGATAGTTTTCACTTTAACTTCATTCCCTCTTACACAGACAGTACGCACCAATTCTTCCTAGAAAAGAAATTTTGTCTCTATCAAATATCATGTCCTACCTTTACAAGAATCTTTCGGTATCTCATATCACATCTTTTACCTTTACAACGATCTTTCATTATTAAATATCATTTGTTTTACCTTTACAGTAATTTTTAAGACATCGAGAAATAGCATTGTAACCATTTATTCTACATTCTCCAGGTTTTCTGTTGATAAAAACTTTGTCTTGTTTCAAGCTGCATACTGCAACTCTTGCATTTATGGTCATGTATAATATGGCAACTCCTGTATCAATCGACATGCATAACATTGCACTTCTGTATCGTTCAGTACCTATGACATTTTGCAGCGGCATTATGACCATTTTTAAAACAATGTTACACCTTAGGTTTTATCTACTCCTTATTCGCAGTTTAAACATGGTTGTGAAAATGGCCGTCTTCATCTCATGAAAAGGTTTATAGCCAATATATATTCATTATTCTTATCATCACAATTTGTAGCATTTATTTGTGTAGGACTAGAAAGTACAAAACTTTTTGGGGGGAAAATTAATGTTTTCCTTTGATTCAAGTTATAGTTTGGAAGACTGATGTATGCATCCTTGCGATAAATAGGCAGATGACTGTGATCAAATGATACGAAACTAATTCTGATACAATGATAACTATGCCCGAATCTTGAACTTGCTGTAATCCAGAGTTGTCCGAATGAATTTAAGCAGTTTATTGTATCTCAATCAGAGGAAATTCGAAATATAAAACTTTTTATTTCTAAATCAAAATTCACAAAAAAAAAATCAGCATTTCCAATGTTGTTTAGCTTATATATTATAGAAATGAGCAAATTTGTCATTGGAAGGTGATGTAATCAGCTTCCCTAAGCCGTCGTCCATCCCAATTTGGAAACCGATGTTACCCAAGTGTTCTTCCGCCTTAAACAGTAACAAAAATATAGTCCCTAAACAAATCTTGCATAATATTCAATTTTAGCGACTAAAGTTAAAGAATTTGTGCTTTACATATTGAAATTTGCTAAAATAGATAAATTAAGTGTACTCTTATGTATGAGATAAAGTTATATGAAAAATATTCCTGCGCTGCAGTATGTCGTGTCAAAAGATACAAGTTTATTTCTGAAGTAGGGCTGTCTTTCGCGTAAGGCTAGATCGATCGTTTTGTTTTGTTTTTTATGTTTGATATATATGCACATCTTCACTTGTGTGAATGACCTCGTTTGTTTATTCGACTAAACATCCTCTGTATTGTACATACCGGGGGTAGTCTTTTGCAATGTTTACTTATATAATTAGTCAGAAGTTCCAAGTCGTTCGGACTAAGTATAAGGGAGTATAGACAAGATGTTTCGATGCAAGGACAATTCGGTACATTGTCGTTTCGGTACAGAATTAAAACGTTTCGGTACAAGAAGAAAATATCTTGAACCCCGAAATGGTCGTTGTGGTTGTTAAACCATTCTAATTTATACATTTTTGTCTCGGAATATACTGAAACCTACGTACATCAAAATGAGCAATTAATGGTACAAACGTTTAATATTGATACACATATGCACTGAATCATCGTACTGAAACCTTGTTCGTACATGACGTATGTCAACATAAAGGATTATTTCACACAGTGACACTGTCAAAGTAAACATAGAGAGAAGATCAAATGCATTTCATTTACAAAATATTCATAAAGAACTTGTTCTTGTCTCTGTGAATAATTCAACAGTATTTCTACTGTTTGTAAGTCGGGTGCGTTTGAGCTCTCAGTACATGTATATCTATAAAAAACGGCTTTGAAAATTACTATGAGGTGACCGGAATTTCCGAAAAGACAAGTAGAATATTGTGATATGATGTTTAAGCACATATTTATACATTGCTATATTGCTATTATATACATAAAAAATGCGAGTTTCATTTACATGTATTTAGTTAGCTCTAATTTCTTTTGTTATTTTCTTTGTGATGTCACGGAAGACCTTACTATTCCTCTGTTACTCTGAAAATCCTTCCTAACTCTTCTTTTCTAGACGCTAATTTTAATCCCTAATATGTGTCACTAGTTTGTACATCGATATCTTTTTTTTATTTTCAAGATTTAGATCTATAGCTTTTCACAAGATGTTGTAAAATTAGTATTAATCTACATGGGGTAGTGAATTGTTCCCCTTTAATCAAATTTCAATTAACATTTTTGTCCAGACAAAGCATGGCATAATCATAAAATCAGACACAACTGGAAATTCAAACATTGTATATAACTAGTCTGCATGTGACGTTCAAATTCTTATGAAAGTGATACAGAGAGAGAGAGAGAGAGAGAGAGAGTGAGAGAGAGAGAGGGAGGTGCATAATTTTGCACTTCTTTCGTATTTTTCCCTTGAAATTAGATTTAGTTTTGTAATAAATTCTTAAGGACTAATTTCTGAATTACTGACAATTGTCCACCCTCCGTTCTACCATAATTGGCATATAGCAATGCTTTGATATTGCCGTTTAAATTTCACATTTCAGACACAGTCTGTTTTACGTATGGTACAAATTGTTTAGATCATCTCGTGAACATTAGATCTATCGATTTATGTTGGTTTTAGATATTTATAACCATCTCTAAACAACACTTAAGCGATTGTCAAAAAAGAGGAAGTTGGGAGAGGTTAAACTAATTTTATACTTCAGGGATTCAGGTGCAGATTAAACTATTTCACGTGCCCCCATCCGACAGGAAGCATAGGGGGTGGGCGACAAAGACATCTTTGTTAAGTAAATGTTTTCATATTAAATCAATCACTAGCCAGAAACAATCATAACACACTACAGATGTTACCAATTGCATAATTTTTTTTTTCAAAATTACGGCCGGTTAAAACTTTACCGAAGCTGCTGACACAGAGAAAGGGAGATATGATCCATCAGCATGCCATGGTACATGCGCTGATTTCAATGAAGTAGACAAAAAACGCATGATTTTACAATTATGTATATCATTTCCCGACAATCATAGCCTTTATTCCTTGATCGGGTTAGACTTCCGTCCCCCGATTTATTTATTTATTTTTAGATCCGTGCAAGTGTGAAATCAATATTTGTTGACATGAATTACATGTTTCATTTATATATATTTATATCTATATATACATTTATTCTGGGATAGGGAAAACCGAGTCAGATACAGTTCAAAGACGCTATAGAGGCTTTCAGTTTGCTTACATACCCTGTATTTTAATTTTTCTCGGGGAACTCCCTGAACCCCACCCCACCCCCCTTATCTTATTGACCAATTCGGCCTTGCAGACTTTCCCACTCCCAATACCTGTTGAGGTTCTGGATCTAACCCTGAGTCTCTGTGTAATTCCATATATCCATATTTGCAAATCAAGCCATTTACTCCCAATGATAGTACGAATATACATCAAGTCCATCAATTTAACATTATTTTCGACATTAAACATACACCCCCTCAATGACCTCATGTAAAGCCATATATACAATATACATAAATATATAAATGTATTAAGGATGAAATAATCGCTTTTATCTTATTCATTTATCTTGATATTAATCTAGGGTCATATCCCACGCAACCCTCAGTTTAGAAATCTTTAATTATTTGATCAGGTATGTATATTAGATATATAAGTCCCTGTTGATATTGTCAGCTGGGGGAAATGAAGTAAAGATAGATTTTGATATAGGAAAATCATATACAGACTTGAGGATGCCTCTTACTGTGCTGGGAATAACTCCATTTTCCCGGTTGAAATTGAATACCCTTTTAGTTCATTATGATTTATTATGACAATATCCTACTTTGCGCCCAAGGGGTATATTTAAACTTAGCCGCAAGTCGTGGCCCTATTAAATTGATAGGGACACATTCTTTACATTGCGTAAACTTATAACTTTGATCAACGGAATGGCCGGTGTTACAGAGTGAGCCTCCCCCCCCCCCACCCCATAGCCAGACTCCCCCCCCCCCTCCCTTTGCCCGGCGGTCCTGCTCTAGAGTGAGCCTTTCCCTCAAGGTGAACGTTCACGCTAGAGCCAGCCTTCCCCTGATCAAACAGAACGCAAGGACCAATTTCTGGAAAAATGCACGCGTGTGAAAGACAGTCAAGGTCGAGGTATTACCTCGGGCGGGCACTACTGTGGTTTGCTAAGATTCAGATTCTATATATCATTTAGGATATAAACTGTGGCGGATCCAGGATTAAAAAGGGAGGGGGGTGGGGTGGGAAAGCACATGTGAAAACAAGTACATGTATTTGTCAATCTACTTAATCATGCATGAATTTGAATAATATTTCACAGCATTGTTGCCCTGGCCCAAGGGTGTGTCATGACATTGACTGAAAGGTCATACATGTATCTTCAAGGACAAGGTCACAATGTATGTGATAGGTAAATCAGTCTGTGTCATACCTTTCTACCCCTTGTATAGATTTGAGTAATATTTCACAGAGTTGTTACCTAGGATCAGGATCAAAGGGTGTATTTTGACCTTGAACCAAGGTTATATCTGCAAGGTCAAGGTCACAATGCATATGATGGGTAAATCTTTGTCTGAGCCATAACTTTGTATCCCTTGCATAGATTTGAGTATACGTAATATTTCACAGAATTGTTGCCCAGGACCCAAGGATGTGTCTTGACTTTGAACCAAAGTTATATATGCAAGGTCAAGTTCACATTGTATATGATGGGTCGGTAAATCTTTGTTTAGTTCATAACTTTTTACCCACTGCATGGATTTGAATAGTATTTCACAGAATTTTTGCAATGTGGGATCGAATGTTTCTATACTTTCAAATTCATCCCTTCAAACTTAGTGACGGGCATATAATGCCATGCTAGGCGTTGCTATTGTTGACTATACAGTGTTCGTCATTAATCACCTTCCATCAGTACTCTCAGTACTTTGATTATAATGAGATGTAAACAACACGCGAAGTGATATGTAAGATCACGTGGTCACGAGAAATTAAATCTAGGCTATAGCTCGCTAAAGTACTGGTGAATACCATATTACACAATACAGAATATGTAATTCAATTCATATAACTCTAAAGGAACATGTTATTTCAAGATGTTTTTTCTATAATTATGGTTAATATGCCGGTACTATATTTTTGGAATGCGCGCAAGTAGATGTTCAGAATAAATGGTTGAAATATAGAGTAGTGCTGTGTCTTATTTTCAATTTCCAGTTTTTGGTAACTAAACGACTTGGATTGAAAAATCCAACTCGTAAAAAGTGCAAGGGTATATTGCCAAATTTGGTAATCAAATTTTGTTGTAAACAATAAATGGAAGTCTATAAATGATATTTATAGCCGTGCCCAACTTAGAATTTTAAATTCTGTTGATATCTTTAAATATAAAGGTTAGCGGCATTATACAGAAATTGGACAGAACACACTCTTCTATCTGTTTGACAGCAGAGACTGAAATCAGTAAGACAGATCTACAGCGTCACTTAATATTCAACCAACTTCTCTAGACTCTCCTGGATACATTTCTCTCCTTTCGTTATTAGCCCTGTGGAAAAAAACAAGGACATACCTCGGAAATAAAAGCAATACTGCCTTTTCATTCGATGTTTACCTTCATCGATACATATCACAAGTCAACATAAATTCTGTTTGTTAGTTCGAGTCAGAAGGTGATTTTTTGCGATGTCAGTCCGCCTTAATTCAGAGGATACGCATCAAAACGTTTTGAAAAGCTGAAGAAGTTTTATTGGAAAATCAAAATATTTCAATATAAGCGCAGAATGTCATGTATGAATCTCTATAAGAACCTTAAAGACAAGAGGACATTATTAAAATGTCATTACTCCTAATATCTCATGTTTTCCTTAACTACCTGCATAACAGTATGTCATGTCTATATGTCTCCACTGTTCCAATATGACACAACTTCTTCAATTGCCTCCAAAATCTGACATATTGACTTCTTGATTTAACCGTAAGTTGTGTCTTTTATATTATGGCTGTGTAATATCACACCATTCCTACTATGTTTACCGAATGAAACCACTGGTACCCTGTTCCTACTACACGTCACTACAGTATATACTATAAACAATATATTCTGAACTCATGTCATCCTGGCATCCCATCGATGATACTTACTGCACCATGGCACCTCAGTCCACTATTGTATGTAGTCTTGTATCAAAGTTATTTCTTTGGGACTGTTGCTCTGTATCTAAGCCCTTTACGTAAAAAAATATAATTAAAAATGGTATATTAAAATGTAATATGGAATGCAATTATCCCTTGCTGTGTTTTGAATAGATTGTAGTTCGTACGATTCACCAAACACGAAATATCCAAGAAAGCATAGATGCACTTTCATTTATCATTTGCAATTTCTGCTATAAGCAGTGTTTAACAGACATATTCTTACTCTCGAGACATAAAGTAACGAAAATGAAAAAGAATTTGCAAAATCTATCTTCATATATGTAAAAATAGAAATGTGTCTAAATAAGTGCACAATATTCTACAGGTTGTTTTGCTTGCTGATTTTGTGATTGAAAGCCATTACAAGAAGTCGAGTGCGTTGATGTATAACCCGTTTTCATTTTCGTAATAACTGTGGAACAATAATAGAGTTATCTTTCTTGCTATGTATTACCTTGTTTAATTTCCGCTTATTCTGCTGTTGAACGCTTGCTCATAACTAGTATATATAATTATTTATTGAGACTTATTAATGATTCTAAAGAGGAGTGATTCACTTGTGCTTACATTCTTATATTCTCACGGTTTTTCAGTCAAATCTACTGGGAAAATACAATTTGTGAAATAACCAACCTTTTATTGGCATCGATAAGCACTCGAATCTTGGTTACTTCTCTCTTTCGATGTTATGTTTGTTTTTTGGGGTTATTTTTCTTGTAACTCCACACTTTCATCTTTGAGGATCACCGAACACCGAAAAGAAATTTGTTGAGATGTGGAATTTTTGGTATCTCGTTTACTTTTGTTTTACTATGATCATGTTTATGTGCATGCCTGTTGTGATTGGTTTCACATAGCTTGGTCAGATGTCTTCTGTTTTCTCCTATGTGATATAAAAACAGATGGGTATCGGTATTCAGGTCAAACTAACGGTTTCAAACTATTTCAGCGAAAATTCTATTTATGAATACGGATCCGACCAAAATTCATAAAATGAAAGGCTAAATTAAATTTTAGTTCTGTCGTTCCGTCATAGAAACCTAATATACATTAAAACTATGGATTCTGGCAATTTGGTGTTTTATAATATTATTTGAATTTATCTCGTTGGTAGAAGAAATGAAAAGAAAAGGCCTTTTTTTACTGAAGTATATTTTCCGTTACTTTATGTTTAGTTTTGATTGAAGTCATTACATTATGCTAAGAATATCATCAATAGGTACATTACGTCGCACGAGATGGCGACATTTACAACAGATATTAAACGAATATTGTACTTTAGTAACATCATTGTCAAGGATTGTTACCGGTTATCTTCACTTTGTACAGATCTCGACATATAACTCAAGGAAATAGACAAAAGCATTAAACTAATTTATTTCCTACAATTGTTCAGCGATATACTTGTATGGGTGTGAATGCGGATTTTATGCTCGGGTTGAAGTAGTTTGTAACAAGCTGATGGGAAATATTAAACTAAAGATTCAACAACATATTTCTTAAGTCGGGTCCCTTGGGGTCACAGCTCCCCCATTGACTCTCATTTCAGAGATCATTAATCGAAACTGATTCAGATCCCTACCCCTAAACCATATATTTTCTTATACCTCATAACAGGATAATTTGCACTGCTAAAGTCCGGGGTCCCAGGGCCAATATTATTATTTGATATATCCCTAGACTTCTTGTTTCCACCTAAAAGAAACTGGTTTGAAAAGTTCACGTGGGAGTTTAGGCTACTATATCCAAACACAAGCAAACTTTCATTATGATTATTAGCATTTTTATTAATATATTTACTTGTTACCATCAGTTTTAATTCATACTATTATAATTTTAATTATTTATCGATCATTTATTAATCTTTTATGAAATGCTTATTTATCATTATAATTATTGTACAATACGAATAAATTATATTGTATCTAATGTTCGGAAATTGCATCTAAATTCATATGCATATATAAATTTCGGAATGTTTTTGTTTTAACTTCTACTAGTTGTTATTCAATCGTCTATCCGTGGGTATATGAATCTCTCTATCTGCGTTGTCATAATACATGTATATGAGATGCATAATAGTCATAATACATTTTGAAAAGTGACGTGAAATTCACAGAAGAAAAAGGCTTAACTAAATCACAGGGGTGACCTTACACTGAGAAATTCCCAAGACGTAATCCATAATAGACTAGAAAAATTCCCAAGACCTTATCCATAATAGATTAGTAATACATCAATAGGTAAAAGGGAAGACTCGTATCACAGGGGTGACCAAAACATCAAACCTCGATACCTCCGCTAATTTTGCAAGCTTTGACAAAAACCTGGTAACGATCGATCGGGGAGAGTCTCTTCTTTTTGTATATATACACTTTGTTACTGTTTACCCATATAATCCATTTTAGCACGGTTATTTCACTTTGCCTCCAAACGGACGGTTAATGGATACATCGTGCTATAAATAAAGCCGCAATGACCTTTAACTGGAGTCCGCAGCAAATCTCCTAGCAATGCATCGTTCGTGTTCTCTCGGGACATACCATTAAGAAAGTAATCGAGTCAGAAGATACACAGTAAAATCTGCAGGAAAAATGACAACGATCTTGAGAAGAGCAGAGATTACTGGTCCGCCAGGGACGGAAAGAACGTATATTTTGTGGTCACCCCTGTGATACGAGTCTTCCCTTTTACCTATTGAAGTATTACTAGTCTATTATGGATTAGGTCTTGGAAATTTCTCTAGTCTATTATGGATTAGGTCTTGGGAATTTCTCAATGTAAGGTCACCCCTGTGATTAAATTCGATCTTAACACTGCCGGGCAGCGTAATCACATACGCCCTTATATGATTATATTTGGGTAACATCACTGATGTACTTTTACCGTTAGGTTAGTTCGTGTCTGTGTGGAATCATGCATACTAGTAATTTGAAATCAATTTGAATTTATACTGTTTCTGCTTTGAGTATCAATGAAGGGACTAGGCGACGAAATACGCATAGGATGCACTAAATCTATACTACTGTACTGATATAATTTACACTGGTCGAAACCGTTGCTGGAAGACTGATAACTCCAGACGGTAATTACAAACCTAATTTCAGTGCTTCTATAATGACCCAAAAATATACTCTTACTTTTAGGGCAAATTAGATATTGGTGATTAAATTGCTTTTCAAATATGAAAAAAAAAATGTTGCGAGGGACCAGTCCCCGGCTAAGACGAGGTACCGGCTACTACGTTTTTAAGGTTATTAAAAATGTGAATTGACAAAATTTTAATTTGTAAAATTTATATCCTATGTATTGCAGACAACCACGTGAAAAATCTCATAAATTCACGCTTCAAAAGCCAGAATAACGTAGTAGCCGGTCACTGGTCTGACCACCAGTAGTGCACTGAATTTATATATGTATTTATGTTTCGATGTTTATTATACATTTTACCATTTTGTACTATAATTACACGACTGCCAATGATTGTGTCGGTAATATTTCTTTGTAGTTACCTGCAGGAAATATATACGAGTTGTATATGAAGTGCCTGCTTACATAATACTAACTGAATGGATGGTGTTTTGTTTTAAAGACTAAGGGTATAACTTTTGTGTTTTTAAATTCACCATCTCCCCTCAACCTCCCCCCCCCCCCCCTTGAAAAGAACACTGATGCATATTCATCGTTATATGATTGTTCTGTAAGAAATCAAGAGTGACTGAATGGCGCCGTAAGGATTTTGACTGATACGATTTATCATATTGTTTACATAATTGTCAATTATCATGGCGATGATCTCTCTGTCTTATTACTTAGATCGAGGAAATATTTGAGAGTTGTACATGAAGTGACTTCCCGTTATAGCGTATTGATTGAATTGTTTCAAGTATGTATACACAATTGATGAATGTGTTTGAGTAGTTTGCATCAAGGAATGAAAATAAATAAAGCTGAAGTGTTTTCTTCTTATTTCTTTTAATACCTCATAATTTATTCGTTTGTATATAGAATTAAAAGCAGAACTATATGGTTAGTAATATTATTTATGAAATTGTAGAGTCAGAGCACTATAATTTTCAGAGAAGAAAAATGAAAGGCTGAGTGCAAAAACGACTAGTAAGTAAATGTGAGAAGAAATATTATGCTTCGTGAGGGCATAGTGTTTCTATCTCTTTCTTAAACAAAGCGTTTAGCTAGGGGAAAATGCAGAATCGGGCGAAACAATTCTGACGAAGTACATTTTACTTTACATCTGTTTGCCAAAGTCCAATGACTGAATCATCTAATAATATTAAGTATCAGAGCATATATACGTTTATTAATTGGGTGCACCATATCCGCATTTCCATTATTGTTCAGCGTTACCCTATTACGAGAAAAGCGAGTTTGCATCGGAGCAGAATCAGACAACTTGAAATTGACCACTGTCAACAGAAGTACAGACAGCGCCTAAGGTACCTCTTGTACAATTGATCATAATTTCATGCCCGGCAAGGTATACTTATAGTTGTATTTCACTATAGGTAGCTATGCATCGGTTACACTTGCACTTTTTTAAGGCTTTAACTCTTCAAAAGGGAGCATCACAAGCCATTTCAGGAGATGCATTTAAAAATTGGATTTTATACAATATACTATGTTTCAGAGTCCAAATTGTCAAATATTATGATTAAAATGCAATACATTTCATATCAAAGGTATACTTAAAGTGGTATTTCATTAGTAGGTATGTCCCGGATACACTTACAATGTTTTGAGGGCTGAACCCTTATATTAATGTATTTTTAATGATTTAAGTTAGAGTAAATCTACTAGTCGTATATGCAATAACAACTTTTCCGAGATCAGCTGTAAGCCGAAGTGGCTCAGTGGATGAAGTGCTCGGCTCGTGACTAAAATGTCCCAGGTTAAATTCCCATCATAGGCACACCGGTGTCCTGTCTTTCGGATTAGCTTGACACGTAAAACATTTCTCAATGCTTTATTTGTATTTGTTGCGAAGGTATAAATTTCTGTGCATTGTATTGAGCGTTTACTATCTGCTTACACGTGAAATAATCGTGGAACGACATAAAACACCAATCAATCAATCACTTGCTATAGATACAATGGGTAATAATGATCCACGCTCCGACAGGATTCCAAAATATATAAATGTAAACCAAATTCTGGAATATACTTACCCAAGAAGACAAAGGAATGTTTGATTGAAACTCTTTGTACTTTTAAAATAATTGAAAATATACATTATTTATTTTTTAAATATATACATAAATTTCATATATATCGGTAAAGAAAAGTATTATACTTGGCTGTTGATACAGGTGTGGACTAACAAAGGTACCGACCCAGTGGTGAATAGCCGTAGAAACATAAAATATTCACCTCTTCTGTGCACATATTTTCGAACCTACGGGTCCCATGGGTGTCAACCATGGTAGTAGTTATCAGAAATACAGTAGCTTCCGACAATTCCTTTTACATTTTGCATCGCATACTTGCAAGATTAGTAGCAAACAGTTGTGTGACAGCTGTCCAATTTGGCATTATGAATAAGTAAATTATTAAAAAAGTAATTAATTTGGGCATTTTTTATTGGTAGTTTTCATACAATGTAAAGATGATGTAAAGACTGCCTATACATTTTCAATAGAATGGAGCATTCTACGGATGCAATGCAAACGATGCCATTTACTATTCGTTGTAGTAGATGTTAATAGTGTAATAAAGAAATACTGCAACCCTAAGACCTCATGGAATCAAATATAGTGTAAAGATTTTAAATTATTAAATCTAAAGAATTATTTTCAATGAACCAATAAACTGCATAATACTGCATTTCTTTTAAATCTATGTATTCATGATAATGAATTACTTGCTTCAGCAACGCCATAGTGGTAGAGAATACCCTGTCTCAGCAGCATGAAATGATACTAAATTATAACTTTCTCTTATCAACCGTCTGGTATGACAAAGCGTATACCTACTAATATATTGGAAGGTTTGGTGTAATGTTTAACCGCTTGTCGTGCAGCATCGACGCTCCGTATTCGACCCCCGGATTGCGCCACTATGTTTAAAAGATTGGTAACCTCTTGCTTCCATGTCGCGATATAACTGAAAAATTGTTGAAAGCGACGCAAAACACCAATTAACCAACCAACCAGCGAAAAAATAATCGGAAAAAAATATGCACATTACCCTGTATTGTTAATTTCAGGTTTGGAAACCACTCGTTTGTTTGTTTAACTGAGTTTTATTGCTGCACGCTTAGATAAAAGTGATAGCAATACTAGAACTGGATCCTCAAATAAAAAACAATTAAATGATCAAGGTCAGGGAATAGGGAAACGACATAGAGTTATTTATAGCTCATTTTTGTATTATCTCTTCTCGATTAATTTTACTACGTTTGTCCACTAATACATCAGTTGCATATTGTGTTTACAAAATACCTATATTTGTCTTGATTTTCATAATAACAAAACCCACTTCAATTCACAGATTGACCGATCCATTCTGTGGATTAATAGCACCCAATGTCACTTTTATTAAATAGATAAGATCTATCACTTTTTCGGGGATAATGGTAATGGCAATGTACTGTTCAGCAAAGACATGCAGTATATTAAATTTTAGTTGATGTTAAGAGAAATAATATCCGTGTCTTAACAAATATATTAGCAATATTGTTTTCTGAAAACTGGTAAAATAAGTTTACAGTAAAAAGTGTTGTATAGATGAAGTGTCGTTAAGGGTCAATGTATGCTATAGTTACCAATTTAATAAACAGCTATATTCTAAATTTCTAAACACGATTTTTATATTACTCCATGGGAAACATATTGGAATTACTTAAATTAGATATTATATATATATATATATATATATATATATATATATGATGAAAACAATGCAAAATGTGTCATAAACCAAGAAAGCAGATCACATTTCAGAAGCAATCTTATTTAGGTAATTTGATGTTGTCCTCGTAATGTGTTTGAAGGTAGCATAGAACAAAGAACGTGAACTTTTTTTATTAACAATTATACTTATATATTTTCAAATTTGACAAAATTAGCCATAAATAGAGGATCAACTCTTCCATTAAAACAAAGAAATCTTGTACCGGCAAAATATGACAATGGGTTTTTTTCCCGTAACTAAGTTAATTTCGATTACGGCTTCTGCTAAAACAGTGTTTCCCTGGTTGCGTGAACATTTGTACAGTGAGAAGTAGAACATAGACTAAAACCTTTTTGAAGATATTCGACAGATTCGAGTTGCGCCTGATTATGTCTCGTTTGCCTTTCATTAAGATCTTCAATGGGACTATACGGATTGTCATTAAGATTGCAATATACATCCCTCACTGTAGGCAGTGAGACGGGAACAGCAGTCATATAGCTCGCTTTAAAGTGCGACACCTAAACAAGAATAGAAGAGATTGTATATAAACTAGCAGTATTCTTAGAGAAAACAAACAGCGTCGTCTAAAAGTAACGGCACTATCATGTGACATCAGAAAACGTAAACAGGGGAGTAACAATGCAATCATATAAGTTCAAGAAATGCTCAGATTGTTTTCTTCGTTTACAGATCAATACTCTCCGAAAACGTATTCAACCTATTCAAGCCGGCGTGGCCTAGTGGTATCGTGCTCGCCTTGTGATTGGGAGGCCAGGGTTGGAGTCCCGCTCTGGTCATGCCGTAGTCCTGTCTTTCGGATGAGACAATAAAAACCGAGGCCCCGATTTGTGGTATGCATGGTACGTTAAAAATCCCTCACTGCTTCGAGTGGGTCCGTTGCAAAGGTCAAAATTTGTATGCCCCGCATCTGGCAGATGCTGTCACCATATACGTGAAATATTCGTGGTGTGACGTTAAACAATAAACAATCAATCAAATCAACACTATTCTATCCATTAATATCTATTGCCGATAAGTACAGTAGTTAAACAAAACTGATTTGATCATGCACGAGGTTGTATGGTTTATTCATCTACCAATGTGATAGTGCCACGTTACTTAAATGTACAAATAATAATCATCGAGGACGGTATTGTATAAGAAAGAAAGAGTTAGTCATTTATATTTGTTATATGTAGGTAAATATTTTTGCCGATATCGTTTACCAGACAGCAGACATCCGTTTCTTGACTTTAATAGCACACTCACATTCCGTGCACAAGACAAGCGAACCTTGCACTGTTATGCAATTTACATACCTCTAAAATGAATATACATAATGTCTTCACTTCTTCAGGATATTTAATTCCCAATTCTTTCATTCTCAATTTATTTCAAATTTATATGAAAATGTCTTCAAAATTGAACTCAGAATATATTCAAAATATTGTGAAACAGTAATATTTTATATTAAAATCACTTGCAGTGATTATTGCATTGTGGTCACGCTGCGACATTTAACGTTGTAGGGCAATTAATATATGGTCAGAATTTCTTCAAGTCTGTGATATAAATTGTAAATATATAAAATTTTAGTGTTATTCATTGATTATGATACTGGAATATTATGCTTACCATTTATACAGAGATAAACAGATAATAGAAATAACAACTAGTGCTATCCATGATCCATTCATTATGATGTAATTAGTTAGCACATTATCCGACTTGTTTTCCCTCATTACTGTTGCCAGTCTTGGGGGTACAGCTGTTAAAAGTTTTGTCGATGTGTTTTCATGGTGAAGTGGTGCAATTCGTTTTGTGACCAAGTCTACAGAAAATATTTATGCATTTGTAAAAGAGGACATTTAATGCATTGTCACTGATATTTACAACAATTAATTAGTGTACACTGTTTTGTGATTATTGTTCGGCTGTTACATCTGCTCTTATTAGATTAAGATTAAAACTTGAACCATTAGGCAACTTGTACATGTAATGCAGTTATTGCAAATGATATATTTTTCTCAATGATGAATGAATAACATTTCTGACAGTGTTGTCTCGAATCCATTCTATACATGGAGTATTAAGAAATTGTTGAAAATATTGTGTAAAAGGTTATTATTTATTCAGATACAACACTTATTGTTATCGTGGTTACTGATTTTTTCTGTCAAAGCCTCCGTAGTCCAAGATTGACATTTGAACAGTTGAATTACATACTTCATTCGTAGAGCAGTTACATTTTTCTTTACATCCGTAACCATAGATCCCATTCTCACATGGCAAAGAAAAATCAATACCATGATTTGTTTTTTTTCTCTCTATCTTCACATTCTGTAGATTGATTTTATTGAAGTTTTTATCCTTTGTTAATGCATTTCATTTAAATGATTTTGAGGGATGTTCTTCAACCTACTACCGTATTGAAATAAAACTGAAATCTGGTTAATAGATCTGATTTAACTCAATCGGTTTTACGCCACGTTCCTAGACAAATGTACCCGATTTAACCTCATCACATTTTTCGGATGAGACGGCGATACCGAGGTCCTTCGTTAAGGGAGACATGGCACATAAAACTACTGATGCCGTGGGACTTGTTGGATAGATCTATATTTTTATTTATCGCATCAAGAAGATGCCGTCACAAGTGTGCTAATCTTGGTTTGACGTAAATTTAGAATCACTTCATAGCAAAAGGATTGTACAGCAGGACACCCCTCTCGCATTCAACATATTAATGGAACTATTCAAACAAAGTAACATCCACGTTATAACCAAGGTAACTGTGACCTTGACATGTTTTGGTGCATACCAGAAAACACATAAAGACGTTATAGTTGGGATCACCTTCTATCCTGAGACCACATATTCTTTTAAAAGATTTCAACAGAAGGCAACAACGTATATATAGGTTTTTATGCATAACATTAAAATATCTTTTAGTCCAATTATTGTAATTGTGTTTGACCTTACTTTGACATCCAACTTTAAAGTCACAAATTTCATTCTTGGTACAGTTGCATACTTGATTACATTTATCACCATAGTATCCCTCAATGCATCGTTTAGTGCAGTTCCATCCCCAATATCCTGGCAGGCATTCTGTGTATAAAATTTCATCAAAATGAATGTGATTCCTTATTTGGAAAACATTAATAAAATCACAATCGTTTAATTACAATAATTGTCTTTAATATTTTCAATGGAAACTATTACACTTAAGTTGGGGTAAAAAGTTGTGTTTAAAGGTATTTAGTTTCAGTTATTTACTACTTAAGTGAGAAATACGATGTCATTTTGTCAAATTTTACTGGTATAATGGAAATCTGTAAGCATTGTAAACAAGTGATATAATGACTCTTCGAAAGTTATCCCTCTTACAACTCAATTGTCTGTTTATTTAACCACTTCTATACAATTAACAGGATACTTTCTACTCACCTATACATTCATTTTGTATTTTCATAAATCCGAGACAGCAACCGCCATCACTTAAACAAATAAAAAGGTTTTATGGATCATCATATCTAATGACATTTGTTTTAAAACCTGGAAAATAAATCGCTATTTTGTTTATAATCAAAATCAAAATCTTTGATATGATGGTACGTTCAGCAATATCAATACTATGTAAAAATCTGAGATACCGATCCTATTTCTACAGCCCAAAGTCCAAACATCATGACGATATCTATTTCTGTTTTACGTGAAACCTGCACAATAATATTGAAAATATTTTAAATTACTCTTACCCAGAACTTGTACAACCGGAAGCAATTTCTAAATATCTAAAGATGAAAAAAGTGAAAACAATATGAATGTCGTACATGCCGGATACAGGGTCATACCAAATTAAATCATATTGGCCATGGATAGATACGACAAAAGGGTTTTATATTTGTTTCCGCATACTGCACATTTTCAACACGTCTATTCCAAATATCTATGGTACAGGAGATATGATTGGATCTTGGATAGGGACTGTAATTTATTTTTGGAGAATGAGATGTATTAGATACTTAATCTTAGATGAAAGTACTCAGATAAAATCTATTTAATGCTTCGTTGAAGAAGAAAAAGGAGAGACAGAGAGAGAAGATATTTATAAATATAATGAGAAAAAAATAATAACAAACAACACCAATCCGCCTTCCCCAATACAAACCCCCCCCCCCCCCCCACACACACACAAAAAAAAAAACAAAAACCCTCCCGCCCCCAAAGAGATAAAAACAAAAAATAGGATATGCTGTTTACATATTGACATATATGCCGATTTTTGACTTGTTATCTATTTTCTGTTATGGTGTTTATGTCCCTAGCCAAATTATTATCTTATTTAAATTTTTTATTGATATAACTTCTACATGTAACAAAATAATACAAAAACACATGAAACATAAGAGATAACACTCGACGGTTAAAAATATTATGTTACAATATATGTCCAGGGGCACTTTGGTCTGTAGGTATCGCACTGCACTTCAAACATTAGGTACCCGGTTATTATCCGGCTGTCGGTTCGGTGTTTTCTAGGGTAATTTATGTTTCGATTTTCTATTATTCCTTGGGCATGAGGTATAAACGGACACGCCATGTTACGTTTACCTTGTCACGTGAATGATTCGTAGCATAAGGTTGAACAATTGTACAAGAAGGAAAGTACAGATGCCGCCGTTATGTAAATGGATTATTCCTGTGTGTAAATTCCAAAAATTAATAAATAAATGAATAGATGATAAAAATAATCAACTAAACCCCTTCCTCTCTTGAAACTAAAATAACAACAAGGATTTTAATCCCGTAAACAAGATACGGAGGAAAGATTTTGAAAGGGGGGGGTTTAAATGATTGGGTTAATTGCACTTGTGTACTTGTGTAATTAATGTATCTTACCTAATTTCAACCATCGTATTAATGATGACTCATGGGAATTAACTTAAGTCTCTTTTCAAACATCATGTTTAAAATGCAGGGAGTGGGAGGTAACTCTAACAAAAAGTATAACCTTTGGATATGTACTCTTTTTTTCGTCAGTGATTTGCTGTTTGTCACGCGACCTTCGAAAAATCACTACAATACATATATTGAATTTAAATTTACACTATACAGTATATAGAGTAGCCACCAATTGTCGAATATCAAGGGAATTCTTGTTTTAACGCTATTCATGCAAACGTGACTGAACAACAAAAATCAAGAAAACAATATTCAGTAATATGAATATTCAGTATTGATGAAATAATCTACATACCAAATCAAATAAAATCAAATAAAATAATAACGAGCAAAAATAAACTTGTGTATCTTTTTTCCGCTGGTATAGTATTCGCTGTTGTCAAAGTAATTCTTGATATCTATTAGGACTGTCTTAAAGGAATAAATAACCCACTGCTGCATCGACACTAAATATTGCAGCCAGTGATACCCAAAGTATTGACTGTAGTTACACTGAAAGACTGAGAAATTGTATGAATTGAGCTTTGATACATGACTTAAATTCAAGGTCAAAATCACAGGATCATAATGAAATAAGTAAAGTATCAGGATACCAAAATGTCAATGTTATGACCAATACACAATGGTGACCATGGCATGCACTGTTACTTTGACTTGTATACAACCTTGATAAGGTCATGATGCCTGCAGTATCAACAACAGTTGTGTGAAATTTGATCCAGATCGAACGAAGCAGCGAAATTGAAGGCTCAAACATGAATTCATAATTACAACTATGACCTTGGCTTCAGATATATTAAATTGGTCCAAAGCCATTTCCCACCTTTAGGCATGAACAACAAAGTCAACCACGTGAAAAACCATCCTGATCCAAGTCAATAGAAAAAGTAGTTACCAACCGGACACGAATTTGTGAACCTGACCGTGAAGATACCCGTATCAAACCTTGGATTAATGTAGTGACACACCACTGGGTCAAGGACAATACTTGTGTGTAGAATTACCCAAATCCAAGTTATCATTGTAAAATTCTGGCTCAGACACGGATATCGACTATTTGTGCACTGTTCAATTGACCTTAGTTAGGTTAAATATCGAGATATATCCTTGAGCCATTGATAATAATTGTGTGAAGTGTTATCAGAATACAAGTTATCATTGTAAAATTACAAGCACGAATTTTGATAATATGTGCAATGTGACAATGACCTTACAGACATGACCTTGGTTAAATGTCATGACACACTCTAGGGCCATGGATAATAAATCATAAAGTATAATCATTATGCAAGGTAGATTAAAGAATGTATGGCCAGTACTCGATTTGAACAGTTCAGCGGACAGACCAAAGATACAGACAGACTGACAGACAAGAAGGTGAAGAGACAAATGGTACTTCCACACCTGTAGAAGATTCCTATATACCCATCCCAAACTTTTTTGTAGATGAATAATAAATAGCACTGGTAAATACAAATGTGGTCCACCGATCACAAATGTCTGCAGACCACACGTTTAATATTAATATCAAGTCATATGAATTACTTGTCATTCAAATGTTATGATCAAGGTTTAATTTCTTTAAAAGTAGGCCAAACTCCAAGGTCATCGACTTTGATGTCATTTGAAAGGGTTTTATTTGTTTACTTTGTATGCCAAATACGAAGCCACCGATCTTTCGATCCGGGGGAATTAAAATAGTTTAGTTGGTTTGGTGTGCTTTGCTTTATGTCTAAATTTGTGCCCATGGCCTTTGCAACGAACCCCCCCCCCCCCCCCGAAGCAGTGAGGGATCTTTAACGTGTCACGTCCACTGTAACACCGGACATCGGTTTTTACTGTCTCATCCGAAAGACAGACACCTACATAACCTGAGAGGGGCTCGAACACGCAACGAGCGCCCGACCACTAAGCAAAAGAGGTATGCTCCGCCCGGTTAAATCATTCCAATACGACAATAAAAGGTTGACCGATCTAAAGTGTGTCACAATACCAATCCTTACATCGTTAATTGTAGAAAAACGTAACCACGACGTAGCTATGTTGTTAATACGACAAAGTATGCCATGGGCACGGCGTAATATATTGTTTCCAGGGGAGAGTCTGGCTATGGGGGAACGCTCACTCTATAGCTAGCTGTAGAGCAAGACTACCCCAGACCCCAGGGGAAGCTTCTGATTTAGAGCCAGTCTTCAATGGTGGGAAGTCTCAATCTAGAGCAGGACCGCCGGAGGAGGGGGAAGTCTGGCTATGGGGGAATGCTCACTCTATAACACAGGCCCTAGTTAATCGAAAAGATACTGTATTCATATATATACATACAAATATATATCATATGATGGCCGTCTATGGATAGGATATTACATTAAGCATATATAGTGGTATGAATATTTTGTTAATTATCTTAATATTGATATCAAAGAAAGAATTTACATTATCAGAAGTATTGGCTTTGTTTAATTGAAGTTCAGGTGAATAAATGTTTGTTACACATTTTCACACTCATGGCTATTGATTACTAAATATCATCGAGATATCTACATATGCCATTAATCTTATCACAAAGGTCAAAATGTTTCTCAATTTATGAATCCAATACAAGGTTAGAAGATCATATTTATCAATGATTAAATTTAAGTCTTACATAGCTATACGATGGTGAGATGGTTCTGTCCTTCAGCAATGGGATGTCACCATAGGTACTAGTGGAATTCAATTCAGGTTTTAGAACTTAATTGTAGTATAGTTTCCAAACAATTATAATATCATTAGCTGCTTTGTGAGCATGTACATAGACAGGAATATCTTAATAATCAGCTATTTCTGTTTTATAGACTGGACCGGTATTTTATTTGGCTAGATCAAATCTTTGATATTCTAATAATTTTACAAATACCTGTATGCATAATATGCGTGTATAAACTGCGTTTAATATTGGATATGTACGCATTACAACACACATATAATATTTTGTGATAGGGGTTAAAACTGAAACCTATGTGTATTTCGGATTGTATTTATCAATATTAACTGTTTAATAAACTCGTGAAAAGTATTCCCTTGAAATTTCATCAAGTTTCCATCCCTGCTGGTCTTTCTTTTCAAATTCAGTTAATGTCAATCATCCCTGACACATTCCAAATTCCATTTTCCGAGCATTGATGGTCAGATCATCTCATATAGTAATGGTAGGCCCACAAATGGTTCTGTTCGCACAAGGTCAACTGTTGAAAGTCATGAAGTAGTATTAGACAGGTGCTACTCTGTTTCTTTCACAAATTGATTAACATGTTGTTCATCACAATCATTGTATCTGTCGGAATTCTGTCGTGTCGAACGGATGAATACCTTGCATGTTTTCACAACATTGTCGTTGCTTTTGACGTAGATAGTCGTGTTCACTTATTATTTTAATCAGGGAAATTCTCCTGGATCCATTTTGTTTTTGTAATAACGAGTTTGTTCTGAGTATTATGTACATTATGACAATTACATATGCTTATGGGCGCTATACTTTTAAAAATATACTGTCGCGTTAAAGAACTATATTGAATGATGTTTTTTTAATAATAAGACGATTTAAATTCCATTTAATACATATTTGTCATTGTGATACTTTTTAAGAGAAGAAAGTGCTTATTATAGGAGGATATTACCATAGAAATTTGAAGGCCAATATCACATACATATAAACGCATGTATGAGTGTCAGGTTACTTGTCTGTATCGTGCTGCTCTGTTTCGTTTGACAAACGGAAAGTTAATTAAAAGTCATAAATACATCAAACATTTAAATATACGATCTACTCATTAAACTTGGATATGTGTGGTTATTAAATTTGAAAACCTGCCTGAATTTCCTTTATTTATTCCAACATTTCACATTCCATTTAAGTTACTTGGTTAAATAAAAGAAAACACTACATTATATTCCTACATTATACCAGTAAATCCTATATTGTGTAAAATTATTCCAAATCCAATACAATCATATAGATCTATGTTTTGTATTGTAAGATAATTATCATTAAATTCTTCAGATTAATAAACGCTGATTAACAATTCTGCTGGGCTACATATACTAGTATATTTCTGGTGAGAGCAAGTCTGAAGTGTCATCAGCATTTAGGTTAAGTAGCCATGGTCCATGAAATCATAATCTTACTATCTATATGGTGATATATTATATCAATCCAATTTGATAAATATTTGTAATTATTTATAAAACAAAGTGATGTTTTGATTTCGGGAAGGACTATTTTCTCGGTGGTGCATTAATTAACCTTTTAATATTTCCTAATTTCAAGATTCTTTTACTGCATCATTGAAATTTTTTTCTGTAAAATGAAAATGGGTATAGCGTAGATAACTTTATCAAGTTGGAAAATGAAAATGTATGGCCACTTTTTGTTTCATTGCAAAATACTTGTATAGAAAACATACTATTCCAGTATGTATCCCTCTATCTGTGTCTGTATGCTGGAAGTAACAGTTTGCTACCATATCATACTCTGGTTTATTGGCAAGGACCTGTTCTTGATCTTTACAAATTGACCTTTTTTCACAGCATTGTGATAAATAATTACAATTATATATGTAAAAAATTGAAATAATTCATACAAGCAATGATGAAAATAATGATACTTTCAAGTTATATTTATCTATTTATTTTACTTATTTATTTCTCTATAATATTATTATTGTTTTGCCAAAGGTGTAATGGATTTAATTTACAGTTTTTGCAAAGAATATAGTCACACACTCCGTACATAATTGTGTATTAATAATGAACATATCAGTAAACATATTCTTTAAGCAACACCAACTAAGAATGAAGAGTTATTGACTATTATGAAATAATTGCTTTTTAATGTGAGTTTTTGCTTGCAAATTAATATTGAAATAATAAGATATCACAACTTTCCTCAGAATCTACAAAAGGTTTTGGTTCCATTACCAATGAATGTGAATGTGAAAAACAATGTGTAGAAGAAACTGTGTATTAAGTTCAGTATAGCTTTCAATTCAGTTTGTATGAGTCTTACTTGATTTTGCCACTGTAACATAACTGTCGTACTAATAATAAACATTGAAAATACAACGCAATACTATGACTTGTAACTATGAAATAAGAAATATGTTGGTTGGGTGATTGGTGTTTTACGTAGCTTTCAACAATATTTCAGTTATATCGCGACATGGAAGCAGGAGGTTACCAACCTTAAACATAGTGGCGCAACCCGGGAATCGAACCCTGATCGTCGGCGCTTAACCACTACACCAAGCCTGCCCCCATAAGGAATATGATAACGGATCAGGAGAAAATGACTATAAGAGAGTCATGAAGTGTTCTCACCTTAATTTCTCAGCTATGAAGCAAAGGGGAATGTTTTATCATAATTACATTTAACAATTAGGAAACATGGGAATGTTTGACAGATATTAAAACTGTTACGTTCTGTAGTAAGAGAGTGAAGACAGCATATTATCAAATAAATCAGATGAAAGGGTGGATTACCTGAGAGATGAGAAAAAAGAATGATTTAATTGAAAGGAAACATGACTAAGGAAATTTTGCACAGTCATGATAGAATTGAATATACATGTATAGCAAAGCTGCTAAACGAAAGGAATGATCAGATCGAAGCTCAGGATAGTGAATGTGAGAGATAAGAAGTAGAATAAAAGGAAAAGAAATGGGAATTCTGCGCAAAGATGAAAGAAATCTGATTATTAAGATGTGGATACTCATGATTGCAATCAGATACCCTAATGTTCACTACAACAAGGCATAAAGCAAAGGAAAATAAATTTTAGAATCAGAACACTTGAAAGATTGTTGGAAAATCATATTATTCATCCTTTCAAAACAGTATGTGTAACTTTGAGGTTGTGGAGACAATCATGATATTAGCTAGAGAAAAGGTAAGCGGGAAGTAGACATGAAATTGTTTCCATCCAGATACTACAAATACATTCTATCCATAGATACCTTTCAAGAAGCTACAACTACACGGGATATTAAGAAATCACCATTAGGTTTATTGTTTATGCATGGTTCAGATACTGATGACAAGCTTAAAGTTATTACTGGGATATTTATTAGCTACAACTCAAGATGGATCAGGTACAATATTGCAAATAAATATCAACTATAGCTACAACAATGCCAGACCAGGGTACAAAGAAACATGTTTTAAGAGGCAATATTAAATCACAAAGAGAATATTATTCCACATGCTGCTGAAAATTGGGACACCATTGACTCTACACACTAGGTCAGAAATGAGCAAGAATAAATGGAAGTAAAAAAAAAAAAAAAAAAGAAAAGGCCGACTCTAGGACTGTGAGTAAAGTCTTCACGATGGGTGGATGTAAACAATCTAGAATAGGTGACCATTATTCTACCGTTATGAGAGAACATGATCAGTTTTTGAGGTTATGGATTCTACGACCTGTTTTATGCAGGAGGTACTGTTTTCCATCATATAGGAGGCATTCATTCTATTCTAAATCCATGGTTTTACCAAAATGAGTTCTTGAAGAGTGGGCTTTTGATAAAGAAGGGTCTGCATTCTGCAGTGCTATACGCGGGCCTGGCATCATTCCTGATAACTGGACCTTTCTGGCTGTTGATTAAATCTGTGTCAAATGTCGTGCTGCTTATTTGGGAAATAACACAAGTAAACTTCTAGAATTCGCATAAGATTTTTGTAATCATCCTCCAGGTCACTCTATTTTCCCACAGGTTGGTATAAAAAGACTGTTCATGACAGTTTACAACAAAAATGAAAATAAAACTGGAGTGGGAATGATAAAATTAAAGTAAGGAGTATTATCTATTACACTTGCTAATAAATGACGCAAATTGTTTTATTGGAAAGAAAGTAAAACACATTTATGTTACTTGATAGTTACGAGAGACGGTGGTTTGCAGCGAATGTACCAATACTTCTTGAAGGATGGAAGAATATCAAGAAAGTTTTTAATAGAGCACGCGTCTAGTCTGTGTAGGTTCTCTTGACTGACACGGGGAAAGGGGACTTGCTTTATGTGTGACATAAGAATGTGAGTTTTGAATGCAGATTTGTATTGGATGTGAAGTGAATTTTTACATATTTGCGTAGTGATATTTGATTAAATGAACCATTTATTGTAAATGCTTTTGATAGACGAAATTTAACATTGCCTTTGAATAAAACATAGAGCAAATTTTGAATTCCTCATTTTTCTCTCTTTCATTTCATATATTACATGTCATACATGTACTTCCCCTTAACTGTATGTTGTGTTTCTTTAGTCCGAAAACATTGACCACCAGGAGACATTAATGGCAAGGTCAATGAAGAGGTAATTTCTGTTCATATCATTCATGTATATATAATGGCTCTAATTTAAGTCAAAATATAAATCGAAAAGATTTTCATAATATGGATTATTGAAATTTCAAGATTTTTCCAGCAGTGGTGGAAAACAAAAAAAAAACCCAGTGTTCCACGAGTTGAAAATGAAATTGTGAATCCTACTTTAAAATGGGGGGGGGGGGGGGGGGTGTTCTGAAAAATGAAATGTCTCATTATCTCATTAATTGAATACGCATCTAGGAAATCTGATGATTTGTACGACAAAGAGTAATAATAGCCTGTAAATCAGTTTTCTTTTATTGAAAGTCAGGTGAATAAATACTATTGGTGTATATTTAACATTAAGAGTTATGAAGTATTTATATATGACCTAATATATGTAGATTTCTCAATGATTTTGTCACGAATTTGTTGCATAAATTTCTCTAATAACAAAAGAAGTAGGAATCTAATACAAGAGGACCAAAGTCAGTGTCCATCCGAATCCAATTAATCTGTAAAGTACACATCCATATTATTAATCAGAAAAAGTTGAAATTATTGCTCTTTATACTTGAACCGCTTTATTAAATGCAAATATAGGTTTTCACATTTAACTTTTGCACTATCTGAATCACAAAGATTATGTATTTAGTATCAAGGATCGTGATCCTTTATCTTTAGTGTGTGATTGTCTCGACATTGAACGAGGATAAAGATATGAGAGTTGAATATGGAGTAATTTCCTTCCTTCAGTAATTGTCTGTTGCGTCAATGTGGACTTTGTGTCGGTGTCAAAGATATTGAAACAATATAAATATACCAAGCAATGACAAAAGAAACATCCTCATTGAATTTCCTAAGAGAAATGATTTGTACCGTAAATTTAAATTGTATCGATTTTATGATGAAAGAAAGGAAGACGAGTAAAACCGGTGAACTGCATCAATTAAAAAAAAAATGTACTTCAATAGATCGTTCGGGTCGCTACCTTGACTGCATATGACCAAATAAGTAGTATCCGTTCCTCCATTTTTATGTATGTTCGTGGAGCGTCTTTTTATAAAACCGAGTCAGATCTATTTACGAATGTTTTAATTGATTTGATGTAATATTATCGGTTTAGGTTCACTCCTGCGGAATGAGATACTATAATTGTTCAGTTTGAGATTTGCTGATGGTATGAATTATGATTACTAGAAGAATATTTACTGCATCAGTTCAAACATGTCTTTGTACTCTTCATGGAGAACAGAAAGACCTTTTGTATTTGTAACCATAACGCTTCAAAATCCTACATAACCGACGGACCGTAAGTGTCGTACCCACAACTCATCTTGGACATCCATGAACCGAGAAACCAGAGAAAAGACAAGGTTATCGCGGCTTGGTGGGGGAGGATGGATCTCCTATTTAAAATATCATACACATCAGAGATCCCCTTACTATACAGATAAAATGAATATTTCATTATGCTGAATGCATGATGAGATGACATTTCAATGTCATTGCCCTCTTTAGATACAAAGAAAACATTTAATATACTCCATTAATCATACGATAAATTAAGTACGTGAATTTCAAGTACGTCAATACATTGAAAATTGTACATTGTATCATTTTCTTCATTACCATACCATGTCAATTAGAAACAACATAAACAATGAACAATGCAACATATAGTGATCATTTCATTCTAATATCAAAATAGAACTATGTATATTTTTGAAGTTAAACATTATCTTCTTCGATACAATTGTATGGATTTTCTTCATCTCTCGCTGCTGGGTTTACAACAGGATAAGATGTTATGTGATCTTTCTTATTAAGTATTTTTCTCTGATATCTGCAAAGAGAGCAGTATTTGTAATGATACTATCGAATGTGAATTCTCTGTTTAAGAGAAACCTCTACTTCTTTGATATGATTTTTTCATTTAAAATAATCAACAATTTTCGATTAATATTACTTCGGTACATTCATAATGTATAGTTTTCATATTTATATGTGTATATATAAAATATTGTAGCAAAAGTTACATAAGATGTAAAATGAATCTCATTACAGTAAGGCCTACATAAATTAAACATATTTCGAGAAAGCTCTGAGTCATATCAATGTGAATTCCATGTTAAAAAGATAAAAATATAAAATGTATATTTTAATCAGGTACTTCTGTATCAATTATTTCTTATTGGTCATATTGAACATGTGTTATTTTTCATAACTTGATATGTTTGTATTATTCAAATAACGTACTGCTTAAAAAGAATGATGCATTCTACAATGATGAAAACAATCAGAAACGCTGAGGCACTCACAGTTCCCAGAACTATAGTCAATACGGAGTTTGATACATATTTACTCTGATCTGTCTTAAATGTAGAAGTTGGTGATACACCGTCTAGTAAATTAGAAATACAGTTTCATTAACATTAAGTGACAAATTCCAGCATCGAATTATTATCGATATATATTAGAAGAATATACACATACGTTACACATCATAAAGTCCAGGTTTCAAGTGATTCTCTGTACTCTGTATGTTTGGTCCTCGTGAAAACAGTAGATAGGCAAACATGATACATTAAGTACTCCGTTAAGAATGTGTGGTAGTTTGATTTAAAATGTTCTAATACTATATGACTATAAAGTATTTTGCATGTTTTGGGTTTTCATGCCAGGTGAAGCTAGAAAAATAAGAAACTCATTTTCCACCAAATAGCTGCCTTACCGTTATTTTTTGGAATTCATAAATGTGTTCCATTGTACTATCATTTGAGCTGTTCAAGATCGGCATTACATACGTACAGGTAATTATGTGTAAATATATGATACAGAGCAAAATTTCATTATGATAGGGTAGTCTTCGTATTCTACATAGTTTGATATTAAATTGAAGGTATTGATTTGAAAATAAAGGTAACACTTTATAGATAGATATTGTCGCTGGCCGAATAAAAGGAATCATCCGCTCAAATCTTATATTGATTAAGGTGGATCGAGTGTCGTATTTTTAATTGTTAAACTAGCTTAATTTTTCTTTTAAACTTAAGATCTATGTTTGAACAAAATTAAAACATTTATATGGCACATGGCATATTTTTATATTTAACACTCACTTAATGTTGGTACCCTCAGCATGATCTCATATGTTGGGGTTTTTTTTAAAGTTGACATAACAGTAAATCTCGATAAATATCATCAAAACAAAGTGTATCTTCATAAAATATTACATTACACTATTACACTAAGAAAAATTATGTAGGTACCTCATTGTTAACATTTAAAGCCATATTTATAATTTCATCGGAAGAGATATCCGCCGAATTCGTGTAAAAGTTATTAACGCCCATATTTGGTAATGAAATAGACCTTTGATTGTATCAAAATTGCAATGATTTTTAGATTAATAGTTTAATGTCCATAAAATTGGGCATACTTACAATTTCTTATATTTGCAATATAGATGTATAATAAAAATAATAATAATATACAACACAAATTGACAACATAACGTTTATCCAGAATGACATACCTTCGTCGAATGTCAAGTACTTTAGCGCAAAAAAAAACCCCATTTTGATGACGTCACACAAGATTGGAAATGTCGAACATTTCAATATGACGTCCTTAACAATAAAAAGTCTGCCAACCATCGCTTTCTGTGCTGAAAAGTGGGTCAAATACGGGGCTTTATGACGTCACCGATCAATGTAATTTATACAGACATAAAATACATAGGTCTATCTCAGGTAATTACAGTGGTTGTGCATATATATTCCGAAATTAACGATGATATCACCCTCGGTCCAGCTTAAAAAATATTTTCGTAGCATTTTAGTGCAAATTTTATGAAATAAAGTGCAACATTTTGTATCTAGATACTAAACATAATATTGACTATTAATACATGTCATTTCTTTATTAGCTATCTATAATTGATGTTCACAAAATAGTTGAAGACAATCTAAGAAACTGTATGGAAAGCATACAGGTCAATTCTCCTGTTAGTTAAGACATAAAAGAGGACATTTTGATGTTTATCACACATGTTCCATATATTTCGTTGGAGGATATTTAATACATCAATGTGTTGCTTTTTGATGGATGTATTCGCTCTTTAGAGTTTTATTCAGTCACGACAGATTATACTTTTGTTTTTGCCATTTCGTCGCACACCAAAAATCACTGATTAATGCAAATCATTTATTTGAATAACCATGGATATCCATTTATTAATATATTCTAATTCAGTTCTAAAGTGATTATAAAAATGGTCATGTAATACGATAATATCTCCTTCTCATAAGCTAACAATAGACTGCCAAAGTTGGTTGATTTGAATTGCGAACCACATTCGTCCTCCTAGCGAACGTATCTTAAAGACAATGCATATTGGTTAAATGATTTTACAAAATATAGATGCATGTAAAAATTGACGAAGACTATTGATATCAATTCCTGTTTCGTGGATAGAACTAATTTTATATTCTGAATTCAGCAAGTTATAAAAAGCTTACAATTGTCTCGGTAGCTGGTTTCTGTTGTGGTTTCCGTATGCTGCAGTATGCATCCAAATATAAAATTGCACTTGTCTTTTTCAGAACAGTTATAGTTTCCTTTACAGTCTTGTTCGTTGGATACATTTACACATGGCAGAGAGTAATTTAATCCATGATATCTTAGCGACCATTCTGTGGATAGATATAAAGTTAAGAGTATTGATATTTGAAAAACAGTTAAGAGATCAATATATATACACTGTAAAGCATGGGGATAAATAGCTCATAAGAAATTTCATACAGAGATAGACGCCGCCAAAGGACATCGGGTTTAATAGGATTCGTGGTGCCGACTTAGGATGAATAGTTAACATTTACTCAATTGGTGCGGTGGTAAGGATTAGGATTTCCAGGTTTTTCCTGATTTGAATATAATACAATATCGTATCATACTGTGAAACATTTAGATATAAAGAGTTTTGTTTTCTCAAATAGTAAGTACGCGACTCTGGGAATATGTAAACTGTACAGGAGTGTTTCATGTAAGTATAAGTATACATATTGTATATAGTGTTTGTTAAGAAACCTGGCTATATTCTTAAAATATTTTGTGTCGTTTGTGTGTTATGAACATTCACAGAAACTATGGCCAACCAATTCGTCGTAGATGAGAAAGGCACCAAATTACAAGCATGCCTGGACTGATAGCATAAGTTGATTATGATGTCCTGAGATCATTTACGAAAAATGCAACTTGTTTTTCTTTTTCCTGAAGTGTTGCACATAAATAAAGTCACTCTTGTTTTAAAGATCAATTAATTCTTCTTTTGTATAAAAGAGAAAATTTGTTTTATATCACTTTCTAAACACCATCCTTGAAAATTGGATTTCTGATCTACAAAACTATATCTGAATTTGAAACACTATTGAACTTTATTCCATCAGAGTGTGAGTGGCAACTTTTTTTATATCAGGGAACTCATTTATCTATCTATCTATCAGACGGTCAGAGTGCGATTGGCTATTTTTGTTATTGGCTATTTTTATGCTTAAATTCTATTCCATCATATTATCAATTTTATGCTCTCTTATCTTGAGTTTCTTGTTAAGCCTGATTATCTGGATGGAAGGTTATGTATAAACGATTTAATGTTCGTCATTTTCATTTTTCTGCTTTTGTGGTTAGCAGGAATGTAAAACTGCAATCTATTTAATGATTGTCTCTTCAATTAATCTACCTATGTCAACACATCACCTGTGTGTAAAACAATATAATAAAATAAAATAAACCAAAACGCATACGTGTTGTCTCTGTCTTCGTTATCTTTGTTTGCTGTTCATAGCGACTTTCTCATGTAACTGAGTGAGATGTGTATTTATCTATATTTCACTTTTATATTTTCACATTCCTCATTGACGCTTTTATTGAATTTTCCGGTTCATTGAACAAATTTTTATTTGTTATCATACGTCACAATAATATTTTATGTTAATAGTTGCGCGCATAAATTGATTTGATATAGGAAATTGAACATACTTAGCGGCATGTTTGAATACATTTACATGCATCATATTCACAAATGTTTTGTATGAATAAACACTCAATCAGGTACTAAAAGAATTTGATCTTCAAGATCCTTACCATTTGTCATATTGTGTTTTATACAATCTGTGTTTAATCCATTTATATTGGCTATAGATCAGATTTCTTATCTGACACTAAATTATGAAAATCAGTTAATTTTAGCCTAGTACATCAGGGTAAATGAAAGATCTTAGTTTGGTTCTAATAAGTAGCTCGTTGGAGCCTCTGTCTCTCGTGCGAATAAGATATTAAAATTTCAAATCTCTATATGTAATCATGTAAATACCGTAATGCATCGGGTATGTCCGCTGCACATTTCTCATTTCCTTGGATTGCATCGAGCAATAAAGTTATAAGATAAATGGACTAATCTGTTAATAATTCTTGCTTTGCATGAAGATTATAATAGGAGAAACCGACATGTGACTTACAATTCTAATGTTAGCTGTTTTAACAAGCAGTTATCACCTAGTATTAAATTTTAGTCTTCAATTTTTTCAGTGTTAGATGTACAGTAAATATAGATGACATAAATGAAGCGTTTGCTGTATTAAAACAGTTAAACGTTGAGTTGAAGCGTTGAATTCCATGTCTTTATTAATTGAAAAGGGTTATTTTTTTAAGTGCAATGAGATTGTACGTATTAACGAGTCAAGTTAATGAGATCTGTTCCTTCAGTTTTCTATAGTTTCGAAAGCATACGAAGGGGTATTTGATATTTCATTTTGCAATGAAAACTCCATTTGTATGTAGTAGTGGTTTCCGTAAGACATAATGCGAGGGATAAATGAGCGCCCCTGTTAACATGCTAAACATATCCCAAATGTTCCACTGAAAACCGGTCGTGGCCAGTTGTAAAGTCATAGATGTCATTTATCAGATCGGTAAAAAGACTGGCTGGTGCTCCAGAATATCATTTAACTTCACAAAAAGGGGGACTTCATGCTGTTCAATAATAGCATTGTATTGACGATATATCCGCCTAAGTGACAATTCCATATGTACAATTTTGTAGCAATGTTTGAGCAGTTTATCTACTACTGGCGTGGTTTAGGAAAAACGCTCATAAGAGGAACATTTTGCAGAGTGTCCAAGTCAAGAAATTAGGACACCATATGCAGACGAGGATGGAATTTCGGAAGGGGAATAGTGATCAAATACTTAATTCGTAATGTTTGTCAGAAAAGGATGTGTGTAAACGACCATTCGTACCGACGGAAAAATCATCTTGCCCTTGATTTCAAGTCAACAGGAAATATCTGGCTAAAGTATAAAAGTGAACCAACATGCTCACAGCATCTTTCCAGTAGAGGGTTATGATTAAATCATTTTTGCCTCGTATGAGTTCAAGATTTAAATTCCATGCATAGTAGCAATGAAACATTTATTTGCTAATAAAGCATATACATGAATAAACTTACTTTGACATCCTATTTCAAAATTACATCTTTCATTCACAGAACAGTTGCATTTTTGCCGACATCTAACGCCATAGTAACCAGGTAGACATCGTTCAGAGCAGTTCAGTCCCCAACATCCTTGCGGGCAAGCTACGTTTTAATTTTACAAAAATGTAGATAGAATTCACAGAGATTTATCATTACCAATAATTCAATAAGCAAAAACATGAGAAAAAAATAGATAAGGATTATATTATCAGAATAAAATGTTACTTTGTATATGGATTAATGGGAACGTGATGTAAATATATCTATATTTTATAGAAAAATATCAGTGACGTACATAGTGGTTAATTATTGTTTTATGTTCCACTTTGATTATTTCATGTGTATGATGGCTGCATCTGCCCGATGACTGCTGAGATATTTATACTTTTGGAACAGACCCACCCGAACAAGTGAAATATCTTTTACATTCTTGCCTACCATGATATGGAGACCTTGGTTTTGACATTCTCAACTGAAAGACATGATAGAAGTCTAACCGTGAATCCCTATGAAGATATTTTCCACATGGAAATACATCTGTATAAATTTGATGCGCCATGTGCAATTTTAGACATCTTAAATATCATCATGGATGTAAATACAAAAGTCTCATAAATGTAGAGCTGGTTGGTTGGTTGGTGTTTTACATCGCTTTCAAGAATTTTTCAGTTATATCGCGAGATAGAAGCAGGAGGTAACCAACCTCTCAAACATAGCGGCACAACCCGGGAATCGAACCCGGATCGTCGGCGCCGCAAGCCAAGCGATTAGCCACTACACTACAAAGGACAGCGCTTCGCATAAATTAATTCCAGTTTAACGTTCCACTCACCTACGCATTTGCCTTTTATTTCCATAAAACCATAGCAGCAATCATCACGACTTGAACACAGAAACGTATGTCATTATCAAAACAGGGATGGATATTTTAATTATTATATACATACATATTAACCTAGCAATCCAACTCTACTGATATATACTGCTAGATAGGTAAACAGATTTTTTAATCTTGAAAATACTTCTATGCTTTAGACAATACATTACGAAGGCGTGCTTATGTGTGTCAAAAGGATTAAAATGATTGAATAAACTATTCCTACCTACGACGTTCACATCCGATAGCAAAATTAACATTTGAAATAAAAATAAAAGTTATTAGAAAACGAATTTTATACATGATGGTTACATTAGCATTCCAAGTAAAATAACAAAGTCCATACGAGTACATAACACGAGCATTTTTTGAAGTATTTCCTCATGTGCCATACAAAACCCCGAACCTACCTATTCATACATAAACTTCGTCTGTAATACAGCGATTTTGATTAGATGTTATAAGTATTATAGGAATTTGTATTTCTAGTTGTAACTAAAGCATGTATCAACCACAACTACACTCGGCGGTCTGTATAAAATTGAGATTGACACTATTTGACGATTCAGTTTGTATATTAAACGTCAGAAAATATATACGTGCATCATAAGCGCATTCCGACAACTTTATCTCTTCAGTGAGTCTGAAATTGACGTAAATCCATCAAAGGATAAAAGCTATGCATGAGGGATGTTTGTTTTCGAATAATTTACAACTCAAACAGTAACAGTAAATTTGATGTAAATTGGGCTGAAGAAACCTGTGGGAACCAATATTCCATCAGCAGTGTCCATGAATCGATCAAATAGGATGGTAACATCACGAAGGTATCTGCAGTCTTATTTTCAATTTGCTCTTTAACGCATATAAGTAGACAGTCGAAAGAGTACCAGAGAATGTCCGATACCAAAGTCCAAATGGATATTCGGTTGGGATGGTTTCAACAGGAACAAATGGGGAAACAACACGGTATCTGAAATGAGTGAGTGTCTCCAGTGGCTGCATACTACAATTGCCCCAAGTGTGTCATAAAATCTCTAGTGTGCAGTGGTACAGCGATAATTGAAAGTTAAAGAATGACACTGTACATGATAATGCTTCAAAATCATATAACATTCTGGAAAGGAGGTACCAAACAAAGGAAAGCTTTCCATATACATACTTAGTGAAATTGGCAACAAATTTTGCGAATTTTCCTATTTGGGATCACGGAAGAGACATGCTTTGTCGAAAAGTGCATATGGTGCAATAACTTAAGTTATAGTAATTGGTTATTAAAGGTTCTGCCTGATCTAATTCGCTAATGGCACAGCAGTACATTGATACAAGAAACTAGCGATAGTTCGTATTTCACATCTACATTTCGTACTTCACATCAATTCTCGCTGATTTTTTTTTATTTCTGTAAGGAAATTATTTTTTGAAAGGAAAAGATAAAAAGAGCTGACATAACCGTATGACAGAAGTTATCACGAAAATACACTGTTAACTAAAAGAAATAATAAAAAAGTTAAATAACAAAACTAAACAAAAACAAAACAAAACCCACCCCAAAAACAAGAAGGGTTCTCAATCAGTTGGTATGGTTTACGGATCCACCTTCCCACTCGCCACAAATCAAATATAATCAAAGGACACACATTTAAGAAAATGTATAATAAAAACCAAGGTATCTAATATATATATATATATATATATATATATATATATATATATATATATATATATATATATATATATATATATATATATATATATATATATATATTTATATATATATTGACATCAGCATGAGTAAATCGTGCACTACCGATCTGGAAAGCTAGCTCAGATCTTTGATCTGTGGGAGTCCCAAGTGAAAGTCAAAGGGAACGAGGTTCAGGTCAATGTTTCCCTTCAGTCAGCGTGCAATATTCAAATACATGTCTGTACAATACTTTTGAGGGGCCTAATAAAAGACTTATTGCCTCTTCAGTGATCTTGGATCTTATTGTAGATGAGCAAGACATTTCACTAGTTTGGAAACCGACGATGTAACCCTCTTATGTTTGTCCACAATATCACCGTAGAAATTGAAATGGAAAACTCCACTGGATACTTATTGTTGAAATGTAACATTTCCAAATTTTGATGAAAGTACTGAATAAGACCTGAAATCGTCCATGATCCCTATGACCCTGAACTAAAAGTTTCAGTGTTATTTGTAAAGTTTTATGTATGCAAAATTTAAGTGCAGACTCTTGCAAATCGAAACAACATGGGTGTCTAGGGACATCTACATCCAATTATGGGAAATGTACCATCTTAAATCCAAAATCGTTTCTCGTAAATATTTTTATGAATATTGTTTCTAATTATCTTAACGCTTAGGTCCAAATGGGTATTTCTGTATCACAAATATTGCATTTGTTTACTTGAAGTTCATTTGGGTTAATGACAATTATATATCTTTACAACTCAAGGTTATAGATAAGATATCGACAAGATTCCTAGAGGAATTATTGAGCATATCAATAAGGTCGAAACGTTGAGACTTTTGAATAGAATACAAGTAGTCCCCCTTATAACAATATAGAAACAAATCTGCTGTGCGAGGTGCGCAGTTAGGACCCATAGGAATCCAATTATCAGCTGATAAATCGTGCCATTTTATTGCACATAAATATTATCCATCAAAACCCAATGACCTGACATTATTCAGGGCAAATTCAGATTTTATATGATATGTATTGTTTGGTGGAAAAATAGAGTTATTTCAAGTAAAGAGGTATATTTGAGATTCTCTATTAAAACGCTAGTTTTTGCGAGACAAGAAATTAGTTTTAATAAAATTATGTGGAATAGAGACAGACAAGGAAGAAAAATCAAATGTAGACTTAATTAGTTTGGAGATTTTGTAAAAGGATAAAGTTTCTATAACTTTAGTAGAATGCTAATAGACCAAACTAAATTGCTACTATAAAATGCAACATTACATTATTTGATAGTATAGATCTTTGCTGTTAGAGCATACGTAATATGCATATAAGATAAAGTAGTAAAACAATGACTAGATTAGATATAACGTGTACGGATTTTACGTAATTTAGGAGGCCAATACATGGTTTGAAGGTCATATTTATCAATGCTGGATTTAAAATCAAACATAACCATGCGATGGTCATGTAAAACGGTGGGATTTTTTTTTTTTTTAAATCGGAGTTTTGATATTATTACTTGCTTTGTTAGCAGGCATAAATTTCTGAAATTTCATTTTTCGAAGCATTGAGCGCATAACATTTGACATTTTCTTTTTTACACTGACGTTTACAGAAAGTTTGTAACGCTTCTTTTGAAACATTACGGCATATATTAAAATCCTGAACGGTTATATTTCGGTCTTTTTTAAGAACGTGAACGTAAACATCTATCACAAATAAAGTAATGATTGACCTCCAGTTTTATATACATATTTGAAAATATTGCAATAACAAGAAGAGGAAATAAAATCAAGGGCTTGTATTTATAAAGGTTCATATATTTTAGACTTAAAATAACACTCAAGTAAGAAATAAATGCCTAGCTAAAAATGCTAATTTTATAAAAATCTAAAGAATAATATTCTTAGCTACGAAATCCACATGATACTTGTATATGTTACCAAGGATAAACAAGAAAAACCAATAATAAAAATAGTTTTTACCAAACGACAACAAACAGTAGGGCGCCCATCGAAGCAAACATAACAAGTATGTAAAAGCCGAATTAGACACTTGACGAGTGTGTCCTGCCAGCATTACTCGTAAACGACAAGACGATTCTTGGAGGAAAGCTGCGGACAAATATCATTTCTAAACTGAAGAAGGACGCTTCGAAAGCGGTGACGTATCGCATGATATCAACATGCATGGGAAAACTGATAAATCTTCGAACCATTACGTCCGAAAACAGGACTCAGCAGGATACATGCTATGCCTCTTGACACAGGACTGCGATATGCCCCTGTCATCTCCAGTAAAGCGTTTGAACTTGTCAGTAGTCAGGAATCTCAGTGTTTAGCATATTTTTTTAATGGATTTCTGAGGAATCCCGCTCGTATCTCCTGTTAAATTAATTCATTTACGCAATTACAGAATTAATTATAAAATATTTTAGCAACTCAACATCTGAATGCATGTTTAATCTATGTTTCATTTCTTTGGTTTCTAATTTTCATTTTGGTTTTAGATAAAAGAGAAAGAAAAAATAAAACAGAAGACAAAGCTGTATGACATAAATCACCAAGGACGTGCACACAAAAGATGATAATAATAGAATATATAAGGGACGACATTACAAAAATATTCGATTGTGCTGCGGTTACGATAACAAGTAATAAACGTCACTCAATTGGTGTGGTTAACCGGTATACGGGCGCCCACCTCCCCACTCACCGCAAAAGTAGCACAATCAAAGGACACACTCTTCTCAAGAAGAGAGGTCATAAAAATTTATTACACCAGAAAAGTTTATAAAATAATATGTTGCTATCAAAAAATATTCAAGGCGACATCAACATAAGTAAACCGTTCCCGTCTGTAAGCGAGCTCAGATCCTTTATCAATAGGAGTTCCGACTCACAGTAAGAGGGGATGAGGATCAGGACCATGTCTCCTCTAAAACGGTTTGGACAAGGTCCGTCATAGACTTCCTACCGCGTTGTTAGTCAGAATGCAACGCTCAAGCAAAGTCCGCATTGGGTTGTAGAGGGTTGTAGATATATGGTCTTAGCGATGATCTCGGGGTCATACTGTCGATGTCGAAGGCCTTTAATAATTTTAGAACCCGCTGATAAATAATTATCGGAACCTTTGACCCTCCTTAGTTTGTACACTAGATCACCGTAGACGTTTGGTTGGGAAATTCCGCTGGATAAAAGTCACATTTCCAAATTTTGATAACATGTCTGAATAAAATCTATAAAATTTACAAAAAAAGGTTACGAAGTTTATGATATCTATAACCCTGAGTAGGAAGTGTAAAAGTAATCTGAGATTTTTGTTTCGTGAAAATCCAAAACCTTAGTGCAGGCTCTAGCCAACTGAACCAACTGACGAATATAAATACCATATTATGGGAATCTGGGGACATCACCATTTAGATAAGAGATTTTTACAATAGGAAATCCAAAGTCATCGTATTTATCGTATATTGTGGTATGGATATTGTTGTTAATAATTGTAATATTTAAGTCCAAAAAAAGTGTTTCATAGTCGGAAGTATTGGCTTTGTTTAACTACTGGAAATGAACCCTTATCCATTGAAGTTGCCTACAGATGTTGTTTATCGGTTACTAGATCAAACCCTTGACGAAAACCAGTAGGAATTCCTGTCATTTTCAGACCTTTATTGAATAGAAACCATGAATATGGATCGGTCTAATCTCTTTTGAGATTCTTGCATGTGGCCGTTTTATTATGCTGTCGTATGCTATTGCCACTCGTCAGAATCACTTTTCAGCTCCTCTTTACGTTATTTGGGTTTTCGTGATTTGACACCCTCGTGTACTAACTATTAAAACGTTGTATAAACCTTTTTTTCCTGCAGAATGCAGATCACGGATAATATCTAGACATATTTTTCTCCATCGTTATGCAAAATTTTCCATCATATACCCATCATATTACAAAACTGATAAATGTCCAAGTGAAAACAGTAACAATTCATCGCTTCGATCGCTATAAACCGCAATATGAGCTTGTGAATAAACACTTTGCCTGTAATCACAAGATTTCAAAAGAAAATATTTTATACCCATGGTCCGAAAGATCAGGGGGCATATAACATTTTGATCATCCATCATCATGTGTCAGTAATTCAACCCTGATTTGAAAATATGTAAATATCTCGGACAGTTGTACAAATATGAAATGTTTAATAATATATTTCACATTTCAAGTTTACAAGGCCTAGGATAAAGCTTCAGACAAAACAAAATATGCTTCTTATCATTTGATACAGAGGCACGACTTTTTAATATTGGTAACCCTTTCACTTAAGACAAGGTAAGAAGTTTCATCATCATGTAGTGAAAGAAGAGGGTAGTAATTTTGAGAATATTATGAACTGCTGCGAGGAATATGCCACACGATGGGCAAAAAGAGAGGAAGTACAGGTCGACACTCTTTCGGAATGGATAAAATCTATTGCAGTACTGCGGAGATCAAAAATTAAAAAAATTACAAGGCTCTGTAAACACCAGATTCGAATCTATTTTTAAAGATCCTGATGTTGCCAGAGTACTTACCTTCCTCCAAAACATTATATCATTACACCAGTAGATAAAGCGTCTAATAATTATATATTTACTTGTAAGAAATATTACTTTCACAGCCTAGTGAAAGAATTAGGATTAAATTCAGCTCCAGGAAATCCTACTTATACTCTCACGAACTTTTCGGTTTCGGAAGTACTTGAGAATCATAAATCCGTCCTCAATACGTTTGGTATTGACACAAATAAATTAAATTTAGAACTTCCATATTTTTACTGCATTCCCAAAATGCACAAAAATCGTTACAAACAACGCTTTATCGCTGGTTCCTCGAAGTGTTCCACAAAATCTGTATCGATGCTACTCACAAAAATATTATCACAGATTAAATCTGGCCTTCATAGATATTGCAAAACAGTATATTCCAGAAGTGGAATTAATCAAACGTGGATCCTTAAAAATTCGAAAGAGTTATTAGAACATCTAAAATCAAAAAGTTTAACTACAATTCACTCCATCAAGTCTTTTGACTTTTCGACTCTTTACACAAAGATCCTGCATCAGAAATTAAAAGACAGATTAGCGGAAATTGTTCAAAATGCATTTACTAGTAAAACGGAAGCTGCAAATTCAAATATATAGTTATAGGCCATCATAAATCTTACTTTGTTAGGGAAAATTCTGATTCCAAAAATAAATACACTGAAACAGCTGTCATCCAGATGTTGAACTTTCTTATTGATAACATTTTTGTGGTGTTTGGAGGAAAGGTTTTTCAACAAATTGTCGGCATTCTAATGGGCACTAACTGTGCTCCGCTTCTGGCCGACATATTCCTTTACTCATACCCAAGCTGAATTCATTCAGTCTTTGCTTTCGCAAGGAAAAAAACAATTGGCTCTTGGCTTCAATTTTACTTACAGATATATAGATGACTTGCTTTCAATTAATAATCCTTCGCGGATTACCTTAGCATCATCTATCCAAGTGAACTGGAGGTAAAAGAAACCACAGAAAGCAGTAATTCTTTTATAAATAGCAACATTCCATCATCGCCCGCATACGGCGTATTCATATCTCAGTCAATACGTAATTCCAGAGCATGTTCAAATTACAATGACTTTGTCCTGAGGGCTAGGCGACTTTCAGTTAAGCTGCTCAACCTCGGTTATATATGTGCTAGACTAGTAACGTCACTGAGGAAGTTCTACGGTCGTTACGAGACTCTTATTACTCCATATGATATCTCGTTATCTAGACTTTTAACGGATATTCTGGACTGAGACCGATTTCAATAGTTGTACACCAATTTGACATCTTCTATACTAGAAGGTTACCTACTTTGACTTCTCCATATATAAATACATATGGAATTTACACGATTTGACTCTTTCCACTGGGTATATGTGACGGGTGTTGCTAGCAAGCAGGAGATGCTCACTCTCCCCGGGCACCTGATCTCACTCCATCACAGGGGTTTACATATGCTCTTCAAGTAGACGTATTTTGTTATTTTCCACTTGTTTTTCATTTTCACTGATTTTGTATGTCCTCTGGTTTCATGATTTTTGGACTTATGGTTTGGATTTATCCATCATCTTTATATTCCAAACAAGGGAACAGTGTGCAGGATGAAATCGGGTGCAGTAAGATCTTGTTTACATTTGTGGCAGTCATCTTTCCACCCACATACAGATTCAAGGATATCTTGATTGTTCGTTTAGGGAACAACTGCAGTTTGTCCATCGAACCACCTATTACTCAGGTATGTAACATCCTACAAAGTTTAATGTATTCTGCTGTTACGGTGAGTGGGAAGGTGGGCCCGTAAACCGGTTAACCACACCATTTGTTTGTCTTTTGTCAAATTAAATGACCGTCCTAAGTCGGTATCGTAATTGCACTACAATCAAATATTTTTGTAATGTGATATATGTTCTAGTATATTATTTATATTCATGTATTGTATAGCTCTATGGTGACTTCTGCCACATAACTGAGCCAGTAACTCCTCTTTTTTCTTACAATATTAGAGAATTGTTATTTTTGCCATAGAAAACCAATACAAAAGTAGACTGCAACATATTTTGAGTATGTCAGGAAGCTGCAATTCAAGGGATGCCTTATAGTGATACTTTTATACACTCGTTCCCCTCTATGTCTGTCCGCCTTGATCAGGAAGAAATGTATACAGTTAGGTGCAATCCTAACCTTACATAAAGTGCACTTCAAGTTAACGTTATGACTGCTTTTCAAGTTTACTTTGCGACAACAGAGTAAACCTGGAATCAAGTTTAGTACTAAACTTGATTCCAAGTTTACTCCAAGTGCACTTCAAGTTTAGTTTACTTTCTATACACATGTAGATTTACCATATTTTTCTATTAAAACAATTTTTTATATAAAATATGCAATTGTACATAATAAGACAATTATATCGATGTTATACGAAACTGGATAGTTGTAATAAAAACGTGAAAAGTAAACTTGGTGTTACGTGATAGTAAACCTGAATACGGAATTACTTTAAAGTAAACTTGATATCAGGTACACTTGACTAAACTTTATGACTGGTTTTCAGGACGAAAACCTAAACTTGAAGTGCACTTGTCAAGTGCACTTTAATGTAAGGTTAGGACTGCACCCAACTGTAGTTTGATGTAAGAGTGCCTACATATAGGAGTGCTGCATTCATCTCTCTTGCACCCAAATGCTGCTGTTTTGGCAACATCTCAGTATAAATGCCACACAGTGGTGTGTGCCCTTGACATATTTACTTCTGATTGAACACGATAATGGAGAAATGCTTAGCAGCAACTAAAACTTGGTATTTCTTCCATGTTCAATATGACATGATAAAAGCATATATAAAATAAAGATTTTTGAAATATTTCTGACCAACCACTGTAGATTTGACTTTTTGTTCTTTACAGGAGTCACTCATTCATTCACAAACATTTGCTTCCTTTGGGAAGACACCAAAATCCACGAATCAAAGGAGATAAGAATATTACGACAAGAGAATAACATTGCCCGACCCATTTGCATATCCTTTGCAATGCATTAAAACTGAAACGGAAGAGAAACGACTAAAACATGATTTTCAAGATAGAATTATAAAAAAAAAAACCCAAAAATTCAACTATTTGCAAGTGTCTACTTTTTCTGTCACCTGCACTTAAAGAAAGGAGATTTATGGATCAGTTTGTCACTTTCTGTCTAGTAGTCACACATTTGCTACCTAAGCTAGTAATGAAAATCACCTATGTATATTTGGACAATCTGGTTATAGCCTGGAGACCAGCAAAGATTATTTTGTCAATCTGAAGTAACTATTTTTCATATATATTCATGGTTATAGGTCATGTTTAGGACAAGCAACAAGTTTACCTTTTTCGACCACCTACCCGACTTTTTTTCTGGAAGATGTCCGAAACCAACAAATAAAAAAGACCTTAACCTTTTCCAAGAAATTTCCACATAGATTGGAACTGACTAACACTTAGTAGAGAGGATCTGTTACATACAGCATCTACCTAACCATGGTACTAACTAATTAAATATTCTTATTAAAAAAAGAAGTGATGAAGACATCTAATTATTGAATTAAAATCAATGTTCATTATTCTGTTATACATACAGAAATGTCATGATCAGCTGATGTTTATTATGTTTTGACCACATTTTGTACTCAAAAGTGAGTGTAAAATTTGAATTATCGTCAATATTAAACACTTTTTATGCATTTGATTTCAAAATGGAATAAAAACAAGAGCACATCTTCACACAACGTTCTAGATTATTCATATTCAGTAGTTTGTGTCTGTAGGCAGTCGATCTGAATTCGAAGTTTATCAACGGGAAACACCCTCTGCGACTTACTTTTGCCTGTGGTGGCGACTCCAGCTAACGGAATCGTACCAAAAACAACAACACTTGTAAGGGACTATGAATACAATTGAATTTCTATAATATGAAGTGCTCGGGAGGTTCGAATAATCGAAATTACGAAAGTTAGAAGGGGAAAGATCGAACTTTATTACATAATGTAAAATGCAAAAGTAACTGTTGTCACATGACTATGACACCAACAATAATCTACCACAGTAGACATTTACGGACCCCTGAAATTCAGAGGTGAGACCAAGTGCCCGGGAGCAGTGAGGGTTTCCTGTTTGGCTAGTCACACCCGCCGTGAATGCCCTTACACACAGACGAATCAAGTATAATTCAGTACTGTATATATACATGAATGAGAATATATCATGTGTACAAACATCAGGAAAAGGGTATAGGTACACTTACGTCAAACACCTAAGTACTTATTGTACTACTGTAATACTAAAATTAACATAAAGACAATAGTATTCTCATATTATTTAATATAAATGCCATTCATGTCAAATATCATTTAAGTATACATTAAAACATGAAACATCGAACACAAAATATGTATGACAACGTTAGTGTAAACAGTGAATATGTTCTAACCTAGGCCCTAATCATCATATAGCATCACTTGCAAGCAACTACTATTAAATTGAACACAAGTCACACAAGGAATTCCTTAAATGACGTCCGTTTACAGCACTTGGGAACAAAAACATCGTTTATTTTACACATGTGGTTCACTGTATCACTAGAGTTTTCTCTTTTTGTAAAATACATCACTGGCTAAAGACATTGGTTGGATCGGTTGCTCGTCGTTAGGGTCATCGTCTTCGGTTTCCTTTTCTGTCTCACTTTTAAACGTATTTCCATATATAATGTCGTTGTCGCTCATGTCCGCACAAGCTGAAGCAGTGTGATCCGCGTTGACAGTTTTTGATGATCTCCCGAGTAAGGCCATGTTGTCTAAGCTGAGGAATAGGGATGTCGTCATCATTATCTGACTGGCTGACATAATCTCTTCCTTCGGGAATAAATCCCGCATGCTTTACTTGTAACATCGTGATATTGTCGAGGGCTTTGCACAACTCCAGACCTGTTCTGGCACAGTGAAGACATCCAGGATCGTAGTGAATGTTTTGAATTATACCTTGATCCTTTGGTTAGGGCTTAGATGTAGTATTCGGGAGCAGAAATACTAGCTCTACTGATTTCAGACCTTTGATATGGGATGGGCAGGGCGGTTATCAATTACCATGGCAATCTTACGATTTTGTTATACCATTCTTTTATTAAATGTTCGAATCTAGTTGATGAACATAACCGACGTCGTCCAGTCCTTTTCGTTTTCTAAGTACTGAGTGGGCAGTGTTTTCACATTTTTAAAACATCCAGGTTATGATGATTTCCCGATATCAAGAAGGGGCAGTTTTCCCATCATGGCAGTCTAAAGAGTAAAGATGATGGATAAATCCAAACCACAAGTCCAAAAATCATAAAACCAGAGGACATACAAAATCGGTGAAAATGAAAAACAAATGGAAGATAACAAAATATGTCTACGTGAAGAGCATATGTGAACCCCTGTGATGGAGTGAGATCAGGTGCCCGGGGAGAGTGAGCATCTCCTGCTTGCTAGCAACACCCGTCACACCCGTCCATATGTATTTATATATGGAGAAGTCGAAGTAGGTAACCTTCTAGTACAGAAGGTGTCAAATCTGTGTAAAGTCATTGTAATTTGAACATGCTCTGGAATAACGTATTAACTGAGATATGAATACGCCGTATGCGGGCGATGATGGAATGTTGCTACTTAAGAAAGGAAATTTTGTGATAGCGAAATTGAAATCGTCCCGTTTGTCATAAAGTGAGGTGTTCAATTGACCATTAATGTCGAAAGACAACATAATATCTAAATACGAAGTAGAAATACTACTTTCTGTGGTTTCTTTGACCTCAAGTTCACTTGGATAGATGATCCTAAGGTAATCCGCGAATGAAGGATTATTAATTGAAAGCAAGTCATCTATATATCTGTAAGTAAAATTGAAGCCAAGAGCCAATTGTTTTTTTTCCTTGCGAAAGCAAAGACTGAATGAATTCAGCTTCGTATGAGTAAAGGAATATGTCAGCCAGAAGCGGAGCACAGTTAGTGCCCATTGGAATGCCGACAATTTGTTGAAAAACCCTACCTCCAAACACCACAAAAATGTTATCGATAAGAAAGTTCAACATCTGGATGACAGCTGTTTCAGTGTATTTATTTTGGAATCAGAATTTTCCCTAACAAAGTAAGTTTTATCGTGGCCTATTACTATATATTTAAATTTGCGGCTTCCGTTTTTACTAGTAAATGCATTTTGAATAATTTCCATTAATCTGTCTTTTAATTTCTGATGAGGGATCGTTGTGTAAAGAGTCGAAAAGTCAGAAGACTTGATAGAGTGAATTTTAGTAAAACCTTTTGATTTTAGATTTTCTAACAACTCTTTTGAATTTTTAAGGATCCACATTTGATTAATTCCACTTCTGGAATATACTGTTTCGCAATATCTATGAAGTCCAGATTTAATTTCTGATAATATTTTTGTGAGTAGCATCGATACAGATTTTGTGGAACACTTCGAGGAACCAGCGATAAAGCGTTGTTTGTAAGGATTTTTGTGCATGTTTTGGAATGCAGTACAAATATGGAAGTTCTAAATTTAATTTATTTGAGTCAATACCAAACGTATTGAGGACAGATTTCTGAAAGACCTACACTCTAGTGTCTTATCAGGTATTAGCCAAAAGAAGATCTCTGTCTCGTTTACATTGAATACATCATTTGGTAGGTATTTGCTCAACAGCGACTTGCGACGTTCGAACCAATCTGCCATGACTTGCGAAACTATCATATCCAAATTTTTCGGGAATTTCCTCAGTTTTTACTAACAACAAGGGTCCAGATACCTGGGTGTTTTTTCATCTCTAACTCATTGAAACCAATATAATTGTTGCTGCCTCGAATTGCTCATATGTGCCATATATGGAGTTCATTAATGTCGATAAGTGTTAGTAGTTTTCAAGAAAAGTTTCACCATGCGCAGATTTAATGGCATTTTTTTTTTCATAATTAGGGCAGTTAGAATTAAAATAAATCATTTATAGATAACGGTGATACCCTGATTGTTTAATTACTAATGTGGATGAAACGTGACATATACGATCCCACAAAATTCTCGGGACCGTAGGACGACTTCGAGTTTCCGGGGGGGGGGGGGGGGGGGGGGGGGGTTGACGTTCGGGTTATCGTAGTTAGACTGTATATAATAACTATGAAGTTTAATTAAAATCCTTAAAGTGGTTTTGCAGAGGTTGAGAATGCACCCCCACCCTAATTTTTGCAGTATTAAACAGTAATAAAAATCCAGAAATATGGATCTTGACCAAACAATTTTACAGTAACATTATTTGGCATGATCATTATTAAAAGAAACTAAATTAAGGAGAATGATTACTTTTTTGTACATTGAAATAACCAAGTCCAAAGAAATGTTAATAAAACATCACAACTTAGACTTCCCATCTGTAAAACGGTCGCCTTAATCTTGAAAGTACACTGAATTAGACATTATCTAATAGATAACTTTAAGTGGTGTTTGGAGGAAAGGTTTCCCAACAAATTGTTGATATTGCGATTGGCATTACGTGTTCCCTTATTATGTTGACATTTTTTAAAAACTGTATTGGAATCTTAATTTTATCAGGGTGATTGTGCTCTTGAAGTGGAAGTGAAGAAAACCCTAGTTATGATATTGTTATGGAGCTAGTTTTGTTTTAGTAAATGGGTATGCTTTGTACACTAAATATATTGCTTTTTCATTTCCTTCGAGATAAATATGTAAATGGTTATGAAAATCTGACAGTCATATGAGATACTACTATTTTCGATTCTTATTTTCTATATTTACGTATGATGGCAAACTGGTAAATATATATTCGCATGTTTTTAATGAATACAATTTGAAGACGACAGGTTTTTGTTTTTCAAATTTTACCAATGTACGGTTATTTAACTTCGACAGATAATGGTACATATTGCATTATAGTGTATTGAAGATTAATACATAGATAAATTACTCTGTTACGTCACTCCATAATAATTACACGTATATGGTGACAGCATTTGCCTGATGGATGTGTAAAGGCGTTTATAACTTAACGATGGACCAACCATAAAAAGTGAGGGATTTTGTAATTCCCACGCCTACCACGACACAGGGATGTGGTCTTGACGGTCTCATCTGAAAGTCAGGACATCGGCATGTCCATGTCCGAGTCCAACTCAGAACCTTCCGGTCACGAGCCGAACACATCATCCACTGGGTAACATAAAATTCTGTGAAGGAGGTGGGTTTCGCTGAAAAACCGTTGTTATTACAATATAATTAATAGTAAATAGTTAACGTCAGAATAGACGACTTCATATGTATTAAAATGAAGCTTTTATATAAACATATTAGAAAAAAAAATTCAGAAAGGATAATAAGTCCAAATTCAAAACTGTGTCAGAGAGTTGATACATGGTGTCACATTTCATATCCTGAAGACAGAAACTCCCTAATTATGAAGCCATAAGAAGCCCAAAAAGATTCTTAAGCATCGTCTTAACAGCGAGACATAAACACCAAATAGGAGATGTAGTACAGGTTACATTAATTGACCATTGGTGCCACTTAAGTTTAAGCATTGATAAAAATAAATCTTCCAACCATATATTTGCTTCCTACATTATACAAAAGTCCATATAAATCACGTGTCATATCGAATTCTTGTCATTCTCCTACTGTACTTTCGAAACATATTACGTCCGCTGTTAATGCATTAAAAACTATATTATAAAATGCAATGCAGTTTTTTTTTTATCAATAGTAACGTCAATTATTTCTGTAAATCAAAACTTCGGGCGAAGTAATTGAAAATTCCCATTTAGAAAATTTGAAACTAATCATGTATCAACTTTTGATTTTTCTACATTTCATATTTCTCTACCATGATTTAATCAAAACTAAGTTGTCTCTCATACGCCGGTGTTTCAACAGAGTATAAATCATACCTCCGTGCTTCAGTTACATCTGGATTTTTCTCAAACAAAATATAAGTTATTTTAATTATTGAACATTATAGGGAATTAGAAGAATACATTTCTTTATATTTTCTTTAATTATTATCGTCTTAGAATAGGCAATCACAATATAAGCCATGGTAAAACATTTTATCTAAGTACAGATAAATTTACAAATTACCTGCATTTAAACACAAGGGTCATTACAAAATCTCAAAGAAAAAGACTATCAAAAACAGTTAGAAGGACAATTGAGTAATGAGAGTCAATCATCGACATTAGTACAAATGCGTAAAGTCAATTTATACATAAACTAAAATCTATTTTGAATAACTTCCACTCTTGAACTTGTTGTACTATTTGTATTTGGCATGTGTTGGTGCCTTGAAGGAAAAGGAAATACAGGGATATTAAAAGAGAACTGTTCTGAAATAGGGCATCTTCAAAAGAAAACTGATGAAGATCAGGCAGATTTGTTTTTCTTTGCTCATAGGATATTCTTGACATATTAATTCTTATCCATATATTAAATTGGTTGCATAAGTAATCTATGATTCTGGCAATACTGTGTTATTGTTAATGAAGCTGGCACAGGGATGTTGGCTATGAATGAAGTAATTGGCTGTATCTTAATTTTCAACATGTGTGGAATTGCAAGATAAAAGAGGTTAAAAAAGTGTCCATCGTTATTATCATAACTATTCTCATTGTTAGAAAAGTTTCAATCATTGAATTAAATGTCGCTGGACAAGATGATAATTAATTTGGCATGAAAAATACAAAGTATATTGGATTTATATATTTGTGGATTACACTACATATACGTCCTCCACGTCACTGTACAAATGGTTATTAATTGTACAATAAACATCCCTCATTGTCGGTACTGAAGCCGTAATAGCAGGCATGTAATGATTTCTCTCTTCAGCTCTCCTACACGAACGATACCTACAACAGCAATAGATAAGATCTTTAAAGTTATACATCGAAGGAGGATAATTAAATCACAGTGTGATGCGTATAATGCTGTTAAGATACAATGCAAAAATATCGTAGAAGTAATTAGATTAGTGTATGTCTATAAATTATCAGATTTATTACAGCGGTGAGGCAAAGTATTATATTAAAACTCCACATAGCGACAGGAAAATTCGCAATCGTGTGAAGTGTTCTCGCGGACTGTAGATATTTTACAATACACATTCAAAAATGGTTATAAAATTCGTGTATTAATGTAAATTTTAAGATTTATTACAACGGTAAGACAAAGTATTCATTCAGTACTCTGTATTACAGGGAAAGGAAAACTCACAAACAGTGTGAGAAAGTCATCTCGTGGACTGCAAATGTGTAACACCTGAGTATGAGTTATATCTGCATAAACAGAATGGTTACTAGATATTTTTATTTGTATAACCCTTGTGTTTGACTATTTCGCCCGCTATATCTGATTTTATACATTCTCATTTCAATGGAGGATATACACTTCAGTGTGCACGCGGATAAATTGTTTATTACGTGTAAATATGTATATGGTTCTTGGTCACTCACATTCAAATGATACACATAAAATGAATTAAAATGGGTTGGTCATGATGTGTATCACCTTTTAATATATCTTTTGTATACTATACAGACTTTTTATTCCGTTCATAATACGTATCCTGGACACTGATCCTTTCAATCCTGTGTAATTTTTCTTTTAGAATATGTCGTATGAATTTATTTCCCATAAATGGAATATGTATTATTCTTGAACGGCGAGTAAATTATACCTGTTTACATTAAAACATCGAAAAAGATCTGACGCAGTCATACACTAATGGCGACAGATAAAGCAGTATGTAGAAAAGAACATATACGACATTACAGCATCATTCTTAATATATGAAGTTTTACCGTTTACACACGACTATAAAGGTAATAGAAATGGCAATGACTGCTACCCATGATCCATTCAGAATAATGTACGTAGGGAGTTTATTATTCGAAGTGTCTTTTTTCGGTATTGTATGATCTCTGGCGCATACTGTTCTCATGTTGTTGGATGACATGTGTTGATTGTGTAGTGTTGTAATTCTTTTTTTCACCGAGACGTCAACAGGCAATGTACCTGTAATATAAGACATGCAGATGTCTGATGCAATGTTACTGTGGCATTCACAGTATAAAGTGGGTAGGTGGGGGCGCATTTATAGACTTGAACCGGGGTGGGGGTGAGACTATTTGGTTGTTTTGTAAATCTACCCGCATTCGTAACGTATGTTCTTAAACTTTATTTAACGGGAAACTATATATTGACTAACATTTATGACATAATTTTCGACCAAAAAAGTGCAATCATGTGCAATTCTTTAGTGCACTACAGTGTAAAATTAGGACTGCATATTTCTCTATTTTCTATTTCTTTTTTCTTGGGTACAAGATTGTGCTTTAATATAAATGAATTAAATCTGTACCCCTGTAAATTGCTTAATTATTACATAATGAGTCGCATTTAGTGCGATCTTTCCAAGGTATGAGTTGGACAATTGAAACGACATTGAGTGTCATAAGTTGAAGACTATATTACAGAAAGGGGAGACATGTTTACGCAGCTGAATGGCAAATGTCTATACCGATATACACAGAATATGAAATATATCCCGAAATCCGTTCTTACATTAATTTCGGTCTTTGATGTTATTACGCAATATACCTTTTTCTATTGGTGGAACAGCATGCAAAAGAAACAACTTGGTATGGTGAATTTGACTAGCATTTAGCTCTTAAATCAGTAGGTCGGAAACTACTTTCAGAGAATTTCAGTTTCATTCAATAACAATAACACACTTGTGGTGTAAAATTCTCCCATAAAAATTTCAAAACGTGGGTGTAAGGGTACATTTTCTTATTTCAATTCTTTTTTACATCATAGCATAGAGCAATGGGCATTAGAGGTCACTTTAGACCCTAAGTCATAGAAAAATCTTGTTGTAAAGGTCGTAGAAATTGAGTCGAAAAATGTGAAAACGATGCATCCATAAAATGATTCCACTTGTATTTTGATAAATTTCACTTTCTTTCAAATCACCTCAAAACCGGAAAGAGACGTGTTTTCAGCTTAAGCAGCAAACTTTAACGTAGTAGCATGAAAATAACAAGTCCTCTTTTTCCAGTGCGTTTCTGTAAATGAAATTAATAATCTTGAGAAGTATAAACTTGTTGTTTTGTTGCAGCTACACAAAAATCGATAAAATATTGCTGAAAAATGCGGGTTTGGTAATCCGTATGTGGAATAAAATGACCAGTTCAGTGTTATTACTAACAGTTGTGTTTCCGTCGCATCTATAAACCGTAGACTACAATGTTTTCTCCTGTTGTTTCCTTTGTAAATCAAAAAATGAAAGTTGCAAAAATCTCACCGCTTATTTTTTTTCTCTGAGACTTATGTACGTTGTTATACTCCATAAGAGGTGTCATATCTTCTTCTGCAGAGAAAAATTGCATACGCCAATCTCAAAATATCTATCAATACACATCTTGACCAATATGACCTCACTTTCAGGTCAGGTACATGCATTCTTGCGACAATATTTCAGTCTCATGGCACACTCAGACATGAAATAAAAAAAATACTGTGTTTGTTCAACAACTCGGGTCCGTTACAAAAAGGAAAAGGTACAGGCACCTTTGAAAAAAAAAAATTAAAATCCTGCTTTGATACCATTTTTGTTTCTTTTTTTTTTCAAACTCTTCCACCAGAGGGCATGTTTAAATCACTATAAATAGCCTCACAACACTGGTAAATAAATTGAGGAAGATGTAAACATTAATTTTGTGGACTATGAGCGCCGTACATGAAACAAGGGAGTAAACTGTAATCAATGGTAAGCAGACAGAAAGAAAAACAATATACGTTAACCTTATGATCATGAAAAATCAGGCACAAAAGCAATTTGAAGAAGTTCAGAATTGGTCTGAATATCTTGAAAATCCTGCTGAGCTATCAAGATTGATTGATAGCAGTGAAATCAATATCCAAGGAGTACCAAACCCTTAATCATTCTCAAAGTCCAACGACAAATACAAAATCGTGAAAGTTTCCAAAAGGAACTGTTGTGAACCCAGAAATACTGAAAAATTCCGAGGTTAGACCAGGTGACCAGGGACAGTAAGCGTCTCCTGTCTGCATGCATTACCCGTCACAGCAGTTCTCAAGAAACGTCAAAATCAAGAGTTTTGGTTTCCGAATTGTACAGACGAAAGTACAAAACTGGTATACAAAGTCATATTTTGTGTTCAGGTCATTTAGTCGCATTCCAGAATATTATCAATCATTCTAGAAAGAGGCACATCATATTTTCGTACAAGATCCCCATAGCGACCGTAGAACTTTATCAGTGACGATTTCAGACGTTCTTTAACATATCCCTGCATGGGCAACTCAGTGGCCAGTCGTTTGGCCCTTGGAATAAAACCGTCGTATAGAGAACAGGCTTTTGCGTACCTTATAAGCTGAGATATAAAAATTCCATAGGCAGGTGAGGACGGGATATTGCTGCAAAGAAACGGGCAGTTAGTTATTTGGAAGTTAAAATCGTCACGTTTGTCATACAGAGAGGTGTTCAAATGACCATCATTGTCGAAAGGTAAAAATATATCCCGATACGAAGCGGTTGTCTCTTTTATCTCAAGTTCATGGGGATAGATTTCATGTATGTAATCCTTAAAGTTAGGATACTAAGATGCAAAGCTTTTTCTGCCTGTGGAGAGCATATTTTGAATAAATTCTGTCTCGTTCGAATATAAGAAAATGTCAGCAAGAAGAGGGGCACAGTTGGTTCCCATGGGAATGCCAATGATTTGCTGAAAAAGGTTCCCTCCAAACACCACAAAAATATTGTCTATTAAAAATTCCAGCATTTTGATGATTTGATCTTCGGTGTACTTGTGTTTTGCATCAGAGTGTTCTTTTACAAAATATGTATCTTCCCGCCCAACGACAAGATATTTCTATCTACGATTTCCAAGAATTTCGAATAATTGTAGCAAGTCTGTTTTTTTAGCTTTCGATGCGGAATTGTATTGTAGAGCTAGGAGAAGTCAAACGATTTGATGCTGAAAATTTTATTAAATTTCGGAGATTTTAGATTCTCTAAAAGTCCACATCGGATTTATTCCGCTTCTGGAGTAAATTTGAAGACCATGCTTGAAAATGATACCAACACTAAATAGATTTAAGGTGACTTGCACTTTAAAGATAGTTGTCATGGGCTTTGTTCAGCTGACACAACTTCAGCTTCTTGATAATTGCTACACAAAATTTTCACCTGAATTCTCATAAATTGATTACTCAAGATTTTATAAATACCAAGTTTGCATTTTCTACTTTATTTGAAATTATTTATTGTCGTACAGGGGCTCTAATTAGAGGGCACATGTGTAACTGGATTAGAAAGCAATTCTGATCTATAGATCCACGATGTCTTTCCATCCGTCTGTCTGTTCTTCTGTGCGTCCGTCAGCATTTTGGTGAAAATTTCTGTTGCTTTTTCAAAAAAAAAAAAAAAACTACCTTGGACTGTATCTATTAAAATGTAGGTGATATTTATCATGTACGTTTTCTTTGACTAGAGCTTTTGTTTGGTACCACGACTAGCCACCTTCACCTTTGACTTACTTTTTAAAACTGCATTTTTGTTTTATTAATCTTAAGGTATATGGCTTTGATATTACAAATGTAGATTCTCTTTGACCAGAACTTTCATATCATACCATGACTTTTGTGTCTTTGACATACATTTTTAATGGAAAAGATTCAGCTTTGTAATCCGACCATTCTGTCTTAAGCGGTTTCTTGTTAATATCTCTCCTGTAACTGCTGCATACTATTTCTCAAAAATTTGAAAGTCAATTTCAGGTGAGCAACATGTGTTGATAGTTATAGGAATCTATGTTAAAAAGATATTGAGATAAATAATTTTGTGTGGCCTGTGAAAGCATCACCCTGTTCCTTGTCTGTCTGTCCGTCACACTTGAAGGGGTCACACCCCAATACATGTGTTATTTGGTGAGTGATAGGGTATTGGTATTTCACATGTGTATGCCTTGTGACGAAGCCTTTTCTTTGACCTACTTCTAAAAAGTGATCATTAAGCGTCGCTATGTTTCGCAGGCGACACGCGTTTTCCGTGGAATATTGCTATTCTAGACTTATGTTGACTTGACAATTTTATAGAAAATTTCCAGTAAAACGTGATGTTTTTTTTTGGGGGGGGGGGGAGGGGGGGGATTATATTTGAATGTATTCGCGTTGGCGAGGGGACATAAAGACTCATTCATTTATCAGTCCATTAGTCTGTCCTCTCACAAAAACAGTAACCTTGGCTATAACTTTTGCACTAAAAGAGGTAGAGCTCTCACATTTCACATGTGCATTCCTTGTGACAATAGCTAATATTTGCAGATATATAGGATTTTTAGATAAAAATGATCATTTTTTTTTTCAAAATTGAAGTCATTTATTGTAACTAGTTTGATGGAATCCATTGAAAGTAATAGCCAGTCTATTTTATTTCTAGAAATATATTATTTAGAGCTAAGAATGCTTCTCCCAAAATTGAAGTCTTTGGTTGTATTGAATTTAAAGAAATCCTTTGATAGCAGTATACCTCTATGTGAGAGACATTTACAGATAATATTTCTTTCTTTTGTTGATATGACAATTTAACAAATATTTCTAGAAATATGTTTTTTAGAAAACAAAATGGATGATTTTCCAATTGCAGTCTCTGATTGTACTGAATGCAAAGAAAGCAATTGTAAGTATTACACCTCTATGTGAAAGAGCTTTTGAGATAATAATTTTTTGTTCTTTTGTTCATTTGACAGTTTTAAAAATGTTTCCAGAAATGTGATTTTTAGGTAAAAATGAAAGATTTTCCCCAAAAGAACACCAATGTTTGTATGAATGCAGTTCTTAATATGAATTATGTGATATCATATTTGAAAGACAGTATGACTGATATTGACTCTAAGTAAAATACTGAAAACTTACAATAGAAAAATAGAATATTCCTTCCCTTCCACCTTTACATAAAATTTGATATGACTAACATTAATGTTTCGTTATATTGCTATAAATAAACATTGCTAAATCAATATCATCTCGGGTTTTTTTTTTAATTCTAATCGTTCCTGGTTAAACCCCTACGAAAAGCATTGGAAAATATGAAGGATGCTGAATAATTTTAAAAACCTGTAATTTTAGAAAATAGAAAAGTTACAGATATATGAATCCGTTCTTAAAAGCGAAAATCAGATGTGAAGTTTCACGTCTGTGTCCTTACCATGCAATTCTTCTTTCATGTAAACCTTATTATTAGAACAAGCCAATTTAAAATTTTGTTTTACTCTCATGGTGCAAATGTTATATGTAATATTTCAGTAATCGTTCCCATTAATCAACATTACATCCTGTGTAATATTATCATGAATCAGTCTTACTTGGATATTGTGCAGTGCTTTCTATCCGATATTCCAAGTCCATAAGTTCACATCCAGTTTTAAAGTTACACATTTCATTCACTAGACATTGGCACAAGTGCTGACAATATGATCCATAGAATCCCCCACTGCATTGGCTAGAGCAATTATATCCAAAATATCCAGGCGGACATTCTGTACGGAAAGTTACAATAGCAATTAGGTACATTAGAACTGGGAAGTTAAATTTAATGCATTATGAAGACTGAAATAATTCTTAATTACGTTAATCCACTCGTCATATCTGTGATCTTTAGAAAGGTAGGAATTTTATTTAAGATAAGTTTGTGAGTAATTCACATGACTCATAATTTCATTTCTACTCACCTACACATTCATCTTTAACTTTAACAAAATTGTAACAGCAGTCTTCACCATGGCTTTAAAAGAAAATTACACTCTCATTAGTAAAAGTAAAAGTTTATCAAAAGTACAAGAAAAAGGGGCTTGTTTTTCAACCAATATGTGTATTGAATACCAGTCTTTGCCAATCCATAGAACATATAATCATAAAGAGGTAAAGCCAAGCATGTCTACTTTGATATTGAAAATAACCATTGTAATATAACGATGTCTGCATAAATTTTGTCCGTAATGTGATGGTGATCTATCAGTTCATATTTTAAAATTTTATGACTTGCAAATACCATTGATGTTTTCCATAAATAACAAAAAACATAAATTTAGATTTAAACATATTTATAAATGTCAGTCTTACCAAAGGTTTTTGCCTCCAGTAGTGATGTGCATATCAATGATAAAAGCAACTGTTAAGAAAATCCAAATCATATACATGGCAAAAAAACGCAACAATACCCAGTCTAATAATAACAGAAATAGAAATGCAGGACAAAACTTTATGTATAATTTAAAATATTTCCTCAAGTGTCAAATGTGTAAGGGATAATAAATATAAGGAAATATAAACATATAATACTGCACCGTAACAGTGCACCATCTGGGCATTTCGACAGCGCTTGTCTTTGTAGAGATCTAAACAAGTTTTCGTTTACAAACTTAATATGTTATTGAATATTCAGACAGAGCAGTGAAACTCATTTTGTTACGACTTCTTTTCATTGTAATTGAAATCTTAAATATATTTATAAAAGATATAGGAGCTTGTTAATATAAGTCTCAAGGATCCTTATATACAGATATGTTCAGGACCAGCAAAGTCCCTTTATTATCCATTATGATTATATTATCTATAATAAGGGTTTATCATATTCGAATTATTCATTTATTGTTATTTAAGCTCAGGTTACTATTAGTACTTCCAAGTCATTATTAGTGATGTAAACACATTCGAGATCATCTACATTTGTGAACATTGACCGTCGTTGCCGTAAATAGATTCTGAAGGCTTATACTGATCTTCAGAGTTGAATATAGCAAAACAATTCACGGAAAATATATATCGCACAGTCTACCACGCTTTATACAAACTGTTCCTGAAGGGAAGGAAACAGATATAATGTATTTCCCGTTATGAACAAAAATAAGTTTAGGAGTTTTCGTTTTTGTTATAGGAGTTACAAAACATCAACAACACAAATACTATTCCTCATTCAGTTTTGTAGGGTAAATGTGTCCCTTTTTTTGTATATATATCACAAAAACTAAAATTTAAGTCGGACCTTTAATTATGTACACGGAGAAAATTTTAATGTGATTTAATCTTAATGAGGTCAAAAATATGGACTTACATCTCAAATAATATTTTATATCAACAAATATTATAAATGAAAGTTTCATTATAATAGGAGAAGTGAAGTCTTTTATACGGATTTCAGCAAAATACTTTTATTGAAAGTGTAACATGTAAGAAACATGTCTACATTTATAAACCACGTTCATTACAGATTTAGATTCCAAATGTTAAGGAAGATTTTCCTCTGTTTTTATAAAAATCTTTTTCTTACATTTTGAAAAAAAAAATGGTAAATTTATATAAAAATTGTCTAAAAAGATTCTGAGCAGAATGAAATCCTCGTTTTCAAAACTTTTGTAGTTATATCGCGAGATGGAAGCAAATGATAACTAGCCTCTTACACATAGCGGCGCAGACCGGGAATGAAACCTGGATAATCCTATCGTTTAAACACTTTATCGAGCCTGTTCATATGTAGGGAGGTAAAGTAATTTGCTATGACTTAAAAGTCCGTACGACTGCTATAACATTTTCCTTATGCTTGTTCGATTAATTCTTGTACTCATTTGTGGTGTCAATGTATATTTGATGCATTACATAGATATTTTAATGTATAAAAGGAACCAAAGTAGCATTGCGAGATATACAACTTGCTAGGTCTACAATGAAATGACGTTTATCGTTCTCTCTAAAACACCTAACACCGAGAAGCAATCATTATAATTTCATTCCATAACTACGCAATCACTGACCATACTTCTTATCGGGTTAACTACTCTTGGTCATTTGCCAATCAAGAATTGTATGTTCGCCAATACAATAATTTCCCAGTCTGTTAAATAAAATATTGGTCATTCATTTATTGTAATTGCTCAATATCGTTCTATATATCATACAGGGATTTCAATACATATCTCATCAGAGTTCAGAGTTTGTTTTTGTGATCTTGCGGCTTATCTATATTTATTCTAATTAGTATAGGTGACAATAGTTTTTATTTATGCCCGAAATTTTATCTGTATAATCTTCTGTTTTCGAATCCTAATATAATGATCATTCTTACCTTTACCTATAGTTTCTTGCACAAATGTATACAATTTTCATCTCTGTTTTAAACTGTGCTTGAGATAATATCCGGATGGAATGACGTTGCTATTGCATAACAGAAGGGGCAATTCAAGAAATGTTGTGATCATTCATCTCTGTTTAACTTTAAGATAAACCAAATATACATTATGTAAGGATGATGGGTCAATCCAAACCACAAGTCCGAAAATCATGAATCCAACGGACAAACAAAATCAGAGAAAATGAAAACCAAATAGAAAACGAAAACTGCCAACTTAAAGAGCACATGTGAAACCCCTTGATGGAGTAAGATCAGGTGCCCATGCCAGATGCCCGGGTAGAGTGAGCATCTCCAGCTTGCTAACAACACCCGTCACATATACCAAGTTGAAAGAGTCAAATCGTGTTAATTCAATATTTTATTATATATGGAGAAGTACTAGTAGGTAACCTTCTAGTATATAAAGTGTCAAATCTGTGTAAAATGATTGGAATCGGTCTCAGTCCAGAATATCATTTAAAAGTCTGGATAACGAGATATCATATTGTGTATTAAGAGTGTCGTGAGTTTCCATAGAACTTCCTCAGTGACGTTGTTATTCTAGCACGTATATAACCCTGGTTGAGTACCTTATCTAAAAGTCGCCTAGCCCTCAGAGGAAAGTCATTGTAATTTGAACATGCTCTGGAATAACGTATTAACTGAGATATGAGAACGCCGTATGCGGGCGATAATGGAATGTTGCTGTTTATGAAAGGAAAGTTTGACCTTTCGAAATGAAAAACTATAGGCCCAAAATATTGAGAGCCACAGTCATTTACATGGCGTCAAAATGTTGATGTTATTATGAACTCATGTGAAGAGAACGAATCTTCTGCTTCATACCTCGATATACTCTTATCAATTAGTGACGATGGCTCAATGGTAATCTCTCTCTGTGACAAACGTGACGATTACAACTTTATTATTACCAACTACCCTTTTAAGAGTAGCAACATACCTTCATTTCACAAGTGATACACTATGCCAGGGCATGCTTTAAATACGAAAATTTCGTCCTGAGAGCGTCTTGCCACGAAACTATTCTCACGAGGATATATTGAAGAACGTTTGAATTTGTCACTGAGAAAGTTCTATGGTTGATATAGGGATCAAGTGCAATTTCAGACTCCTCTTTTAAGAATGTTAACCGATATTTTGGTACCTGACCATAGAAACTAACCATCTTAACTTTTTGACTATTCTTGATTTGACATAATACGTATAAGTACAGTCATTCATTCACGTGTATTTCCGATGCGGGAATTTTACAAAAGCTGATTATCCCGCTACATCAATTAGGTGACAAAATGCCTTATTTTGATGATCATAGTTACACATTTCTGACATCAATTTTAGGAGCCTAGTGACGAAATTAACGGAAAGATTGACCAGATCAGATGAATTGGTACAGAAAAACTTTGAAGTTCCAAACATAAAGATGTTGTTCGGTTACTTGTTGAGTATAGAATACATACATATATATTGGAAGCGATAAAATATATGACGGGACCTATTGAATCAAACCCTATGCATTCTTTTTATACAGTAGATGCTCTATATGTCTTACTTATCTTGGATAGTTATTATGTTGTTGTGCTTCATTTGTGTGTAAAAACACATCCTTATATCAACATTATATTTAATCTCTTTTATCTTATTTTGTGCCTCTATGAGTTCTTGACCTTTACTTATAAAATGTGATACAAGGGGGAACCGTTGATGAAGGAACAGCAATTTTTGCGGAAAGTCTAACTAAGTAGTACCCTCTTTATGACAATGATATAGTAAAATTCTGCAAACAAACTGTCTAGCTGAGATATATTTGACAAAGACTGAAAATCTAGATACATATGGAATTCAATACTTTTTTCATCAAGTAACTTGTACTTGGCGGAAGGTTATTTGCGTAACTGATTCGACTAATGGCCACAATGTTGCGAAATCTACCTTTGATTCTTGTTTAAGAAAATAATATAAAATAAGTCTAACCAGCTACAAACAAACAGTGGAAACAGTATGCATATAAAATAACGTAGCGTACCGTAGACGAAATATATCTTCTGCACTTTCAATTTAGATTTATATTTTTTTTTACTTAATAGTATGAATTTTTAAAGTATTAAATCATTGTGATTTTTTAATGAATGAGAAATAAAACTTGTGTTCATTGTAACCTTTACTCACGATTGGCGATTCTTATTTTAATCTACAACACAAATCTGAATGTAAATAACAAGTATATGTCAAGTGAGGACATTTTGAAAAAATTGAAAGGCTTTCCTGGTATGCAATATTCATTCAGAACGCACTTTTAATTCACGTCATAGGCAATTGCTATTATTCAAAAGTTGGAGAGGGCAAAGCAAAGCTTCGTTTCGTGAAAACACGTTTCCTCAATGTATCTGGTGTTCCCTCAGGCCCTCGGTTCTTTCGCCTATACATCAAATCGCCCTACATGCTTTGCATAATATTATTCACGTTTGATTGATCAACTTTGCAGTCAAAGAGAGAGAACTCTCACGAGTAATGTAAAATAAGGAGAAATACCACAAATTCAACTTTATGATTACATTATGATTCACAGACCTAACACGTAGCCCATAAAAGAAAATGTGTACACGGAAAAATGGAAGTTGATGTCATATATGCAAATTCAAGACAACTTACGTAAGTGACTGTTAAATGTGTACATATATATATTGGCATCTTCTAAGTAAATAAAAATATGCGGAATACCTTAGAACTCACACTGAGGGAGGTAACTCGAAAATGTTCATTTTACATCTGTGGATGGACTGTTTAATTGTTTATATAGTTGATGGTAAAGAAAATGACAGGCGGTGGCCATATTGCCCCATAACAAATTTTACTGACCCCCTATAGTCTCACCACGTGACACGTTTTTACCAAATGAAATGCGACAATTTTGTCCGAAGTGCAATAATATGTCATTTTTTCCATGGAGGCAGAGGATGGAAACTGATAAAAATTAAAACGACAATACCTTACTGATAAGGTCAAAGATAAAATTTCATAAATTAACAAATATCAGATGCACAATACAAGCAATGGATTACAAATTTTCAGTTATATAAAGTACATAAAATGTTGGAACACTGGATGCAAAAATAAAACTGTATTGTAAGTTAAGATTAAATCACTAACAATGTCGCATGTCACCCAGGACGCATACTATTCAACATAAAATTTCGCATACAAGCCCGTGCTACTAACGTGTACGAGGTTAATTTCAAACTCAAAAAGGATTTGCACTAAAAGAGGTTAATGCATTACATTAATCACTTACTACAGACAATATTTATTACATGTAAAAGTTAATACTTACTCTTTTAGGGGACATAAACATGCACATACTAAAATCTGAATGGTATTATTCCAAAAAATAAACAGATTCCAAAAACGGATACAGAGTCATTACAATAGCTATATTTTGTTACCAGCTAAATGACAACTATGGCTTGCGCCAAGAGTACTGATAGACTCTTCTCGAAAATCCACTGAAGATAGTAATCCGTTCTATGTTCTTACAGAGATCATCCAACTCGAAAAATCTTTGAGTCAGACGAGCCTGCGAATGATTCTGCAAAGAATTTTAAATTTCTCTGTTACACCAAAAAGGGTAAAATGACCTAAGCTTATCATAGCAGACTCCTCAGATTGATGTAACAGTCTGATAGTTAGTAGCTAGTCTTGCATTCATTCTATGATATCTATAATAGCTTTTGTATCCAGCGATGACCTTGACACTAATGTTTTGGTTGAATATAAGCCATCAACATAACTTTGGATACCAACAAAAAGGGAAACATTGGAGGGGGGAGACTTGTTATTGTCTTATTCCTGTACTAAAGAGGTACCTGCATTGTTTAAAAATTTAACCAGCATCTCCTCATGGCAACAAACTGTATAAATTAAATTATTATCTCAGAAACGTATTTTTTTTTGCATATGAATAGTACTCCTAATACATTGACGACAAATTCTATTAAAAAGAAGATAGCTGACTTACATGCTAAATATGTCTTTGTTCCCGCTGATAAAGCAGGTAATAATATAATAGTTGTTTGAAAACTATATTATATTGAAGTACTTAAAAACGAATTAAACTCCACTCATACATATGTGGAAAGCCCTACCTCAAAAGAGAGCACCTTGCACGATCACCTCATGACCATGTCCGACTTCAAAATTAAAACTGATAAATCTGATCTACCAACCATGTATTGGCTCCCAAAACTACATAAAAGTCCATATAAATCACGTTTCATATCTAATTCTAGCCACTGCTCTACTACGGTACTATCGAAACATATTACGTCTGCCCTAACTGCTATAAAAGATCATATTATCAAATATTGTGATGTCGCATTTCATAAAAGTAACATCATTTACTTTTGGTCGATTAAAAATTCTCATGACGTTATAGACAAACTTCTTTCGCTAAATTTCAAAGCGACTCAAATTTCTACATTTGATTTTTCTACAGTTTATACATCTCTGCCTCATGATTTGATTAAAAGCAAGTTGCTGTCTCTTATACAATGGTGTTTTCACAGAGAATCTAAAACGTACATATGTACTTCCAATAACTCTGGATTCTTTTCCAACAAACAATATACTTCAAATAAATACTGGACTTGCAAGGAATTATGTAAAGCACTAGATTTTCTCATGAATAATATTTTTGTGCAATTTGATGGCAAGATATATCAACAAATAGTTGGGATTCCTATGGGTACTAACTGCGCGCCTCTGATAGCAGATTTATTTCTTTATTGTTATGAGAGGGATTTTATGGTTTCTATTCAAAAACCAAAACGTTTTGACCTCATTGACAAATTTAATAATACTTGCAGATATCTGGATGACATTTTGGTGATCGACAACCCTAAATTCGAACAATTTATATCAGAAATATATCCACCAGAGCTCACATTGAATAAAGCTAATACTTGAGATAAATCTACACCTTTCTTAGATTTAAACATCAAAATTATCAACCACCTAATATATACTAATATTTATGATAAACGTGAGGATTTTGGATTTCCTATTGTAAATTTCCCTTACTTGGATGGCGATGTCCCTCGACTCCCATCATATGGTATCTATATATCTCAATTAGTTCGATTTGTCAGAGGCTGCACCGAAATTTTGGACTTTCATAAACGAAATTTACAAATTACTACTAAACTTTTAACTCAGGGTTACAGATATCACAAGCTAAGAAAAACATTCGGCAAATTCTTCAGATCTTATTCAGAAATTCTATGTAAATTTGGAAATATTTCTTTTCAACAGTATGTATCCAATGGAATTTCCCATCCTAATTTTTACGGTGATCTCGTATATAAACTAAGGAAAATAAAAGGCTCCGATAATGTTATTTCATCATGTAATAAAATAGTCAAACGTCTCCTAAATAGACAATATGATATTGAGATCATCAAAAAGACTATAGGTCTTGTATTTTGCCCCTCTACAGCCTTATGCAGACTTTTACTTGAACATTGCACGCTGACTAACAGGGCGGTTGGGACTATATGACGGGCTTTGTCCAAACCTCTTTCAGAGGAGACATGGTCCTGAACCTCGTCCCCTCTGACTGTTAGTCGGGACTCCTACAGATCTAGGGTCTTAGCTCGCTTTCAGACTGGCAGAGCACGGTTTATCATGTTGATGTCGCATATATTTTTATACCATTATGTGTTTTTACAATACCTTACGTGTTTATATTTTTATGACCTCTCAATATGCGATACCTGTTGACCCTTGTTCTTTACATGGAGGATTATTTATAAATTTTTGAATATACGTCTTTTGATTGTTCTGCTGTTACGGTGAGTGGGAAGATGGGCCCGTAAACCGGTTAACCACACCATTTGTTTGGCTTTTGTCAAATTAAATGACCGTCCTAAGTCGGTATCGTAATTGCACTACAATCAAATATTTTTGTAATGTGTTAAATGTTCTATTATATTATTTATATTCATGTGTTGTATAGCTCCATGGTGACTTCTGCCACATAACTGAGCCGGTAACTCCTCTTTTTTCTTTCAAAAAAGCAAAATGATCCAAGATCACCATATAGCAAATTCTTCACATTGTTTTCACAGCGCCATACTTCTTAGTCTAAAGAAAGAGCTATGCATGAGGGAGATACTCCATAGTTTTAGAATAATTTTCAAACTTTTATGGCCTTGTACCGTTTCAAATTTCTTGGGCACAGACAGCAAAGAAAGGTGCAATATGGGTATACACGATAAAAGGAAATTGTCATTCCCTGCAATAGTTACAGAGGTGAATGAGCTATTTATAACAAGATTTTATGCTGAGTCTGAACAGAGAAAGTGAAAGAAAAATACTGTTGATTGTTTAGTCTTTTTCGCACTGATACCGCGTCATTTCCATGAAATAAATAAAAGATCATATATTCGTGCATGGAATGTGGTGCATAATATGCGCACTGTGATATATTATGTCTGTTTAACAGGCTCAAGGCCTCAACTGTGCTTTAGAAATCGCAAATATAGACATCTGAAGAGTAAACTCATTACCAATTTGCCATAAAAGTAAGAGCCAGATTACCCATCTAGCTATGCATGGTGGAGATACTCCTTTGTTTGAGAATAATATACATTCTTTTTTTATCACTCAGTAATTTTAAATTAATACTTCGAGTAAGTTCAGAGGTTCTGAAAGCTGGACTGATTACCCACTCAAGGATTAAAAGTCCACAAGCAAAAGCATTGAATGGTGTTTATAATAAATATTGTCACTCTGCAAATTAGATTCTAGTAATCTGGTTTATTAAACGTTCTTATGAGACTATATTACTTGTCTGTAGGCAGGCAATATTGACCACGTTACCTATCTAAAAAAAGATGACGACGATTGGATTGCAACGAGTGTTTTATTTGTTCCAAGTTAGGCGATATAACTCTTACTATACCAACTGTCGTGAGACGTAAACATTCAAAATGTCTACAAAATGATTCACATAGTAAAATTGAACCATAAAAATCAAATGTTACTCCAAAACTACGAAAAATGCGACCGACGGAGCGGCGAAGATTCTCTAGGTTCACCTGGAAGAAGTAGGAAAGGGCTGTTGTTTTGAGAATATCACCGAAATTTTGATACATTTTTATCTCCTTGTTCCTTTTCCAAGAAGTTTGACATTCGGAAAGTTTTTTGGAAGTCAAGGAAAGTTTCAAAACTGCTGTGAAGGAGTTAAAAGTTGTAGATGCTGAATACATGTATATTTTCGAACGTTTTCGATCACAACATTTTCAGTTTCGGATACAATTACTCCCATGCTGGACTGTCAATTTACGATCCTAAAAAATACCATATTATCAGACATTCTTCATAAAAATGAAAATGCATCGAGTAATATTATTTATACAAACTAAATTATGTATACATTTTTACAGGCCTGGAATCTGTTAGCCAACATCCTTAAATTATTGAATCCGACTGGCAGAAGCTGTATGCCACTATGCATTCTAATCTTAACATGTCCCATGGATTACTCAACAATGCACAGTTAGATATGCTTATACTTCTGTAGACCAGACCTCAAAAGCGTGAAAGGCATGACGAAATCAACATTTGCTGTAAAAAGAGATGGTAACACGGGAATGAGGTACGTTGTGAAAGATACACATGAATTGTCAAAAATCGTGAGAACGACAAAGAAAATTTCTCTGGATATCTGCCTGAGGAATCTAGTTAGATTCATTGCCCTGTGTCTTCATTTGAAAAATACCTGTCTAAATTGAACAAGAAGACGGATCGCCTGCGGTAATATTCAAGAGATTCATACTTTGAAGATGTTGTATGGTGATTCTTTGGCTTTTACTTTTAGGTCGAAGTTGGTAATTACTTTTCTCCTTATATATGCACGCTTTGGATTTCAAAAAAGGCTCTGAATGTCACTGAATAGACCTTTTCTCCTTATATATGCACGCTTTGGATTTCAAAAAAGGCTCTGAATGTCACTGAATAGACATAATTTATCGAAATGTGCATATGGTGCATTACATTTATACATGTATTTTTGTTCTGATATGTATGTTAACTGTTCAGAAGAATCAGACTCTAGTTTTGTGTCACACTAACTTGTCGGTAATTACTGTCGCTGTATTTACCTTGCTTGCCAGTACATGCTATCAATAAATCATTTGTTTTTTATTTGTTTGAGAGTAAGAAATGGTAAATTTATTTTTATTTTGATGCTAATTTGTCCATGACATCTGATCCCGTTTCTCAAAATGTCAGTTTTTACCTATAATCCTGTATTTCCCTATATATACTCAATTTTGTCAATATTTAAACTTAACGATACATCCGTATAGCTGTTGCACCTTCAATATTGTGTTTGTTCAAATCTATTTCATGTGTATATATACATTATTTAGCATCTTTGTTTTGTTTCAATTTTTGAAATCATTAGGATTTGAGATTCAGGTTTTTTGAAGATGATAAAGGTGTTTAGCATCAAAGTTACTTGTTGTTAAGCGATAAGGTGTGAAGTGCATTGTTGTTACAAAAAAAAACCAGCCTTCTTTCTGTGAAATTTTTCCTAAAAAGAAAAGATGCTTTAGTGTTACTACATATGCATTTGACCAAAAAGATTTAAGTATTTTATTGATTTAATTCCGATTTTGTACACCTGCATACACTCGGATAACCCTTTCAAGAAAAAATCCACCAGACGCAAAGGACAACATTATATTCGTTGGACATAGACAATTCTGATACTAGTTAGTGACTATCACACATGTATTCCTACATAACACAAACAGTAAATACCTACAACGATACCTATCAACTGTTTGATGTTATTTATATGTTCGATATGTAAATTTTATTTCATGATATTCGTGTTTAAACTACTCAAAGACAAAGACATGCAGAAACACACAAATGTAAACATTACCGTTTTGTTATTTGTGGGAAGTTTGGTCTAGTAACCGGTAAACAATTCATTCACATATATTTGTCTCTTTGAATCCTTATTCGAGTTCAATATGCATATCCGTGGCGATTTTGTAATACTACCAAGTTTGGTATCTCTCATTTTCAAGTGAACGTGTAGCATAAAAGTGTTTATTCGGATTCACTCTGAGGAAGACTAGGCTCAACCCAAATATCTTTGCATTAAATGAATACACAACATCAAGTTACGTATAAGAGTCTTATCTTAATTGCAATACCTGCATTATCATTATAATGGCAATAGTTTATACATTTCTCGCATAGCATATTATATATCTTTATACCATTTGATCCCGGTAGTATTATTATGTTGATATTTGAAATAAAACAAAATACAATAGCTTCATACTACATCTGAGTTTTCGCTTCGTAATGAACTTGTTAAAATAAATCGTTTTCAACCAGTATTATATAATTTCCTAACTAATTTTTACTTTATTCTTGTATCGGCGTGTAACAGGAGGAAATATATGAGAGTTTATGTGAAATAGTTTCCTAAAATTTCCATTCCTTTTTTAATGAAGGAAATGATTGCAAAGGCCACTAGGACAAACTGCCACATTGAGTTCTTTCCTTTTTAATGTGACACTTCATAATGTCATGTTTCAAGGCAGGTTTGACAACTAGAGTTTGTATACCTCTTCATATCTTGAATTGAAAAAGGGGTAATGTTTTATCACTAGAAAGAATTTAAAAGCTAATTACAAACATGACAAGTAAAGCTAGGTATCAAATCTAGTCATTACATACTACTACAGCAAGAGTTGTTTTTTTTTTTTTTGGCATTTGGTTTTCAACAGATCGCAGGTTAAAATACATTATTTCATTATTCATTTCTAGACTTAAACAGCATCTTCACCATTGACGTTGAAAGGATTGGTATCAACTGTCACGACTGGGTCAGCAGTAGAAATACTTTGATTCTCCACAATTTTATGTCGTCTTTGATATCTGACAATGAAGTATATGTCGAAAACTGAATTAGAGTATCAACATAAATCTTTAAATTGTAGATCAAAATATACAAACTGAACAGACAATAAGGTATTGCATTGTCAAGTGGACATTCATAACACATTTCAAAGAAGATTTTGAGAGACATATTTAGATAGATTATCATTAAATTAAATGTCTAGTATACAATTTGGTAAATATACAATGGATTTACATGATATAAGTTTGTTTCTTTAACTTGATTAACCCTTACCATATTTTCAATTTATTGCCAGAATGAAGGAAAACATTATCAGTACTCGGCATTGACTGAATAATATATTATTCGACAAAGAGAACATGAAACATTCATATTTTCAAAATGTGTACGTTTGCTAAAAACATTAGAATATAGTTTTTATCAATATTAAATTACGTACTGTTTAAAAAGCACAACACATTCGAGCGCGATGAAAATAGTCAGTAATCCTGTCACGATAACAGTTGAAAGCAGGAGAATGGTCACATTGTCAGCGACAAATGCTTCCTGTGTAACTGCAAATTTTGGAAGGCAGTATGTATAAAACAGATTTAATGTGTACAATACAAATAAAGTATGTATGTGACTACATGTACAACACAAATAAAGTATGTATGTGACTACAGTTTTCACTACAATGTACTTTAATACACATTAAAGTAGACTTGACAGAGGGAGGAAAGAAATCGACTCTTAGCCACCACCGACAGAGTTATTCAAAACACAAAACAGCGCATGCACTATGGAAAATCTCATAGTAACAATAGACATGTGATATAAATTAATCACCCAGTGAGTTCCATACATAAAGTAAACAATTCGGTTGCGCTGGTATCCCAAACGGGGTAAGGCAATTTGCTGTGGGGAGTGACCGTTTCCTCTTAGCATGCTAACCCCTGTTTCGTAGACACATCTCGCGATGGATTCTTATGATATGAGATAAATTATCATATAGATTTAGGAACGTCATTGTACATGATCGTGTTCAAGAATATCATGATCATGTAACATTCTAAAAAGGCGACTTTATACTGCATATTATGAACAACAATAGCGGCACTTGCTTGTGATATTAAACGTAAAAATAAACCCTCCATATTGAACGCAATATGCACACAACTGATGTTAAAATACATATTACGACATTAACACATTTATTGATATTCCAAATAGATCGATAAATATATAACTTTAATATATGGTTTTCAAAATTCAGATATAAATAGCATTAAGGTATTATATTACTTTAACTGCTTGTGCGAGACTACGGTTATGTTGTTGAGTCTTATCTCACACTTGAAAATCAACATTAATAGAACATATAATGTCTTCGAAAAGCTGTATTAAAACAACGTTTGCATTCAGTAGTTAAGTTGCACTTGATATGTAGAGAGCAATTATCTTTGTCTTCACATGCATATTTCCCGATCTCGCCCTTAGTTTGAAGAGAGCAAACGCTTCCGTGAGGCCCTGGTGTGCATTCTGTAAAATGATATTTATCTATTATTTGAAGAGTTATGACGTGTACGCCTTGGAAATTAATGATTCCATGGTAGATTGACATCCCTTTTTTAATGTTTGATGTTACAACTTCAGATATCTGGTAGTTTTTGTAATCTAAGCATTATCTATTATTTGAAGACTTATAACCTGCAAGCCTTCACAACATCCACACTTTTAAGGTGAAAAAAATTTGGGAAATTTTTAAACTTCAACTTCCCACCTTAAAGTTTTATTAAAACACTGTAACATATTTTTTAATAATATAATGTGTTTACAGTCGTTTAACAGAATTTTCGGAAGGTATGTATATAAGAAAACCACAAAGCTTGTATGGAGTCTGACTTAAGTTTGGGGAAGGCATATGGAGAAATGTAGTTGGATGAAGCCTTTTTTGGAAAATTGCTATGTCATTTGTGATGATGATAATACTACTGCAACTACTACTACTGCAACTACTACTACTACTACTGCTAATAATAGTAATAATAATAATAATAATAATAATAATAATAATAATAATAATAATAATAATAAAATAATTAGAAGACGAAGAGATGTAGAGAGACAAAGCATAAAAACGGCAGGTGTTACGTTTGAATCCGAAAATTCTGATTTTCGTAAAATACTAACAAAGGAAGTCACAATTGTACAAAAGAATGCGGCGTTTACGAAAAAAGAAAAACCAAACAAACAAAAACATTTTTCATATTATTGTGATAGATTTAAAAAGAAATGCCGATGAATGAATAACTAAGCAGATCAAGTTGTAATAATGTCAGTAATTTGTTTGGGTGAAAATTATCAACCACCTAATATATACTAATATTTATGATAAACGTGAGGGTTTTGGATTTCCTACTGTAAATTTTACTTACTTGGATGGCGATGTCCCTCGACTCCCATCATATGGTATTTATATATCTCAATTAGTTCGATTTGTCAGAGGCTGCACCGATGTCTTGGACTTTCATAAACGAAATTTACAAACTTACTACTAAACTTTTAACTCAGGTTACAGATATCACAAGCTAAGAAAAACTTTCGGCAAATTCTTCAGATCTTTTTCAGAACTTCTATCTAAATTTGGAAATATTTCTTTTCAACAGTATGTATCCAATGGAATTTCCCATCCTAATTTTTACGGTGATCTCGTATATAAACTAAGGAAAGTAAAAGGCTCCGATAACGTTATCTTATCATGTAATAAAATAGTCAAACGTCTTCTAAATAGACAATATGACATTGAGATCATCACATAGACTATAGGTCTTGTATTTGGCCCTTCTACAGCCTTTAGCAGACTTTTACTTGAACGTTGCACGCTGAGTAACAGGGAGGTGGGGACTATATGACGGGCCTTGTCCAAACCTCTTTCAAAGGAGACATGGTCCTGAACCTCGTCCCCTCTCACTGTTAGTCGGGACTCCTACAGATCTAGGGTCTTAGCTGGCTTTCAGACTGGCAGAGCACGGTTTATAATGTTGATGCCGCATATATGTTTATATCATTGTGTGTTTTACAATACCTTACGTGTTTATATTTTTATGTCCTCTCAATATGCGATACGTGTTGACCCTTGTTCTTTACATGGAGGATTATTTATAGATTTTTAATTGTACGTCCTTTGATTGTTCTGCTCTTACGGTGAGTGGGAAGGTGGGCCCGTAAAGCGGTTAACCACACCATGTGTTTGGCGTTTGTCAAATTAAATGACCGTCCCAAGTTGGTATCGTAATTGCACTACAATCAAATATTTTTGTAATGTGTTATATTCATGTATTGTATAGCTCCATGGTGACATCTGCCACATAACTGAGCCAGTAACTCCTCTTTTTTCTTTCAGTATAAAAGCTGTTCTGTTTCGTAAACTTTCGAGGGTAGTAACACTATTTTTGATCTTGCATGTTCACGCTTGTGAAAAGGCGACCCAAAAAGGAAGCCAATGTTTTACAACCAGTCTATAAGACCCCTATACTTCAATCAAACATACCCTAAAACGGATGCACAATATGTCTAAAATTATCGTGACCATATTCAGTCAGAATGTGAATTCATCATTAAAATTAGAGAGTTGCAAGAAAAATTTAGTTTATTATTTCGTCTTTATAAAAATAGATGGAAGCTTATCATACCACAACATCGACTAAAGACTTGACAGAATCAGACGACGGGACTATGGTGCCTATGTAGATTTGTGTAAACATATCATATCGCTTAAAGTATGTCTCGATAATGGTGATAATGGCAGTTTACGCATCATTAATACGATATTATTCCTTATGTCATATGTGGACCTATATACCTTGTTATTGAAAGCAATTTCCCGTGGTTGTGGTATAAGAACATTAAACTCGCATATCAGCCATGGCGAGATTTAGTAAAGATGCTAGCACACCTGTCGATATATCTGACTAAACGCAAAGCATTACAGATAAACGTAGTGGTACATTTCTGACATTCTTCAACCTGTCTTTGAAATCACTTATACTTTAAAATTCGTTCACTATTTTAGGAGAATTTTCACAAATGCAATATTTCTATATTCAAGGATGTGTCCACATGCAAATGGGTGAGCTAACATGAAATTCAGAATGCATGAAAATGTTTACCGCCTCTCCTTTTGAAGACGACCTTTTTGTATTTTAAACCTTTCGATTTATTCATCCCAACTTAGGAATATCTAATTAAGAACGAATAAACAATAGTAGACTGTATACTGGGTTACATTTAAAATGTCATATCCCCATTATTTTACTTTACTTACTTTGGCACCCAACTTCAAAGTGAACGGTTTGGTACTTAACGGTAAATTAATTAACGGTTTGGTACTTCTTCGATATTGATTAAGAATATGGCGCGATAAAAGTAAATTCAACGAAGTATTTTAACAAGAACTTTTTGCATAGTTAACATTGTTATTACTTTTTCCTTGTAATTATGTACAGTATAGCTCATTTTAATATTATCTAAGGAAAGAAATAAGGGGAAGAACGAATACAAAATAGTAGATTGTATACTGGGTTGAATTTAAAAATGTCATATCCCCATTATTTTAATTCAAACTTTGGCATCCAACTTGAAAATGACAGATTTCATTCGCAGCACAGTTGCAAATATTAGTACACTGATCACCATAATATCCCGCAATGCATTGCTTGGAGCAGTTATTTCCCCAGTATCCGGGCTGACATTCTGTTTATAATATATGAAAAAAAAACCCAAGTGAGAATAGAATTACGATAATCTATTGTTTTTATCTGGCTCAAAAATAAAAGCTAAAAATATCTAATATTAGCTGTTCATCAAAAACATTACACAATAAATGGGAATATTCAGATTATTTTATCAGAATACTTTTTTTTAGAAATGTCATTGGGTGTTGTACACTTCTGTCAAATCACTACGTATTTTCAATTCATTCATTACGATATGTTACTCACTAATGCATGCGTCTTCTATTAGCACAAAACCATGACAGCATTGTCCATTATCGGTGATAATAATAATTAGAAGAAGACGAAGAGATGTAAAGAGAAAAAGCATAAAAACAGGCAGGTCTTACGTTTGAATCCGGAAACCCTGATTTTCTTTCAATACTAACAAAGAAAGTTACACTTCTTCAAGGAATACGGCGTTTACGAAAAAAAAAACCCCCATTTTTCGTATTATTGTGATAGAATTAAAAAGAAATACCGATGAATGAATCACTAAGCAGACCAAGTTGTAAGAATGTCAGTAATTTGTTTGGGTGATATTTCAGTATAAAAGCTGTGCTGTTCCGAAAACTTTCGAGGGTAGTAACACTATCTTTGCTTTTGCATGTTCACGCTTGTGAAGACGTGACACAAAAAGGAAGCTACTGTTTGATAACCAGTCTATAAGACCCTTTTACTTCAATCAAACATACCCTAAAATGGATGCACAACATGTCTAAAATTATCGTGACCATATTCAGTCAGAATTTGAATTCATCATTAAAATTAGAGAGTTGCAAGAAACGTTATTTCTAGTTTATTATTTCGTCTTTATAAAAGCTTATCATACCAAACATCGACTAAAGACTTAACAGAATCAAATGACAGGACTATGGTGCTTACATAGAGTTGTGTAATAACTATAAAACATATATACCTTCTAATTTTGTGCACCAGATGCGCATTTCGACAACTTATGTCTCTTCAGTGATGTTCGTGGCCGAATGGTTGGAATTCGCAGATGATATTAAAGTATTAAAACCAAAATGACCGAAAAAGTGAACCAGAGAATCAATCTAAAGACAGAGCTATGCATGAGGGAGATATTCCTTCGTCTTAGAGTGATTTGTATAATTTCATGACGGAAAATTTAAAGTATATATCTCATGTCAGTACAAAAGCACTGAAATGTATTCCTTATGTAAACATATCATATCGCTTAAAGGCTTACAAATATCTTTCGATAAAGATGATAATGGCGGTTTACGCATCATTTATATGGTATAATTCCTAATGCCATGTGCGGACCTATACAACTTGTTATTGATAGCAAATTCATGTGGCTGTGGTATAAGAACATTACACTCACATATCGGCCGTGGCAAGATTAAGTTAAGATGTCAGCACGTCTGTCGATATACCTGGCCAAAAGCAAAGCAGTACAGGTAAACGTGGTGGTACATTTCTGATATTCTTAAACATGTCTTTAAAATCACTTATACCCTAAAATTTGTTGACTATTTTTCACAACTGCAATATTTCTATATTCAAGGGTGCGTCCATATAAAAGCGGGTGAGTTAACATGAAATTCAGAATGCATGAAGATGTTTACCGCCTCTCCATTTTGTATTTTAAACCTTTCTATTTATTCATCCCAACTTAAGAATATATAAATTAATAACAGCGCGACAAAAGTAAATTCAATGAAGTATTTCAAGGAGAACTTTTGCATAGTTAACATTGTTATTACTGTTTTCTTTGTAATTATGTACAGTATAGCTCATTTTAATATTATCTAAGGAAAGAAATAAGGGGAAGAACGAATAAATAATAGATTGAATACTGGGCTGCATTTAAAATTTTCTATTCCCTTTATTATAATTTAAACTTACTTTGACATCCAAACTTAAAGTGACAGATTTCATTCGCAGCACAGTTGCAAATCTCATTACAGTGATCACCATAATATCCTTCAATGCATTGCTTGGAGCAGTTATTTCCCCAGTATCCGGGCTGACATTCTGTTTATAATATATGAACAAAACAAATCTTGTCAAGTGAGAATAGAATTACGTTAATCTATTGTTTTTGTCAGGCTCATGAAACAAATGCTAAAACATCTAATATTTGTTGTTCATCAAAAACATTGCAAAATAAATGCAATTATTCAGATAATTTTATCAGAATGATATAATTGTCACAAATTTCATTTTGTGTCGTACACTTCTTTCAAATCAAAACGTCTTTTAAGTTCATTCATGACCATATCTTACTCACTTATGCATTCATTTTCTATTAGCACAAAACCAACACAGCATTGTCCATTACTGATAAAGGAAAAATATATGGATTATTATTTAAAAGACACGATTGTATTTATTCCTAATTATAAAAATCAGATGCCACGCTATGGATAAAACAATATACTCCAAGATAATAAAAATAATGTCTTTTTATCTGAAGATAAGGGCACTTTATTTGACTTAATTTCGAAAATTTCTGTTACCTTTAGTGTTTTTAAAAATCATAGTAAAGTGGATTAACATTATTACATAACATTTTTTATTGAATACTTCATTCTTACCATGGATATTTACTCCCAATAATGATATTCAAATTAAAGACAAAGGTAAATATAATCACAAAGCAAAACTCATACATTACGATCAGATGCTCGATATTAGACAAACAAGTAATAACAGAAAGTATACAAAGTGCGTTGTTAGTATTTCCTCTTATCGAGATATCGATTGCTAAACGGAAACACGTGACTTGCTCTCACAGCTCTTGCGGATATAATTTTCTAATAACGGTGATTGGAGAAAACTGCAAAAAAAAAAACATCTTTACTATCACCTTGTTAATTACAACCATGTATTAAGAATATTACCTAGCACAATCAATTGAGGGCTATGTCTATGACAGGAAGGTCCCGGATAAAAGTCCCGCCGGATCGTTGGTGTATTACTTCCTTCCTTTATAACCAGAATTTAAGATGATATACGAATTGCACGGTCTTCGCACAATGGCACCCGAAGTGGACATAATGCATTATGTACTTTAGTAGAATGTTTATGCGGATAGCTATAAATGATAGCTATGCTGCCATTTCACATGCCCTACGTGTATGAATAGATTTGTACTCAAAATAAAAAAGCATTCCGTTTTCACTGAATATAATTTTCACTTAAATATTATCACTCTTCTATAAAAACAATTTAGGAAAACTGAATTAGCAAATATAAATTTGGGCTTTAAACTTTTTTCGGACAAACATTTACATTAGCTCTTTCAAAATTATTGTGGAAAAAAGGATGCCTCGAATACAGGTCTAAGAAGATCAATGATCATTGAAACATGATGCAGTATTATAGTGTATCTTATATGTCACTGTCTGTATCTTGTTGCCTTGGACGCCATGTTGTGTAGTTTTTCAAAAACTCTTTTGTTTAGTACTTGTCGTGTATATTATTGTCATGACTGTTTTATTTGAAGTGCTGTCAGTACAAAAGTTCACGATGGGCTTCGAGGCAATGCTACAATTTTAATATATTTATATATATGTCTCTTTACTGCATGCAGTTATAACGATTTCATATATCATAATGACTGACATAAAAATAATTATTCTGAAGTGTAGAGATTCAAGAGATTATGAACTGATACATTTGATGTCAAAGAAAATAAATAAAAAGTGCAACATTTACTGTTTTTGTAAGATATTAAGATACTTAAGATATTGATAAAGAGTAAGAAAAAATAGATACGTCATTGCAAAGAAATATGATCGAGTTCACTTTATATTTAATAGTAAATAAGGAACTTCTACTATGATGTTCATATTGTTCATAAACTATGTAGATGCCATCTATATTTCCTTAGATGTATGAAAGGATGAGTAAAGGAATTAAGCGACTAAACATTGGCGTCCATTTGAATACCGTAATGTATTGAAAAACCAAATTCACCAAAATCAATCAAGATTGAAAATGATGTTTACATTTGTGACAGTATACTTATTTTCTAATCAAATCAATATCGAAGAAGTACCAAACCGTTAATCATTCTCAAAGTCCAAGGACAGATACAAAATCGTGTAAGTTTCAAAAAGAAACTGTTGTGAACCCCGAAATACTGAAAAATTCCGAGATGAGATCAGGTGCCCGGGGAGAGTAAGCGTCTCCTGTTTGCATGCATCACCCGTCACAACAGTTCTTAAGAAACATGTCAAAATCAAGAGTTTTGGTTTCCTAATTGTACATACGAACGTACAAAACTGGTATACAAAGTCATATTTGGTGTTCACTGAACAGGTCATTTAGTCGCATTCCAGAATATTATCAATCATTCTAGAAAGAGGCACATCATATTTACGTACAAGATCCCCATAGCGACCGTAGAACTTCCTCAGTGACGATTTCAGACGTTCTTTAACATATCCCTGCAGGAGCAACTTAGTGGCCCGTCGTTTGGCCCTTGGAATAAAACAGTCGTATAGAGAACAGGCTCTTGCGTACCTTATAAGTTGAGATATAAAAACTCCATAGGCAGGTGAGGATGGGATATTGCTGCAAAGAAACGGAAAGTTAGTTATTTGGAAGTTAAAATCGTCATGTTTGTCATACAGAGAGGTGTCCAAATGACCATTACTGTCGAAAGTTAAAAATATATCCAGATACGAAGCGGAATTATTGCTCTCGGTTGTCTCTTTTATCTCAAGTTCATGGGGATAGATTTCATGTATGTAATCCTTAAAGTTAGGATTATTGATTGACAATACGTCGTCTATATATCTATACGTAAAATTAAACTGAGATGCAAGACTTTTTCTGCCTGTGGAGAGCATGTTTTGAATAAATTCCGCCTCATACGAATATAAGAAAATGTCAGCAAGAAGAGGGGCGCAGTTAGTGCCTATGGGAATGCCAATGATTTGCTGAAAAATGTTCCCTCCAAACACCACGAAAATATTGTCTATTAAAAATTCCAGCATTTTGATGATTTGATCTTCGGTATACTTGTGTTTTGCATCAGAGTGTTCTTTTACAAAATATGTATCTTCCCGCCCAATAACAAGATATTTATATCTACGATTTCCATTTTTATGGAAAAAAGAGTTTCGAATAATTGTAGCAAGTCTGTTTTTGAGCTTTTGATGCGGAATTGTAGTATAGAGCGTGGAGAAGTCAAAAGATTTGATGCTGAAAATATTATTAAATTTCGGAGATTTTAGATTCTCTAAAAGTTCTTTAGAATTCTTGAGGATCCACATCTGATTTATTCCGCTTCTGGAGTATGCGGTATCACAGTAAATTTGAAGACCATGCTTGATGTGTGTCAATATCTTCGTTAGCAATATGGATAGAGGTTTGGTGGTACACTTGGAAGAACCAGCAATGAAACGATGTTTGTAAGGGGTTTTGTGCATTTTTGGAATCCAATAAATATAAGGTAATTCAAGGTCAGAGTTGCTTGTGGTAATTCCAAAAGACTCGAGAACAGATTTGTGGTTTTGAAGTTTTTCAGAAATAGATAAATTTGTTTGTGTGTATGTTGGATTTCCAGGTGCAGAGTGTAATCCAAGTTCCTCTAACAGACAATTAATGTAAAATACTTCCTTGACCATTATATACCGTCTAACCAGAATTTTTTGTGAATACAAATGAGCACGAATGTTATCAAGAGAGTTGGCTCAATATAGTTCCCCATTTATTCGTCTTACATCAAGTTAAAAATGTGACAAATCTTCGTTCAATTGCTCACAGGTAAATTATTCAAAATGTTCATCTTGCTCGATCTCTTGAAGATAAGCATTCAGCATGTTAGCTGCCTTATTGTTGCATCTTGTTGTTTGTTTTGAATTTATTAACAATGGTTTGGCATTTATTTCGTCTGTTGTGGAGATTATAAACCCATTAGCAACTATCGAGTCACCCCTACCGGTCTCTTGGATCTGAGCAGACGACTCAAATCGGAGTCAAGGGTCTCTTTAACCCCGATGCGATGCCTAAAATAAAAAAAACCCCAGCGTCCTGATTTAAAAATCTAAACGGGCGTTCACGTGTACAGTGTAAGCCAATGAAAATACACGATTTTGTCAGAGGTAGGGTAAATTGCCATATTCAGACAAATGCGAACACCAATGAATTCGAGGTGAAACCACGTGCCCTGGAGAAGTGAGCGTCCCGTGGTTGCATACAACACCCGTCGCACATGCCCTGCAACAACTTCTCAAGCCGAGGATGTATATATACATGTATACACATGAACAAATGAAGGCGACAAGAACACAAAATTAAATTACCTATTCACAATGTGAAATCTTTTTTAACTGATATTCCGGCGTAGGAAATGCACGTAAAGCAGTAGCTTAAGTTCCTCTTCCGGTAATTCAGAATTAATGGAAAGTTTACAATATGCAATATCCAAAATTAATGCAAAATAAACATAAATCGAAATTTTAACATAAATGTTAGTAAATGCAATGGACGTAAAGACGCGAGAGAAGTAACTGTAATAAAAATAATATACAATATCAAAGAAATGTAACTCTGTCAATACTCACTTAATACAGAGTTGAGAATGTGTAATCATTCAAGTGTAAATTTTCTTTAGACAGGGATTCATTAATATATACATATTATGTCAAATTGTAATTACATATGAAATATATAAATGCTTATAAACAACATTAAAACTTTTATACACCATTGTAAACAACATGGATAAAGTAAATGTATTTGCAACAATAAACAATGCAACAACCACAAGTTATTTTATCAAAGAAAGACAACTGGTTCATTATAGATTTAACATTGATTAATCATTCAAAGAATGACAACTATATGTATGCATATAAACCGGAAGTTAGAATAACATGAGATTCACAACCAAATGATGACCAAAAAGGCGATCACATGGGTAAAAGCAAATTATGCTTTCCGTTACATATTTATATCTGTATTACACTAGAGTTATCTTTCTTTTTATACGTTGTGTGTTTAATACAGGTTGATTTCATGTGCATACTACTCTATCCTCTGCATATCCATGACGACTTTCCTCAGTTCAGTCATATCTCTCCAATCTTGTCTATTATATGTATCAACCTATATCCTTGTTAATATTTCATGGTATACCCGCATACAAATAAAATGGGTTACTGTTTTGAAGCATTTACGCTTTGAGCTTGTAAAACACATCAATCGTTAAGAACTTCACACAATTATATCCGATTATACAATTTATAAATGTGGTCTTCGTATCATGTATTGGCTCTCCATATTACACACAATTCATACTAATAATGTTTAGTATTAAATCTATTCTTCTTCGTACTAAAAGCATAGCTTCCACTCTAAGTTTTCAAGATCTAAAAATCTTCAGTTTTAACTGGCAAAAATAATATTTTATTTAAGGCAAAAAAAAGTTTAGATATTATGTTGTCTTTCGACATTAATGGTCAATTGAACACCTCACTCTATGACAAACGTGACGATTTCAATTTCGCTATCACAAACTTTCCTTTCATAAGTAGCAACATTCCATCATCGCCCGCATACGGCGTATTCATATCTCAGTTAATACGTTATTCCAGAGCATGTTCAAATTACAATGACTTTGTTCTGAGGGCTAGGCGACTTTCAGTTAAGCTGCTCAACCAGGGTTATATATGTGCTAGACTAGCATCGCCACTGAGGAAGTTCTACGGTCGTTACGAGACTCTTATTACTCCGTATGATATCTCGTTATCCAGACTTTTAAATGATATTCTGGACTGAGACCGATTCCGATCACTTTACACAGATTTGACACCTTCTATACTAGAAGGTTACCTACTTCGACTTCTCCATATATAGATACATATGGAATTCACACGATTTGACTCTTTCTACGGGGTATATGTGACGGGTGTTGCTAGCAAGCAGGAGATGCTCACTCTCCCCGGGCACCTGATCTCACTCCATCACAGGGGTTCACATATGCTCTTCAAGTAGACATATTTTGTTATTTTCCATTTGTTTTTCATTTTCACTGATTTTGTATGTCCTATGGTTTCATGATTTTTGGATTTGTGGTTTGGATTTATCCATCATCTTTACATGTTAAACATCTATGGAAAATTTACTTTGCGATTGTCTTTCTCGTTGCAAGGTACAACTATTCCAAAAATTGGCTCCTTGGGCAGACGACAGGCCGGTAGCGGTTCCACCCCTACCACCTTTTCCGCATTAACCGAGGTTCTGGATAACTTATTAGGAGCATCGTTGAACAAGTCATCAGCGAAAAGCTACTCGCGGGCATAGACTCTTTTCAGCAACTTTGCAGCAATTCATGGCTTATCACCAGTGCTTCCCATTAAGACTCAAGTTCTCGCCCTATTTATCTCATATCTCTATTCCAAAGGATATGCAGCCTCAACTATAACTTCATACATGTCTGCAGTCAGCTATATACATAAGATGAACAATTTACCCGATTTTAGCGGTTCATTTTTAATACAGAAATTATTACATTCATGTCGCAAACTGAAACCTGTTAAAGACTTTAGATTGCCCATTACTCTAAAAATATTTTACACAGTATCTGTAATGCAGTATACCATGCAATTTCTAATGCATATGAGAGGGTCATGTATAAAGCCATGTATTTGCTGACTTTCTATGGATTTTTAAGAATAGGGGAAATAACGTCAGGGTCCAGTCACCAAAATACATTGCAAGTCGATCAGATTCAAACCAACAGGGATAGCCTTGTCATAACTTTCCCCAATTCCAAGCACCATTCAGGTAACCCCATTCATCTAACTATTAAGGCAGCTTCAGATGTGTCCTATTGCCCTGTACAGTGCTTAAAACATTACCTACAACTTAGAGGCAATATGCTTGGCCCACTCTTCTAAATCGGCCCTTATTTACCTGTAAGCAAGTTTCAGTTGGCGACTGTCTTAGAAAAATATCTGTCATTTACCACATTCGATTCAACCCATATTAAAGGTCATTCTTTCCGAATAGGCATAGCCTCACATTGTGCAGATTTGGGAATGAGTGATAGTCAAATTCGTTTGTTACGTCGTTGGAAGTCAGATGCATTTAAATCCTATATATGGAGTACATGATATTATATTAGGTTTTTGCCAAATAACAGGCCGTTTGCCAATGCTTGTTATATTATTATAGATTTCGACAATGCTTGTACATGCAGTAGTATCTTTGTTAACCTGATGCTTCAGATGGGTTTGCAAGCTATTTGACAATGCTTGTGTAACAATATGAACCATATATTTCACTCCAACTTTACAAGCCATTTGACAATGTTTGTACATCTATTTCATTTCGTTTTGTACAGTGTATATATCGGTTGGACATGCAAGCTATTTGACAATGCCTGCATGTTTTTATTGACATCGTTTTAGCTATCTCTAGTTGGTTTTCAGTTTTTGAAATACTTTTCATTTCTAAAGCATTGTTTTAACCACTCATGTGCATTGCCCCTGTGTATATGTTTTGGTTTTTCTTACTGCTTTGGGTCTGAACTTGCCTGATGTAGAACAATACACAACGCAAGTACTTGGCGGTTTCAGACCACAAAGATAATTATATTAATATAGCAGTCAATTTTATAGGGGTTATCTCCCCTTTTTATTCTTATATGTTTTGATAAGTCATTGCTTTATGTTACTATCTATTACATAAATTTATGTAATGTTAAATAATTAGAGAATCATAACAGTAGATTTTTATCTGCTGTACTTAGTTAATAAACAGTCATTTCAGTGGCAATGCACAACAATTTATGTAGTCAGTAGTTTTCAATTGGATAAAAACACCTACGAATCCTCAGTTACATGTATGCAGAAATTGAAGGAAAGACATTTTGTGGTAATTGATTCGAACCTATTATAGTGTGCAAAGATCACTGGTATAGATATTTGGCATTAGAGATTCGAACCCGGACTATTTGGAACAAGAGTTGTTAAAAAGAATACATATGGAGTCATAGATTCGAACCTAGTACGTTGTACAGATGAAAGCTATTGAACAGACAACAAGGTATTTGGTGGTATAGCAATCGAACCCACTGCTTACCGATATGTGGAACTATATAGGCGACCATGATGGGTATACATCTATATATAAATAATCTTTAAGAAGAATGACTTAAAGAGTTTTACATAAAGAGATATGTGTATTTCCTTTGCTTATTTTATTTGTTGAATTAGGGTTGTCTCTCTTGCACGATGACCATGAGGGTGGCATGGTCGGACCATATTAGGAGGATGCGATGAAACTGGTTGCAACATCCAATCAAACATTTTCCCAGCTTAGGACATAGGGCCAAGCCCGCGCTTTCGGCACTTTCGCTTGGGTCGTCTAAAGATTCGGTAGTGCTTTATTTTACGCCAACTCCCCATCCTCCACAATTGTTTTACATAGGGTGTGGTTATTACATGTTTCGTTCTGAAGAGGTTGAATTAAGGTGCATGCATTAATAACTTTTGTGATCTTATATTCTTTGTACTCTTGTTGATGTTTGACGGTTTCAGACCACAAAGATAATTATATTAATATAGCAGGTTATCTCCCCTTTGTATTCTTATATGTTTTGATAAGTCATTGCCTTTTGTATTGTTACTCTGTTCGAAATTGAAAGTTGTGTTAGTTATTGTTTAATGTTTCGTTTATGATTTTGACGATATTAGTGGTGCCACAATGCTTTGAATATATCTACAATGATTAAACACCAGTGATAATTAAACTGATATCGACTGAGGACTTACTTCTCTCTTCAAGAAACACTATTAGAAGAAATGTATATAACTATTTGATATTGATAAATTATAGAAAATTGTGTTTTAGCAAACCAGTGTAAAGTTAGTTAAAACATATTTAAATTATATAAAAATTGAAAGGTTTTAAAATGGTATCTCTTTTTTCAAAAAAACTTATTTAATCTTTACTTCATGTATATCGGCAGCCATAAAACGAAATAACTTGCTTCCTAATTTAATACATGTATTATTATATATATTTAGACATATCAATCCATGGCATAGATGGAGCTTTGTTATGTAGTACATCTGACTGTAAGATCACACTAAATGTAATGTAGTTAAGATAATTTATTAATCTTGGTTTCTTTTTGTGGCTTAATTTCTTGTTCCATGCATTTAAAGTTGATTTTTTTTATATCACATAGCTATAGATGGTTTAATAGTGATACATGAAAAAGGAGCTTCCAATCTTTGCTCGGGATCCCTTTCGTTCTTTTAAAATTTGCTCAGTTTACCTCTTAGGTAAATCGTTAGAAGGTTTCTTCTCTCTGAATACTTACTAGATTAATTCATGTTACATCACTATATTTTACAAATATACACAGACGATTCGGTGTTTCCCACTGAATGTTTGGTTATCAGAGAAATGTGTTGCAGGCCACTTCCGTACCTTTAACATCGTCCAAATAAGTGGATAACAAAATCAAAAATGTGTGCTTTTCAGCTGCAGCTGTAAGCTACTATGCTGTACGTGTGGGAAGACATACAAATCGCAACAGGGATTAAAAGATCATGTTTCCAAAGTACATAGAGAGGCAAAATTTCACAGCAATGTTGGAAATTATGAGAAGACGTTTTCACATATGTTTGTTCAATTCACTGGTAAGTTGATATGTTTGTTTATGTTATGAATATTCCGCAAATTTTGAAGAGCATTGATCTGTCTAGAAATGTTAAATTTTAGATTTATCATCTTCAAACATATCTTTTATGTATAACAACATTTCATATAATACATTTTATGTTTTAGATCAACAATACAAATGTGATAGATGATAAACAAATTATGCTCATAAAAAAGACCTAACAACTAATAATCATACAGTCCATGAAAATAAACAATTTAAATGTCTACATTGTGATAAAGCTTGTATGACTATAGTCTGAAAAGACACATTAAATCTCTTCACGGAAGTTAAATATGTCACAGCCAACAATGCAATTCATTCTTCATTTACAACGATAATTTGATATGACATGTAATAATGTAATAACGTGCACTAAATAAATTGTCATTTTGGGGGGTAATTGTTCATTTGGATGTCCTTCGAACGAAGGACGTCTGTTTGAATATTAATAACACGAAACACTCAAATTTTGGGCCACTCGGTCTTTTTCAAGTGGTTTAATGGTAAAATTCAACTTAGCTAGTACAAACATTGAGTATAATAACAAAAATATACATACAAAATGTATATAAAAGCATGACATCACAACTCTTGATATAATAACAATAGAATGTTTGCAAAAATGGCATTCAATTACGAGTATATCAATAGATAAATCTTATAAATTTGATTTAACATTACAGCCGTCCGGAAGTCTAGAATCTAATTTCTATCCATCTGTCCTCATGTATAATTCTGAAGACATTATGTTGCATGACACGCCTGTAGTTTTGGATCATTTTGAAGAGGCCTTCTATTTTAATCAACGGGATGGATTAAGAATACATTAATTTCGCAAGAAAGAAAAAAATAGGAGTCACTGGCTCGGTTATGTGGCAGAAGTCACCATGGAGCTATACAATACATGAATATCAACAATATACTAAAACGTATAACACATTACAAAAATATTTGATTGTAGTGCAATTACGATACCGACTTAGGATGGTCATTTAATTTAACAAAAGCCAAACAAATGGTGTGGTTAACCGGTTTATGGGCCCACCTTCCCACTCACTGTAACAGCAGAACAACCAAAGGACGTATGTTTAAAAATTTATAAATAATCCTCCATGTAAAAAATAAGGGTCAACAGGTATCGCATATTGAGAGGTCATAAAAATATAAACACGTAAGGTATTGTACAATATAGTGATATTAAAATATATGCGACATCATCATGATAAACCGTGCTCTGCCACTCTGAAAGCGAGCTATGACCCTAGATCTGTAGGAGTCCCGACTAACAGTCAGAGGGGACGAGGTTCAGGACCATGTCTCCTCTGAAAGAGGTTTGGACAAGACCCGCCATAAAGTCCCATCACCCTGTTAGTCAGCGTGCAACGTTCAAGTAAAAGTCTGCATAAGTCTGTTGATGGGCCAAATACAAGACCTATAGTCTTTTTGATTATCTCAATGTCATATTGTCTATTTAGAATACGTTTGACTATTTTATTACATAATAAAATAACGTTATCGGAGCCTTTTACTTTCCTTAGTTTATATACTAGATCACCGTAAAAATTAGATTGGGAAATTCCATTGGATACATATTGTTGAAAAGAAATATTTCCAAATTTAGATAGAAGGTCTGAAGAAGATCTGAAGTATTTGTCGAATGTTTTTCTAAGCTTGTGATATCTGTAACCCTGAGTTAAAAGTTTAGTAGTAATTTGTAAATTTCGTTTATGAAAGTCCAATACATCGGTGCAGCCTCTGACAAATCGAACTAATAGAGATATATAGATACCATATGATGGGAGTCGAGGTACATCGCCATCCAAGTAAGGAAAATTTACAATAGGAAATCCAAAATCCTCACGTTTATCATAAATATTATTATCAAATCTAAGAATGATGTAGATTTATCTCAAGTATTAGCTTTATTCAATTTGAGCTCTGGTGGATATATTTCTGATACAAATTGTTCGAATTCAGGGTTGTCGATAACCAAAATGTCATCCAGATATATGCAAGTATTATTAAATTTGTCAATGAGGTCGAAACGTTTTGATTTTTGAATAGAAACCATAAAATCCCTCTCATAACAATAAAGAAATAAATCTGCTATCAGAGGCGCGCAGTTAGTACCCATAGGAATCCCAACTATTTGTTGATATATCTTGCCATCAAATTGCACAAAAATATTATTCATGAGAAAATCTAGTGCCTTACATAATTCCTTGCAAGTCCAGTATTTGTATGAAGTATATTGTTTGTTGGAAAAGAATCCGGAGTTATTGGAAGTACATATGTAAGTTTTACATTCTCTGTAAAAACAGCATTGTATAAGAGACAGCAACTTGCATTTAATCAAATCATGAGGCAGAGATGTATAAAGTGTAGAAAAATCAAATGTAGAAATTTGAGTCGCTTTGAAATATAGTAAAAGAAGTTTGTCTATAACTTCATGAGAATTTTTAATTGACCAAAAATAATTGATGTTACTATTATGAAATGCGACATCACAATATTTGATAATATGATCTTCTATAGCAGTTAGAGCAGACGTTATATGTTTCGATTGTACCGTAGTAGAACAGTGGCTAGAATTAGATATGAAACGTGATTTATATTGATTTTTATGTAGTTTTGGGAGTCAATACATGGTTGGTAGATCAGATTTATCAGTTTTAATTTTAGAGTCGGATTAGTCATGACGTGATCGTGCAAGGTGCTGTCTTTTGAGGTAGGGCTTTCCACATATAATTCGAAAGGACAGATGCCTCCAAAATGAGGAAAAAATCTTGTCATCAACATTTTTTTTTTGCAGAAAGTATGCTTCATTTGATGAAAGCAGCTTATTAATTGCCTGGACTACAGGGTCACACATTTATATCCAATGATACTTTTTCAGGACACAAACCCACTGTACTCCATCGCTGACAAAAGTAAAAGTAATAGAGAGGGTTGCAATTTTTTCTATCACTGAGAAAAGGAAGTAGGATAATCTTTTTTGTATTAAGCTAATACACACTTTAAAAGGAAAGACGAGAAGACATTCGTTGCAGCATCAATGGTGTCCATTCTATGTGCATGCTACGCGTGAATAAATGCGACAGCATCACACAAGTGTATGTGATCTCCGATACAGTAGAGAATCAAATCTGCCAGCAGGAATCGACTAACTTCCAGTCCCATATTGATCCAATATGGACCAAGCAACAATGTCACAACATTTGGACTATCCACAGTTTACGGAGAGAGCAACAATGCCGGATCATTTAAAACATAAACACCATATGCAAATGATAAAAAACGTTACTACTTGTATATGAAAGTTAACAATGGGGAAACCAAAATATTCATTTTTTTGTCATAAAGTGAAGTAGTAAGTTTACTATCTCGGTCAAGATCAAGTAGGCGATCTAAATATGATGCACATGAATTGGATTCTGTAGGGTCTTTAAATTCAAGTTCATTGGGATATATTGTATGTACGTAAGAATCAAAGTTCTTGTTATTTATATACATTATATCATCAATATATCTGAATGTAAACTTAAAGGACAATGCCTGATGACTGATATGTAAACTTAAAGGACAATGCCAATTCTTTTCTAATTATGACGTCTAAGTTTTTGCACGAACTCAGTTATATACGAATAAAGGAATAAACCCGCTAACAAAACAGCACAGTTAGTGCCCATAGAGATTAAAATAATGGTCTGATGGAAGACATGGTTGCTGAATAAAATATATCTGGGTGAACCCTTTTGTGAAAAAATATCAATAATTCTAAAGAGTCTGTTTTTCTTTAGAATTGTCGATATTTTATTTCACGAGGTAGCGTGGTATATAGTGTAGAAAAATGGTAACTGCAGCGCAGTCAGTGTGAAACTAAGAACAATGTATGGCAGAATGACTCGCGGAATTCAGCGCTGAGTGCAGGGCAACGTAAAGTCAAAGTCATAAACAACTGGAATGTTATTATTAACCTGAATATTTTATAATTCTATGGTGCTGGCCGGAATAAGTAAAAGGAAATTGTGAAAATGCTTTTACTTTTATTTCAATACAAAATGCATCAACTGTACACTTACACTTTACTGTATCAGATATAACAACGCGTGTCTTAAGAGATTAGTATCACAACATATTTCTAACTATGTTTCAACATTTACATTCACTTCCAGGGATTATTTCACTGATTAATAACGATTTTCACGAATCAATGGGATGCTTTACGTAAACTTTTCTCTCCCTCTTAAGTGACTGCATTCACAAATCGCGGGTTTTCATGGCGCCACCTTGCGAAAAGTATTCAATATACTACTAACGAAATTGACCAATGCGATTAAGCCCGACTCAGCCAACTTGGTTAAGAAACGCAATAATGGCAACATTCGTCTGTTCTATGTATCGTCAAATTTCTGAAACGTTTCCTGTAGACAGCTTAAAAGATTCACAATCAAAAGGCACAGAGGCGTTAGTGAAAGGAAAGACAATTTCATTCCGTCGACCACATGCACTGGCTTTATTATTTTCGTTTCGTCACAAGGTTTGTTTCAAGGCTTCTGATTCGTTCATGTGCGGAGCAAGGGAACCAATCACAAATTGCCCCACAACTTTTGAATGTGATCAGTCAAAGGGAGAGAGAAGCGCATGTAGCACATCCCCTTGACTCGTGAAGATGGTTAATAACAACTAGATCTATGCCTGAAATACGTTTCCCCTGTTACCAAGTTAGGATAATATACAATTGTAGCATTAAACCGTTTCTTCCTCAATATCATTATATGGACTCACTTCATTTCTCGCTACTGGGTTAATGATACAGGAAGGTATATTATTCTGTTCAATATTCGGTTGATTATTGTGACTGTCAATAAATAAATGAAAGAAAGATAAAATGATTGTGGTTATGCAATCCAAACTATTTATAAAAAGTATTTGAATTGGCGTTCATGTTTTTATATTAGTTACAATTTTGATGATTAAGACACGTTCTTCAATCACTTACAAAACACGATAGAAAAAAAAAGTTCCGATTAGCTGTGAAGATTTTATTATTTTAAAAAATTTATACCCTTCAAGTTATTCCATGTAGCTACATCTTTGGTGTATATGTCGATGTATACATTTTTGCAGTAGAGCTATATTAAACAAGTATAATTCATTAGTTTGGTCAAATTTGCAAGCCACGGGAAGGTAAAGTCATCTTACCACACCAATAGTGTGACGACTTTCGTTATTCCATACTACAACTGGATTATAATCAAATAATTTTGGGATGTATTTAATGTGCTTATTCGTGTAGGGTATGCATGTCCATGGTGACTTTTCTCAGACGTCTCGTTTTCTTCCTTTTACGGTTATGTCCATAAGACTTTTGAAATCACGTAGCAACACTTAATAAAAAAATGAGTAGAGTCTCATTAAGTTAAACCTCAAATATTTATTTTTTAATTTAAATATTTCCAGTTTTGTTTCTATCAATCTCGTACCAATCTAGTATTAATCATATACGCACCATTTAAATAAATAATGCATTCCACCATGATGAAAATCATTAGTAAACATGCCACGCCTACAGATGATCGCACAGTAGTCGTTACGGTGTTTGATACATATATGTCTTACTGCTGCTCAGATGTAGAGATTCGTAATGTAGTACTTTGGTAAGAAGAATATGCCAATTAAGTTTAAGTGCAATTTCACAGAAGAAATATGAGAAACAAATTGGCATTGTTAATTGGTTGTATTTCTATCGTTGTAAGTTGGGTTTGACTGATTATTTGATGTCATTCTACATATTTTTTTCACGCATGTGGTGATAGCATCTGCAATCCGAATTAACAGCTTTGCAATAGACCATTTTCGAGTTACAGAATCTGACCGTTATAAACCCGTATTTTATTGAAGTTATATTTAGAAATCCTTAGGTACTTGTGCATGCCAACTTCCGGTTTCCTTAGTTACGTTCCGTAAACATCGTGATAGCCATAAAAGTAACACTGTTTTACAAATTATCGATTGTCAAGCCTTTGTCAAGTGACAAAATGATGAAAGATAGTCCCTATATTTTGTCCTGACGCAGTGATTGTGTTCGCCTCTTTGTTTAGCGGAAAAAGAAGACGACGTAGGAAAGGGATGTTGAGAAAAAAAAAATACAAGTCTGCATATAATCGCAGACTTTGCTTCTCGCATTATGTTGATACCAAAGATTATGCCTACTTTAAAAATTCCCACATTATGTGCCTACTTCAAAATGCCCGTAAAACCAAGAGAAGCATCGGACCAGTAAAGCTAGCTGAACTAGAACCTGAGACATTGCTACCGGGTACTATCCATACTGACACTACCGAGTACTGTACCACTACTGACGTCCAGGATCACTGAGATGATCATCAGTTCCATGTGGAGAGATTTTTGAAAAATGTAAAAATTTCCATTATATAACTGAGTAATTCATACAAGTCTATTTAATAATTAGTAACTCTAAGTGACTTTCAGAAGTATTTCTTATAACAATATGTTCCCTCAGAAATATCTGAAATTTATGTTTACTGAAACTTTCACTTTAATCAGCTATGTTGATCAGTGCTTTCATCATTTTACCATTAAATATCTAGGTAGGTTTACATAATTATGGTCATGGACCTCCTATTTGTTATGTATTAAATCATATGAGAAAACAGCAAGGTGCTGGTTACATTAAAATCATTCATTTTACATTTTCTGTAATTCAGTGTCATGTGGAGATGACCATTCCTACTGCATTGTGGAATCATGGATGAAAGTTACAGACACCACTGAGCAGGGATATGCAAACTCGGATAGATATCGCCTCTGAAGATGAAAGTTACATACACCTTTGATAAGGGATATGGAGATACATACAGATATTACCTCTGAAGATCACTGAGAAGAGATATGGAGACAGATACATTTCACCTCTGAGGATAAGAGAGATATCAAAAGCAACAGGAGCTGATGGAAAATACAAAATATTTGTTAAGGGGACCTGTCTTATTTGATATAGGCTAATATAACAGGGTGTGATAAAAAAAATTCACTTACTAATTTAATTAAAAAGTTTCTTGGGAGTCCTATCATTGATGTACATGCATATAATCATATCTATGCTAACTAATAAATCAATCAAATGTAATGACTGATGTTGATTATTATAAAAATGTTTGATTCATCACAGTATACTTTGATGTTTTTCTCAATTATAAATCAGTCAATTATCCAAGAATATTAAAGGTTGAAAATTTAAAATGTACATGTAATAGAAAGTCAAGGAAATGAAAACTAAAAAGTAACTGATACAGTTTACCATCACTACATGTAACTGTGTATGATCTCTCATTGATAAAAAGTGTTACACAGAATCTTGTCTATGATCATGACATAGATGGAACTGTATGCATGGTGCTTAAATGGAAATGTGGCCAGCATATCAAGTGCAAATAAGACCTGTACATGTATTTCAAGCCATTTAATACTTGCACTTCTCACAGTTGCCACCAAAAACAATGATAAACTGCATTAGAAAATAAAATCCTGCCACAAAAACTACTATCAGTATAAGAGCTAAAGAGTTTAAGTTTGTTAGAATATAAGTAATGGCTATATTAGTATTAATATTCATTGTACACTTTCACATGTACATGTCCATAAAATGTTGTTTGTACATATATGTAATTACTGGTATGCTTTAGTCAAGTGTAGCCACTCCTTTGAATCGATATCAACTCTCCATAAATCTCAACATCACTTATGTAATTTGCCACAAACAGCTTATAATATAGCTTTCATAATTTTTATAGGGCTAAATTCTCTAAATTTCCCAATAATGACCACACTTATTCTAATACTAATAAAAGATCATAATATCTGCATACTCCATGTGTGGGTGAGAATTAAATGTAAACTCTTAAACCAACCCTGATATTAGGAATCATCCTCTACAACAATCTCTCTATCCAAAATAAAAGTATCAACTTCTTCTTTTCTCCTCTTTCCATTTAGAAATATTTGCTGAAAATTGTGATATAACAATTTATTTTCATTAATGTACGAGGTATGACAGAGGTATTTACTAAGTTTAGAAATATGACATTATGATGATGATAACTGTATTTCGACTTCACTTTTTTCAAGTGGGAATGGAATAGTCAATATAAGTTTCTGTTGCACCAGTCTCCTTTGTAAGCAATTTTGCATAGGCATTATCAGCAGATAATAGTGGTAAAGGAATATATTGCTGTATGCATGTCTCAAGCAAATTACCATATGGAGTATGGAAGAGATGAAAAAAGTAGTCTTAGTAGATTAAGGTCCTTAACCATAGGCATAGTGAGAGAATGCCACTTGATCCTTGATAATCATGGATATTCAATGTGCATCTTGAATGGTGTATTGACACGTCATGTCAGGTTCATCATGAAGTATAATGCTCAGTTCATGAGCACACTTGTAGCTGCATAAATACTAATGTAAGAAAAAGATATGGAACATGCATATGTCAGTTACATAATTTAATGTATCATTAAAAGAACAATTATTAATTATGTATCGGACTAACAATAAACATTAATGATAAATCATCGAGCGCGAACTAACGAAAAACTTTGGCAGTCTAAGTCTTTCAATTTCACTGTTCATCACGGCCATCAACTGTTCATTGCAACATTTCAAGTTTCACACTGTCAACAGCTGTTTAAGTCGGACTACTCCTCGACAAATCTGCATAATTTCACCAATTGGTCTTTTTGGTATTCATAAGAAGTCACCTTTCTCTACTGGAGTTACTTTTAAAGTCTAAATCAATCAGTGAATCCGCTTTACGCGAGATCTATTTTCGAGTTGCACGGTAACAACAATCAACCGGAAGTAAGCATGAGCAAGGTTTTAGATTATAGCTACGTAAAATTCGAACCGTAACGGTAATTCGAAAATGGTCTATTATCCCGCTTGTAGCAGTTAGGGATCTGTCACATGCTACACCTACCGTGACACGGAACCTTGGATTTTACTGTCTGATTTGAAAGACACGACACCGGTGTGCCAACAGCAGAAGTCGAACCTAGGATCTTTCGTCACGAGACGAGGACCTTAAACATCGAGTAACACCAGCGTCAGAAAATATGATCATTCCTATCTTACAGATGGAAATGTGCAATATTGAACTAGTAAATGTTGGCTGTATTTTTTTTAATTATTCATGTACACAGTACTAGTATTTAGCCATATAATAGACCCTTACAAAACATGGTTAGGCAACCAAACTTTAGGGTGTCGATGCCCCGTGGTTCCCCAGGCCACGCACTGGATTACCTATTTAAATTTTACATTGCCACGCTCACTTGTATTGTTGAGGTCCTGATGAAAAGGAGACTTGAGTATTCATTCAAGCTTGTTTTGATTTTCTAGTATTTCATTTTTGTTATATATGCAGGGTTGACTTGTTGCGTCGTATGCTTTTAGCTTTCAGGTTTGATGTGTTCCGCCCACCAGAAGACGCTTATTTCTCACGGAAATCTCACCTTTTCTTATCACAGATACATCAGTGTCTAGCATGGGGATATTTTGTGGGCTCAACAGCGACATTACATTAGTCACATTCGTATTGCATTCATGTGATAATTGTATAAATTCATTGAAATGTATATTGAAATATGATGCCCACTAGTATCGTAAATGGTAATAGTATAATGTTGAGATACATATACCGTGCGGTAGTAAAAAAAGAACATCGATTTTACCAGACAAAACATAGGTATTGGCGGACCCCAAGAAGAACTATCCGTTTCCACGAATACCGGAATTCAATTTCATATTAAATATAATTCTAATGCATTTTTGTTTGTAACACGGACGGATCTCATTGCTTATCCGATTTAAAAACCGCAAGAGTATTCATGATACAACTGCAGTTTTTGATATGACGACATAATACCCTGCAGTTTCTGATTTGTGACGTCAAGATACCCTACAGGTTTTGATATGACTGTGATTAGGGACTAGGCTTATAAAAACATAATTCTGTGCCTCTAGTTGTATTTATGTTTGTCAAATGCATTAGAAAGGGTTTACCATGCTTGTGTTTTGCAAAATCCTAATTCTAATGAGATTAATATCTTCTTAAAATTGTTCTATTTTTGGGTTACCATGCGAGTCTTTTACAAAAACTGACAATTCTAAGAAGATATCAATCTCAGAAGGATTTGGCCTTTATTTGACATTTATAACGCTTTTGGCTTCCTAGTTAGCTTTTAATAATAAATACGTAACATACTGGTTTCTAGGGAGAAGGTTTCTGTCTGATTGTCTGCGTGCCATGTTTGGAATGCACAATTCTGTTCTCCGTACAGTTGCATGTTTCTGTACAGTATTGTTTATAAAAGCTATTTACACATGGAAAAGAATGATTTATTCCATGATGCACCCGGTGCACATTCTGTAAATTGAAATCGCAGGAGAAGCTAACCTACATGTATGTGGATTACAAACAAAATTCAGTATATGAAATACATACAGCTGGATGACGATGACATCTAGGGTTATGAATGTTATACAGATACCTAGATAAACACTAGAATGATACATACATTACCGGTGTGGAAGAATATCAGTGAGAAGATCGTTGTGTTACAAGAACCAGACAGACCCTCATTGATCATTCTTTCTAACGTTTTACAAACGCAGTTCGTTAAAGATAATGCCTATAATAAATAGTATCCATATGATCTTTCCAGGTTTTGGAATACAATTTACTGTAGATTGTCTCCATGACTGTGGAAACTCGCCATTTAACCAAATGTAATTAAAAATTTGAAGTAAAATATTCAAAGAGTCTAATGGCAGATGTTTTAAAATTTGATAATGCACTTCATAAGGAGCAGTTGCAGTATCATCTGATTTTTGCAAAGACACCTCTAACTCCTCAGTTGGAAACGGTTTATTATAATCTTCCTGCTTTTTCTATGAAAATTTCAATTTTATTTTTTCGGATTTTTTTGTGTTAAACGACGAAATTGAGGAAGACAATTATCGAACGAAGAATTTCTAAAAAAAATTCCCAAACAATATCTACTTAAGACGTTAAAATATCATAGTTATGTTGATGATGTTTAACATTATTTGAAGTACTTTTCATTTTATTTATCATCCTCCATACTTTATTTGTAGGTATGCGAGTATTATCTTTGGATACATACTTTTGCTGTTATTAATGGTGCGCCTGGCAACGGCCCTGTGATGGCGAACTTTATTTAAATTTGATGAAATAGGATGTTGTCTTAATTCTTTTTCGGCCGTTTTACGATCTTTGGTTTTTAAATTTACAAATTACTACTAAACTTTTAACTCAGGGTTACAGATATCACAAGCCAAGAAAAACATCCGGTAAATTCTTCAGATCTTATTCAGAACTTCTGTCTTAATTTGGAAATATTTCTTTTCAACACTATGTAACCAATGGAATTTCCCATCCTAATTTTTACGGTGATCTCGTATATAAACTAAGGAAAGTGAAAGGCTCCGATAACGTTATTTTGTCAGGTAATAAAATAGTCAAATGTCTTCTAAATAGACAATATGACACTGAGATCATCAAAAAGACTATAGGTCTTGTATTTGGCCTCTCTACAGCCTTGTGCAGACTTTTACTTGAACCTTGCACGCTGACTAACAGGGCAATGGGGACTATATGACGGGCCTTGTCCAAACCTCTTTCAGAGGAGACATGGTCCTGAACCTCGTCCCCTCTGACTGTGTTTTCTTTGAAATTGTAGAGGTTTCAGGAAAAGTCTGTTCAAAAATCTGAAGTAATGTTTTTGTCAATGTAAGCTAAACATTACGGTAAATAACTAACTGGATTAAGATTCGTAAGACAGTCCGATTTAAATTGACTCTAGTTAGCTTTATATGGCTACATGGAAGCAGAAGGTAAGCAATGTCTTAAATGTGGTGGCGCAATCTGGGAATCGAACCTGGATCGTGGCCGCCACAATCCAAGCACTTTTATGAGAATGAACGTCACCTAATAAAATATATGGCTTAGGTAACTGCTCAACAGGTTTATCCAATTCAATACAATCTAAATTTGAACTAGGCGGAAGAAAGAGTGGACACAACGTAATTGTTTTATGAAATGTTATACGCACAGCAACAGCTTGTAAAGATGTATCTAATATGCAAAAGGGAATTTTAGGTAATTATTGAATAACCACCAGGACCCGGTTGCACAATCCGTGGTTAAATTTAACCTGGGGTTAAATTTGGTTTAACCGCGGGTTAAATTTAAACCGGCGGTTTACCTGTTGCACAAAGATAACCCAGCGTTAACGTCAGGGTTAACCCGGAGTTAAACTCCAAATATTTAACCCTGGTCAGGGGTAGGGTTAAATATTTAACCAAAGGGTTAAAATGGCGAATTTCATTCGGTACAACAATTTGATGCAGAGAAGGAAACCGAAAGTTTATCGGAAACGAATACGTTTTATTGATACCATGGACGATGCTGAAATCAGATCGAGATTTAGGTTTAACAAAGATACAATTATGTATCTCAAAGACCTTTTCGGGGACGATTTGCAGCATTTTTCTAAAAGAAGTATGGCGATAGATCCAGAGATGCAGGTACGAAAATACTCTAACATGAATAATTCCCAAATGGCGTATAGAAAGGACGTTATACATGTTTAGATATTGCGTATTATCATACGCAAATAGAATATATTCGAAGGTTGTAAATGTAAGACATTCGTTAAATATATGACGTCATGTGGTATTGACGTCATTTTTACCTAATGACGTCATGGCGCTTTTTTCCATATCGACATGTTGACATTTATACTATATATTTAGGAGATAAACATACACTGTTTGAGTGGTCCCGACAGGTATATCGTGGTTATACGCGTGTTGGTGTGTCCCTCTTGACCAATAAAAAGTGGCGACACAAACAGAGTGAATTAGAATTATGAATTAACAAAATCCCAAATATTTCTTTTTTATATTTATTTATTGTGCTGAATATACATTGAAATAGAGAGTTCACTAGATATAATACGGACTGTATCTGCTGGAGCAAGCGTGGATCAAGACATCGAATTATAAAAAAAATATTTTGTTAGTAGCGGGCACATTTTTTTCAATTAATTAATTTTGAAATTAGTATGATATTTGATTAAAGTATTTAGTGCATTAAATGAATTACATGTATTGTCTGTATCAGTTCAGTTATTGCACCCTCTATTCGATTAATTAGCTCTTAAATATTCCTTTAAAATGTATTGCGCAGTTTACTGTTAATACATTATGTGGCAATATGACTGAAGTGGAAAGAAGGGCAAATTTTCATGACGCTCTAACGCGTGTCATTCATTTTGGGCATTCATATTTTAGTCCATGTTTCGTGTTTCACGATTCGAATCGTGAACAATGAACAGTTAATGTTTCATGATTCAAAAATTTCTCCAAAACAAGGCATATTGCCATCACCAAATTCCCCCTTGATCCCCTCTGGGGTCCCCTCCCTCATGCCAAAAGGACAACCCCAGGGACAGCGTCCGTCATGTCGCAAATCGTATGGGATGGACCCCTACATGCACCATTAAATGGCTATGGCACCTCAACTTTGCGACCCCTATTTCTCCAAAATAAGGCATATTACATGTACGTACCATCACCAATTTTCCCCTGACCATCAATGATCAAATTATTTCACGAATGAATTGAATTATTGATATCAATAAACGGACAATCTATAGTAAAACGGCACCCCGTAAAATTGTACTTTATGTTCACATGACCAAATTTAAATACACTAGGACTATATTTCACTTGTACATGTAAAACTGTGGTACATGTATCTAGTCAGTATAATTTGCATCTCGTGTGTAACACATGTAACGCATGTTCAGTGCCGTCGAAATTCGTTGGACCTGTCGGACAATCGGACATTGTTAAAAATGTCTGACAAAACAAAAATTTGCTGGAGTGCTGGACCAAATGCTTGACTAAAGATTTTCGATCATAAAAAAAATATCAGGCTTATTTAATAAAATATCCTGTCCATGGGAAAGGAAAATGGCCACGGGTCGGAAGAAAAAATTGTTCGGTCCGACAGAAACTATACTAGAATTCTCTCAGACCAATGTCTGACACAACTCCAGAGTATTTCGACAGCACTGATTACCAAGCGGTTGATTTATGATTTCATTATATAGAGACTTGATCACTATGTCAGTGTTCCCGAATATCGGAAAATAAAAATAGTAATAGGCGATGCCCAATTTTCCTGTAAAGGACGCTGCGTTTCATTTAGTGTTAACCTCTGGACTGATAGTTGAATTTGATTTGATTTGATTTTCAGAGGTCTACTTCGCTTCAGCGATATTTCAGCTATATCGCGACGTGCCAGTTTTACTGGTGGAGGAAACCTGGTAAACCCGGAGGAAACCACCGACCTGCGGCGAGTAACTGACAACTCTCTCACATATGACTGAGGTTGGTTGGTTGGTTGATTAAGGATTTTACGTCGCTTTAACGTTATTTCAGTCATATCGCGACATGGAGGTAGGAGATAACCAATCTCTGAAATCATAGTGGCGAAGCCCGGGATGGAACCCGAGACCTCTTGCATGTTAAGCCAGGTGCTTAACCACTACACCAAGCCGCCCCCCCCCCCCCTACACACACATATGACTGATAGTTGGAAGTTCTGCAACTAGATATTAGTATAACACGGATTATTTGTTGATTAGGGATGTGTGCTTCTGTGTACAAACAAATCGGAAATGCAAATACTGTCGAACGCGTCTTCCTAGCACCATTCTAGAGATTACATCTATTTTTCTGGCGGTAGAGTCGTCAATATCTGCCGGTCATGCGTGACGCTCCAGGCGCGGATCCAGAGTGTGTGTGTGTGAGGGGGGGGGGGGGCTGGACCCCTTGAGATTTGTCAGAGATATGGTCATATATGGAAGTTTCCTGGTCGGAACTTATTGTGTTTTTCCTTATATGTTAACAATTTTTATACATAATGCCCTTTTAAAATTGTTCATAATCGTGTTTAAGTTCAAGTACATAAAGTAATGAAGCCCCCTCTTTACTTTTCCTTAAGTCATTACGCAAATTCAAGAGCGTTCCATCCATGGCCTAAGGGAAGTATAATACATATCAAATATATATCTGACACAAAGCTGACAAAATGATTTTACAGCAGGTAAAGTAATGAAGGATTTCTAAGGATTGTGTATTAACTTCCTCTGTCTGCCACATGTTACGTGGTTTACAATAAAAATACATACAGATCTCTCGAACTGCAAGAAAATTTGTTAGACTTAAGAATTTATCTTCTTATTATAATTTCAATTTTCTATAGAGGCGAGCTTTCACAAAAATACCAATTTCCGAACAATATATGCAACTTTAATTTGGGGGGTATTTGTCCCGGGTGCTAGCATGAAGAGCAGATAAGCAGTCATATGCATCTTTCTGTTATACTTAATCCAATTGAACTCAATGTAATTTTAAAATAATAATTTCTTTTCAAAGATTTTGCTTGCACTGCGTTTTTATGCAAGCGGAAATTTCATGGAGGTAATTGGAGACACTATGGGTGTAAACAAGTCCACGGTTAGTCGGAGCATCACAAGGGTTACTGACGCCCTACTGCGAAAGAAGGATGACTTCATCCAATGGCCAGATGATAGAAAAAAGGCAGAGACCAAGGAAAAATTTTACAGTCAGTACGGCTTCCCTGCAGTGGTTGGATGCATCGATGGCACTCACATCCCAATACAAGCCCCCAGCGAGGACGAACCTGCTTTTGTTAACAGGAAAGGGTGGCACTCGATTAACATAAAGGCAGTGTGTGACTGTGAAGGTAAAATTTAACTTATGTCTATTGACATGCTTTTCCCCTATGATATATATTGGCAACAGTATTTTTATTTATGTATATTTATCCAATCAGAAAGGACTGTTCATTTTAACAATATTGTCATTGAAAAACCAGTTATTTGCCTTTATTCACGGAGGTCTTAGAGTGTCACATAGCTCTAGACTTTTTCCGGTTTCCTGGCCATAACTGCATTCCCTTTTGAGCCGTCGTCATGACACTTCGCACACATACTCCCAATGGGTCAAGGATTGAATTTTGGATCAAGAGGTCAAAGGTCAAGGTCACAGGACACAATGTTAGGAAACAGTTTCCGGGCCATAAATGCATTTCCTTTTGACCTGTTATAATGAAACTTCATACACAGGCTTCCAATGGATCAAGGATGTGCCCTTTTGATTTTGGGGTCAACAGGTCAAAGTTCAAGGTCACAGGACATAAGGTTAGGAAAATGGTTTCCGGGCTATAACTGCATTCCCTTTTGAGCTGTCGTCATGGCACTTCGCACACATATTACCAATGGGTCAAGGATGTGTTCTATTGAATATTGGATGAACAAGTCAAAGGTCAAGGTCACAGGATATAAGGTAAGGTGAACGGTTCTGGGCCATAACTGCATTACCTTTTGACTCGTTGTCATGAAACTTCACACAGACTCCCAATGGGTCAAGGGTGTGCCCTATTTAATCTTGTTTGTGAAATAAAAAAAACACTATAGGGAGCATATGTTTTACAAACATTCTCTAGTTTATCAAGTTCTTGAATTATCCGATATGGTACTCGTCATTCAAAACCTAGATACAATTATGCATGTATTTTGTACAGGAAAGTTCATCAACATTGATGCTAGATGGCCTGGAAGTACACACGATGCACATATATTTAGAGCTTCCGATCTTTCTGTGCACTTGGAGACTCATCACAAACAACTTGAGGATGGTATCTTACTCGGTGACAGTGGCTACGGATGTAGACCTTTCCTCTTGACTCCTTACCTTCATCCATCATCCCGCATGCAAGAGAGATACAATTCATCTCACTCAAGAGCACGTTGTACCATCGAGAGGGTGTTCGGATGGTGGAAACGGCGGTTCCATTGTCTTCATGGAGGATTGAGACTGAAACCGAGGAAGGCTTGCAAGATCATTGGAGCTTGTTCTATATTGCACAACATTGCTGTATCAAGAAGGGACATTTATGATGGAGATGAGTATGACGATCGCCAACTTCAGGATGTCCCACAACCTCCAAATGGTCAAGGAGAGGGCAGGGCTGTCGGAGATTTCATTACAAATCACTACTTCAATACTGCTTAGTCACATCACAATTATTACCCCTGTAATGGGTATATACGGGTTTCCCATTCGGTCTTTTCATTTGAGATGCTGCTAGTGAACATGTATTTTGAGTTTTAGAATTACAGTATGCCAGTGAATTACCTGACAAATTTATATGGAATAAGTGTAAAGTGGCTAAATATCAAGTTTAAATATCACTTTATTTGTATATAATAAACACAATGAAAATTCATTGTTCAATCGAGATGAATACAATTTTCATGTATCGTCATATTTTCAAAATTCTTATTCGTTACAGATTAAATCTTTCCACTAACATTACCTAGCTTAACATTTTTTACCAGTGTTTCACTATTAAAAGTGTCGTTCAACAATATGGATATTAAAGAACCTCTCATTACGTGTTTCGTTAAGCCTCGAGTACTTGAATGTTATCAACATTTGTTAATGCTTGCAATGCAATAAGTGTGTCCTGTTGCTTAAGAGCAGCTATCTCAAGCTTAAGTTTCTCTATTTTAAGCTGAACATATTCCTTTCTGATATCAGCTAACACGCTCTCTGATACACGGTCGGGAAGTTGCTGTTTCAAATCTTGCTGTCGCGCACCATGAGCAGCAACCGTACATTATCAGGTCTCTACGGCAAGCGCGGAAAACAACCACGAATGTTGTCACTGTCTGACATGACGGGAATTCCAACAAGATGGCGGATCCAAACATCGCCTCGGTATATGCACGTATTTGGATAAACAATATTGCATTGCTTCTACAACCAAATCGATAAATATTTACTCACTTAAGTAACGCTTTATAACTTATATAGGTATGAATAATCCCAGATAACCTAGTTTGACTGGAGTTAGCAGTGGTGGTTACCATGGTCGCAAATATGGCGGCTCCGCGTAATATATTCGAGGTTGTTTTTCCGTAGGAAAGGTCCGAGAATATGCGATTGCATGAGCACATGTACGGTTGCACTAAACATAACCACTCGAAAACTAAGCAAAACCTCGACTGTCAAAAGTAGAACTGTGCGCTGAGAAACAAAACGAAGAAAACTAGCGTATGTCACATTCAGTTCAACTCTGAAAAAATAAGATTGAAGGAAGGAAAAATCAGTCAGTATCTGAATGGCTATGGAAGCAAACACGAAGACGTGGAGAGGTTCTTCAATAAAGGTAACACGCAAAATTTTAAAAGAACGCAGTCAGTCGACATGTGCTTCATTATACTGATAAATAGAAAATTGGTGGCGAATGCAGTGCATCCAAACTGCCGGATGTACGGTTAGGTTACGTGTAAATGTATGTAGAGCTGTCGAATATTACATTTTGGGTTTGGCTGTATATGTACACTTCCGTTCCTATACTGAAAAGCTGGTACTCGGACTTTGACGGCAACTTTGAATTTCGGGTAAAGTGCACTGCTGAACCTAGTACACGCGTCTATCCTATTACTACTATATCTGGTTTATATACACACAAATGCTTTGATATATATTTATATAAAACATTAGATTCACATTTCATATTCTATATAGCCCTCTTTAAACATGTATATACCTACTTCAGCAAGAGGCGGTTTATCACAAATGAAAGCCCGATATCAGTTGCAAACGAGCACAGACAAGGCAGAATGTAGAATTCTAGATGTATTACAGAAATTATAACGTGTTTATGCGTATTTCAATGTTTTCTATGTTGTTATTACTTTGTTATTCTGAATATACATGTAGATCTACGTATATAGATACATAGACTCTATTATAATTATATCAATATATCTATCTATATATTTTACTCTTAAAACCGATAAAACTTAATTTCACAAGATTTTATTTGATGAAATAAGTTTTTTTTTTTTAAAGAAATCAGAAAAAAAATTATGTATATTATATCTACTTGTGGCTGGAAGAGTCACAGACGAGGAAAATACCCCGGATATCCCGCTAAAACTTGTGGAATCTCTAAACATCTCTATTATTTTCTAGTCAACGACTGTTACTTTATGAACTGGTGGTCCACCGCCGGTCTTCTTCCTACTCTGTACCTCTTCTGTGTAAACATTTTTTGCCTTTTTTTTGGTCATATTTGACCATTTATTTTTTACTTGTTCCACTGTTCTCTTTCTTGTTCCAACAGAGTTTATTCTTTTGGTGATCTACACCCATTTGAGATTTTTTGCGGAAACGGTCACGTTGTTGTTTATTTTAGATTTTAACAACGTTCCATTTTCTTCCGCAAACTAACAGAAGATTTTCCTCTGCGGCACTCCAGTTACTGCTCTTTACTCTATCCTTTTCAGTGGCCATATTTTCAACCAAAGATGACGCCAATCTCAAGTTGACGTCATTTGCTCTGTCGATGACGTCAACTTGAGATTGACGTCATCTTTGGTTGATGTTAATGTCACGCAATGAAATTAGAGGGATAACATGCTTCTAAACATAAAATAATTTGTCTTACTGAATTCTTTAATTAACGGTTTCAAATGTACATTACTGCGACAAAGAGCGTTACCGCGGGTATGGTTTTAACATTATATCCGACTACCACCCGTAAATTTTCGATATAACATCCCTCAAACCTGATTTGGAACCAATATTCCCGAACGATTTTGCGGGTTTCTTTGGCAAGTATCATTTTTTTTAATAGTACAACGACAAAATACGACGCAGTACAATGCTACATTATGTACCTTCTTATATTGAATTCTCCTTCGATCCCATGCAGTAAAAGCATCAGGAGCAAAATTCCCGAACTGTCACTGATTCACAAATATATATTGGATTCCGTTCACAGTTAACTTTTAATCCCCCCCCCCAAATCGTTTTTAATCTTAGTAATGCAGCATTATATATGAATATAATGGATCTGCAAATTACCATATAAACACAAAAACAATAAGGTACGTATGAACAAATGAATATTTTCAGCATGCTATTCATTTGACCTCAGTGTGAAATGCGGGCACCTGCTTTATTGATGACGTCATAATATAAGTTAACGCTGGGTTAATTTTAACCCGTGGGTTAAATTGGATTAACCCTGGGTTAGTTAACGACAGCTTTGTGCAACTGACTTTTAACCCATTGGTTTGTTAACCGCAGGTTAAGATTTTAACCCAGGGTTAAGTCTAACCCCAGGTTAAATTTAACCACGGATTGTGCAACCGGGTCCAGTAGTTTATTTATTAGTACTATAAGAATTATATTTAGAAAAATTTTTCAATTGAAGTGGATCTGTATCTTAAGGATGGGTTTCTTGTAAACAAACAAAAAAAAAAAAATAATAATAAAACAAACTGCTGGAGAAATTTTCTGATCCAGAAGATGTAACTCATTAAAATTGACCTTTACACCTCTATAATTCCATTTTATTACGATTCCTGTCTGTTTAAGTCTTGCATGAGAAGGCCTGCGACCCTTTTGTAATGGGGTTTACTACAACCCCTGTTGCTAATAACGTGAGAATTCTCAATACCTTTTCCACGATTTGATAATTCAGGGGTGCTATCTAAAGGAGAAGTGGTATCTTCCATATCTACTTCCAGCACACAAAATTTGTTTGTGGTGATCACATCGGTATTGGATGGTTTATAAGAGACAGTTTTAGATGGCTTTTGGGGGGGGGGGGGTGGTAGGCGACAATTTATTTGAAATTGTGTTATGTTGTGAACATGAAGTTTGTGATGCAGATGTAGATCTTGGTGTTGATGGCGTCGAGTAACCAGCTATGGAATTGAGATATGTGTTCAAACATGATATATCAGTTTGACACGCTATCGATGTTTTCTTCTCGAAAGAAACCGCAGAGCATAGCTATTAACAGCAACTGTACGCACGTGAGTATTATTGTATATAGTTGCTTCTTTGATTTTAATATTTTTTTTCTTTTTGATGAAAAGGACATTCTTTGGATAAAGCATAATATTGTCCTTTACAGGGTTCAGAAAACGAAAAATGATAATCATATTCATCAACACTAGTATCAAAATATCCAAACGATCGCAAGTGTATATAACTTTAAAAGATCCTTGTTTTTATCTCTTTACCGTCTTTCTTTATAATAAAAAGTCTAACACCTACGACTTTCTGGGTTTTCAACTCATTAAGGATGACATCGTCAGCCAAAAGAGCCAAATTACTCTCACTGTCTCTCAGAATACCCTGTCAATTATTCAGGTATTTATGTGGATGTATCCTCACTGGTACTTCTCCGATATGATAACGTATCATTAAATTTATGCTTTCTTGCTTCTTAGTCCATTCAACAAGGTGATTGCCATTCCGTTGTTTTGATATATTTTTAACTGTTCCAGCTTTGCCTTGAATGCCCTCATCTTCTAGGAATGGGGAAACTTTCGACAAAGCATTATCCGCTTATGATATAACTTAAAATATGTCACAGTCATCACGTACATTCAGCTAAACGTTTTCTTTTAATAAGAATTTGGTGGTTTATATTTGGAGTATCCATGAGAAAATCATCGATTTCATTTTCTCAACCACTCATCCTCCATGGAATGTCTACAAGGACTATGCAATACACTTTGGGTCTCAGACAGCAATATACTGGAGTGATTGCAAGAGAATACTGGACCATAAAGAAAAGAAATGCACTAAACTGCCACAAAAGGTTACTCGGAAACCAATCGAAGAAGCATTTTATAAACAGCCAACGGAATGCAAATAATCCCCATTTATTCAAACAGCCATATTATATACCAGCCCAGTCTGTAAAAAAGAAAATGGTTGATTTACATAATACTTATGTCTTCGTACCTGCTGACAAAGCAGCTAATAATATTATCATTGTTTGAAAAATATACTATATTACAGTTCTTAAAACTGAATTAAGCTCTACTTCTACGTATGTTGAAACTCCATTGTTTAAAGACACGATCCTACCTGACCATTGTAAAGCTATGTGTGACTTCAATTTAATCATTGATAAAAATGATCTTCAAACTATGTATTGGCTTCCCAAATTATACAAAAATCCATATAAATCAGGTTTTATTTCAAATTCTAGTCATTGCTCTACAACTGTGCTTTCATACATATTACCTCCGCTCTCACTGCAGTTAAAGACCATGTTATCAAGTACTGTAATGCTGGTTTACGCACTAGTAATGTCAATTATTTTTGGTCTATCAAACATTCAAACTAAGTCAATGAATAATTCCTTTTGAGACATTTTAAAGCAAATAACGTTTCTATATTTGATTTTTCGACACTATATACCTCTCTACCTCAGTACTTTATCAAAACTAAATCGTTGTCTCTCATACGCTGGTGTTTCAACAGAGTCTAAATCATACTTCTGTACATCAGTTACACCTGGATTTTTCTCTAACAAATAACATGGTAATTATAAATACTGGACTTGTACTGAGTTGTGTAATGCCATCACATTATTGTGATATCCTATGAGCACTTACTGCGCTCCCCTTATAGCAGATTTATTTTTATACTGTTATGATAGAAACTTTATGCATTGTGTTCAAACCTCTAAACGTTTCGACCCTATTGATACCTCTACATATCTCGATGATATTTTATTTGTCGATAACCCTGAGTTTCAAAACTATATTACTGACATTTATCCATCTGAACTTCAATTAAATAATGCCAATACTTGCGACCAGGAAACACATTTTTTGGGCTTAAAAATTAAAATTGTTAACAACAATATTCATATCAATATATATATATGATAAAGGTGACGACTGTGGATTTGCTATTGTAAAATTCCCTTATCTAGATGGTGATGTCCTCAGACTCCCATCATATGGTATTTATATTAGTCAATTGGTTCGGTTCACTAGAGCTGCACTCAAGTTTTGGAGTTTCACGCAAAAAAATCTCAGATTACTTCTAACTTCTAACTCAAGGTTATAGATATCATAAACTTCGAAAAACGTTCAGTAAATTTTACAGATCTTATTCAGGCATTTTATCTAAATTTGGAAATGTGACTTTTCAACAATACGTATCCAGCGGAATATCCCATCCCAATTTCTACGGTGATCAAGTGTACAAACTAAGGAGGGTCAAAGGTTCCTATAATTTCTTATCGGCGGATTGTAAAATTATTAACCGCCTTCGACATCGACAGTATGACATCGAGATCATCGCTAAGACTATAGTTCTTGTATTTGGTCCCTCTACGACCCAATGCAGACTTTTGCTTGAAGGTTGCATTATTACTAACAGGGCGGTAGGGACTCTATGACGGACCCTGGCCACGCCTTTTCAGAGGAGAAAAGGTCCTGCTCTTCGTCCCCTCTGACTGTTAGTCGGGTCTCCTATTGATCAATAATCTGAGCTCGGCTTAGAGACGGGCAGAGCACGGTTTACTTATGTTTATGTCGCCTTACATATTTTTGATAGCAACATATTATTCTATAAAAGTTTCGTGTGTAATAAAATCGTTATGACCTCCCTTCTTGAGAAACCTGTTGATCCTTGTTCTCTTTATGGAGGATTATTTATAAATGTGTCCTTTGATTTTGCTGCTTTTGCTGTGAGTGGGTAGGTGGGCGCCTGCAAACTCGTTAACGACACCAACTGAATGATGTTTGTTACTTCAATTGACTGTACAAAGTCGGTATCTTAACCGCAGCACAATCGAATATTTTTGTATTGTGGTTTTTCCGTGTATATTCTCCTATTATCATGTTTTGTGTTATATTTTTTGTCATATAGCTTTGTCAGATGTCTTCAGTTTTCTCATTTACAATAGATTGGCCCATAAGCCAATGCCTTCGGAAATAATGTAAATATTGTAGCGGGACAATATATAATCAGATACGAAAGACAAAACTGGTATGATTAATATTCTAACTATCGAAACAAACGTTGTATGAGGGTTCGGCATGACAAAACCGATTGATCAGGATCGGCCCACCCGACCGACCATCTAGATGAAGTAAGGGCCAAAGTGGAGTGTTAAACACAAACATATCGCAGTTTGAAAATGCCCTCAGTCACCCAGGTCCCGTCCTCCAACGACACGGGTTGTACCCACGGCAAAAAAAAAAAAATGACAATAATAATAATATAAAATAAAATAAAAACCATGCCGCCATTTGGTGTAAAACCTCGACCAGCAAGAGGGTGCTTGGGAATATTTCATAAGAATTCCCAGGATGCCTCATTTATTCGCCTCATACGACACGCAAGAGGTACGGAAGTCCTATTCTTATCACTCCGGGGACCCCACGGGGCAGATATCAAAGAAAGGTACAAAATGGAGGTACACTGTTAGAGGGAATCAACTTTCATGTCCCTCAATAGTGATAGAGGTGAATGAGCTATGTATACCTGGGTTTCATGTTAAGTCCGAGTCTGAACACAGAAAATGAAAGAAATATACTGTTGTTTATTTTTTGTTTTTTTCGCAGTGATAGGATATCATAGTATTAAAACATTATTCGTGTATGGAGTTTGGTGCATGGTATGCGCACTTTGATTTATAATTATTTAGTGATGCTCAAGGCCTAAACTGTTTGTACCCATTGGTTGCAGATCCAAAGACAACGATGAAGTGGTACATGTTTGTATGACAAAATGACATTCAAATCAATTCACATGGTATTATCATTATTATTATATTTAGAAAAGACTTTTAGTATATATATATATATATATATATATATATATATATATATATATATATATATATATATATATATATATAATATATATATATATATATATATATATATATATCAAAAGGTGATGATTTGTGCAAACGCAGACGGAAACTTCAGTTTACCTCAGCTGGTCTACCATGAACCAAATCCAACTGCATAATGACCTCTTGTAACATCAACTTGGGGAACTGTAATAAAGTATTCAATCAAACTTTGGATGAACATATCCATTTGTTCATCTTTCCCAAATAATTTTGAGAAAAATGTAGAAGAACGGCCAGTTGTCTTCAACGTGGGTTCTCAACTCAACATTGACCTCACCACAAAGACTGATGATACACCTGCCACACACCTGCTGCAGCCATTGGGCAATAGTGTTTGGCCTTTACAAGATAAAATGCCATAATGCCGTCAAAATACATACTAAGGAAACCCGGATAATCTTACCACTGGATCTATACAGCACTTCTAGTGAACTGGAAGGTCCCGAAGACAATTACAAACCCAGTATTTAGTGCTTTTGCACTTATCGTAAATATATACTTCCAATTCCCTTTGTCCTTAGTTTCTAAATTATTAAAAAATTAAAGGGCATCTCCTTCAATTCTGGTCTTAGTTTTAACTGTGTCCTTTAATTCTGCTGCTTTTGGTACGAGTAGGAATGTAGGCGCCCGTAAACCGGTTAACCACCCCAATTAAGTGACGTTTGTTATTTCAATTGACCGTCCTAAGTCGGCATCGTAACCGCAGCACAATCGAATATTTTTGCAATGTTTTGCCATGTATATTCTACTATTGTCATGTTTTGTGTATATGTCCTTGGTCATTAGTGTCATACAGCTTTGTGTTTCTGTTTTCTCTTTTAGGTTGGTTCTTCGATTCTAACTTTAAGGTCAACGTTGGTAATTACATTTCTCCTTAGATATGCACATTTTGGCTTTCAACAATTTTTGCTCTGAGTGTCACTGAAGAGATATACTTTTTTGAAATGTGTTTATGACGTATTATATTTATACACGCATATTTGTTCTGATATGTATGTTACCTGTTCAGAAGAATCAGACTCTAGATTTGTGTCACACCTTGCACCACTAACTTTCCACAAATTTATATCCCTATATTTACCTTGTTTGCAAATACATGCTTTTAATAAATTATCTGTTTTCTGATTTGTTTGTTAAATTGTTTATTCTTATTATGATGCTTATTTTTCCATGACACAAGATCCTACTTCCGTTATTTATTTTTACCCGTTATTCTGCATTTGCCTATACATACTAGCTTATGTCAATATTTAATCTAAACGACCCATCTATATGACCGTGGCGCTTTCTGCACTGTGCTTGTTCAAATCTATTTCCTCTGTACACATTATTTAGTATCTTTGTTTCCTTGCAAATTTAGAAGTTAGAGGTTTTTGCTAGTCAGTAACCGGTTAACAATACCATTTACGTCAGGATTGCAACATCACTTGTTGGTACCACAGTTACATTACATTACACATATGCAAGTCTCTTTGACGAGTTTGACAATTGAGTCTGGTATCTTTCATTTCTTTTGTATTTGGATTTGTATAATGAGACAGTTTATTGGGATTCACTGTGAAGAAGACGTGCCTTACCCATATATCCTTGCATGAAATAAATACACAAAATTTTGTAACGTATAAGGGTCTTATCGTATTCATAATACTTGCATTATCATTATCATGCCATTGGTTTATACATTTTTTGTGTAGCATATTGTATGTTATTACATGTACATTTGTATATCTTTATACTATTTGACACCGCTACTATCATTATGTTGATAATTTAAATTACCTTCATACCACAGCTGATTTTTCGTTTGGTACTGAGCTTGTTAAAATCATTTTAAACTATTATATAATTTCCAAGGGTCGTTTCAAGTAATCCTTACTTTATCCTTGTCTCGGCGTGTAACAGCAGAAAATATATGAGAGTTTATGCGACATAGTTTCCTTTTTAATTCTTAATTTTAAAATTTTCAATTACGGAAGTGACTGCAAGAGTCACTAGGAAAGAAACTGAACATTGAGTGGGAATTTTTGTTTGTTTGTTTTCTTTCTATTATGACATTTCATGATATCATGTGTGATTCCGGTTAAAATACATGATTCAAGGTTGGTTTGACAACTAGATTTTAAATATCGCATCCGATCTTGGTAATGAGAAAACAGAGGAATTGAAAAGAAGATCATTTTTATTAGTAGGGAAGAATCATAAAAATAAAATTAATTACAAACATAGCAGATATTATTTTATATTTAATATATACAAAGGTACCAAATCTAGTCATTACACACTACCGCAGAAAGAATTTCAAACAAATTTGACATTTTGTTTTCAAGAGATGGCAATCATACAAAGTGACTTTTTATCCTATAAAACATGAACCATTAAAGTTTAATTTTAATGATATATAAGCTGCAATGGTACGGCGTGAGACAACACCATGATACAGGTTAGGGACTCCCTGAGTAACAGAACAACAAAAAGTCCTCCTAGACGGTCATGCCACATCGAGCACGGATGTTCAATCTGGCGTGCCATAGGGAACATTACTTGGCCTGATCCTCTTTTAACAGCCTCCCACGAGTTATCAAGTTAAAGGCCAGGTTGTTTGCAGATGATAGCAACAATAACTTGCAGCACTGGGCAAGCTGGAGAGGAGTGGCAAATGTCCTTCATTTCAGGAAAATGCGTTTATGGGGAATCTCAGAAGCTGTAGAACATCAATTAACAAGAAGGGATGTTTTCTGGTTCATCTTTCTACCTTCTCGCCAGGATTGGAGCAAACTACCAACAGCAATGACATCCTGTTCCTTGAAGGATAACCGGAGAGCAAACCACAAGCCCATTTCATCATGGACATAGGAGCAATGATTTTAACGTTTAAATGTAAATACCGACTTGTGACGATTTTATCCTGACTTCCACTTGAAATATAACGCTCAACTTATCAGTATACCCCAATGAGTTGGTTCCGATTCTTGTTGGTCACTTCATTGGAACCATCCTTCTTTATTGCCTCAGGTTTAGCGGAAATTTACTCTGATTATATAGAATAATGACGATTAACTGAATATATAGAATAATTAATATTAACAAATTAAATTACACATGTATAGCCAATTCGTGGAACACAAGTTCTATAGACTAAACTTTTATTTAGTTCTACATTTAAACAGCATCTTCACGAATGTCATCGAAGGGAGTGCTTTTAACTGTCACGACTGGGTCAGCAGTAGAAATACATGGATTCTCAACAAGGTTGTTTCGTCTTTGATATCTGAAAATGAAATAAATGTCGACAAAATGAATTATAGTTCCAACATATTTTTTTAATAATAGAACAAAATATACATACACAACAAGAAAATAAGCTTATGCATTGTCAAGTGGACATTTAGAACAAATATAAAAGATATTTACCCATCCCCTAAAACACGCTGAAATCAAAACATTGACAAAAAGTGAATGAATAGATAATCTTAATTCATAAAATTAGATAAAAAAAAATCCTGAATAAAAAAAGGAAATATATTTGCTTTTTTTTCAAAGATATTGAAAAATGAGATTCGACGGATTATAATGAAGTTAAATGTCTATTATATACCTTGCTGTATAACATAGACATATATACAATGGATTTACATGATGTAAGTTTGTTTCTTTAAATTGTCGAACCCTACTGTCCCTTAAAATATTTTCAAAATATGAGCAACATTAAGGAAAATATATTATCAGTACTAGACATTGACAGAACCATATATCATTCGACAAATAGAAAATATAACATTAATATTTTCAAAAGTTTTACGTTTGCTAGAACTATTGAAATTTGTTTAGCATGCAATTTCTGATTATTGTTATTAAATTACGTACTGTTTGAAAAGAAGAACGCATCAAAGCACGATGGAAATAGCTAGTAATACTGACAAGCTAACAGTTGAGAGCAGAAAAATGGTTACACTACCAGAGACATGTATTTCCTGGTTAACTGTAAATATAAGAAAGCAATATATAGCCGTTGCATGTTTTTTATTTTCTTTTTAATATGACACTTTATGATATCATGTGTGATTCTAAGTAAAATATGAATACATCAATTAAGGTTGGTTTGAGAGTTTGCATACCTATTCATATCTTGGTAATGAAAACATACAGTTGAAAAAATGGGTCATATTGTTTACTAGGAAATAATGTAAAGCTAATTACAAACATGATTAAAAGGTATATATGTTCTATATCTATGACAGGTATTACTTCATTACAATTACAATTACATTGCATTACAATCAAATATTTTAGTAATGTGTTATATGTGCTTGTATATTATTTATATTCATGTATTGTATAGCTCCATGGTGACTTCTGCCACATAACTGAGCCAGCAAATCCTCTTTTTTCTTTCATATTTAATATATGCAAAAGTTTCGTACCAAATCTAGTCATTACACACTACTGCAAAATGTATTTTAAGCAAATTTGACATTTTCTTTTCAAGAGATCTCGGTCATAGAAAGCGAAATTTTCCTCCTGTAAAAATCCTAACAAGCTAACAGCTGAGAATAGAAGACATATCAAAGTTTCCTGCTTAACTGTAAAGGTTTGAAAGTAACGTGATTCAATATGTACAGACTTAATTATTAGAAGATACGTTATAATGTAAAATAGAAAAGAACTAAGTTTGTAACTGTATCACTCACTACAGTGTACTTTAATAGACATTAATGAAGCCGCGACAGAGGTTAAGCTAGGTGACCGGGAGGAAAATAATCGACTGTTAGCCACACCGAGCAAAGGTATTCAAAACACCTAGAAGATACCAAACCCATTTCATCAGCACACACAAAGAAACAAATACTGTATGGAAAGTGTTATAGATACGTAACAATAGACACGTGATAATAACACTATGCACAAATAAATCGGCTAGTGAGCTCCACAGTTTAAAAGAAATACGACCCTGAATGAAAGAAAATTCGACAGAGTACCACTAGATCAAGCCCATATTAAACATTGCGAATTCGGTTGTGCTGGTTTACACAATTGGATAAGACAGATTGCTCGGAAGGAGTGAGTTTCCTTCTAGCATAATATACCCTGTTCCGTAGAAACATCTGTAAGATTGGTTTGAGGACAGCATTGTATATAATCATGATCAAGAATATCATGAAACATTCTCGAAAGGAGAGTTCATACTTTAAAATACGAGCAATAATAACGGCATTGGCGTTTTTATTTGGTTATAAACTGTGGTATTAAATGTAAATTAATTGTAAAGAAAAAACCCCCATCTATATTAAAGCACATTAGCATACAATTGATGTTAAAATACTTATATTACAACATTAGCACAGTTGTTGACATTCTAAATAGATATGTAAATAAATAACTTCATTACATTGTTTTCTAAATTCAGATATTAATAGCATTTAAGTTTTATATTACTTTAATTGCTTGTGTAAAACCACGGTCATATTGCAGTGTCTGATCTCACAGTTGAAAATCAACACTAAAAGAATATATATCTTTGAGAGACACTATTAGATAAAAGAACATTGCCAAATGTAGTGTTCTGTTTTCAAATAAATGTGTTGTGTCGATTCCATTGAATACAACATGCACCTGCGGACCACAAGAATGATGCAACACACATCCACGGTAGCGGGTAAGCTAGATACACATTAAATAAAAAAGAAAAACAAATGAGAAATATAACATCGCCATATGTCTTAGAAAACCCTACAGTAAGATGTCTTTGTTTCATAAAACAATACATTAGTTTTATAATTAGGTATTCCACATTAATGTATGTATCGTTTTTATATTTTGGCAGATTCTGCTATCCAAAGCATATTATTCTACTCATCACAGACACATTGTCTCTTACTCTAGGTTCTATGACTATGCACCATGGTAACAAGTTGTGAGGAACACAATGGCATAACAAATACCTACTTCATCCCGTTGAATTATTTTAATTAGTTATACAAGTAGACAAATGTACCATGCAATGATATATTATGACGATATAAGCCCTATAAATTTGATATTACAGTTAATTCGTTCATGAAATAACAGCAAAGGATTTTATTCAGGAATTTGTGAAAGATGTTTAAATGATAATTGATCAAATAACACTACAGATACTATTTACAAAGCAAATGACTTCATTTACAGATCGACGAGAATGGTATAAGTGCTATTTATAAATAATGAATATATATCTTACTGTAATTTTCTTTCTGATCGTCTGTACGATATGTTTGGCATCCAGTAGTGACGTTGCACGTTTCAGTTACAGAGCAGTTATATTTGTCTTTACATTCATATTCCCCGATCTCGCCCTTGGTTTGAACAGAGCAATCTATACCATTAGGCCCTGTGGCGCATTCTGTGAATTGATATTTATCTATTATTTGAAGAGTTGTAACGCGTAGCCTTGGAAAATAATTGTCGGACAGGTTCCATGGTATACTGAACCCCCCCCCCCCTTTTTTTTTCTCATTGCTGATGTGTCACAACTGCCGATATCTGGTAGTTTTCGTAATCGTAACGTTTATAATGGTCATCGGTAAAATTATCTAGTATATACCTGTTCCTGAAGTAACTGAGGAAAGGAAAACAAAGTATAGTGAGAGTACAATTGTTACATGTTCGTAGAAATATATTAATCACTAGAGCATTGCTGAATTTGTCGACCTGTGCATATTATGTACTGAATTAATGCGTTTGAATGTTGATAGCCTTATATTTATCAAATCAGTACACCATGGAAAACATGAATTTGATGCAACACGATGACACATGTGATGTGAGTATTATGAATAATGAAGGGCATAATTCACAACATCCAGCGAAGAAGACAATATATACATTGGATTTACTACTCAGTTCTATGCTTTAAGATGAATTTGCATTTGTATAAAAGAGCTTTTCTTTGTGTATAAATTTTCTTTTTGGATGACATAAGTGCTCATTGATTCAACATGACAGACACTATGCTTACACCGGTATACCTGAACAACAAGGACATCAGAGACAAAGGTATATTCATAAGTGATGAAATAGCTTGCTCAGTGAAGCTTGAAGTGTTAGATTTCAAGTGTCTTCAGTTAGATAGTTGTGGCGGATCTATGTTGTTTCAAAACAGAGTAGAGACAAGCTTATTACTCAGGGCTTTGACTTAGGTTAATGATACACACCCATTCGCCACCTGTATAAATGATACTAACAAAAAAGTCCTTAAAGTAACGGTAAAGGGTATCCCCCTTTTAGTAGATAATGGATGTATCATGGAGATGTTACAAAAATTTGAAATCGAATTTAGAAGGAACCTGAAGTTTGAGAAAATACGAGATCCTGTCTCAAAGAAAATGACTGATATCCTAAATATAAATCGATTTGTATATATCAACGCTTTGGAAGAGGAAAACTATCTACTACTAGTTTACAGATATGATATACTTAATATATCACTATGGTCAACCACAACAGTAAAATTAGTTGTAGAAACTCTTGGTCAAATGATTATTACCGCACTGACTGCACCAATGAGCAATGTTGTAAATTTTACAAAGAAGGAGGCCACGAACCAAGATCTGAATTAAGTAAATATTATGTATCTAGCATTTTAAACAAATACACATTATTCAATGGACATCAAAATCCCCATCAGATTTCTACCCTTGATCTGTGGGTTCAATATGCTCTTTAGTGACTTTATCATGTCAGGATCCCCAAAAGTCATCGCGCGGTTCTACGAATAATGCGGTCTTACGAAAGTTTTATATAGCGTCTCGGAACTCTTGTACCTGACTTTATATTTACACTCTAATATTTCACGCATCACATCCATTCGAGTGTCCCTCCACTGTTCGGTATTAGGGATCTGGTCACCTAATTTCTTGGCACCTAACACATCCCTTGCATCTAATATGTTCTCGGCCCTGATCACATCACCTGCTCTCATTGCATTCAAATATTGAAAACAGTGTTCTGCCGAGCAATGTGTTAGGCAGAGGGACATATCTGAGATATACAAAGAATGCCGTCGAGCAAGAAAGCGATGCAGAACCGTCGCGGAAGGATCTAGCTCGCGCAGCACAAGCATTACCGAAACGTGCACATAAGGGTCATATATAAAAGTACCCTTTCTGAACACTTTCCTTACGAATATTGAACTCAATTCTAGACGTCGCATAATGACTGACGACCAGGATACCAAAACTATCATATGTCTATCACATATGCATGTTTATATACGATATATATTTTCGTTATATACTATTTAAACAGTGCTATTACAAAATTCAGTATTTTGACTTTACATAGATGACTAGGTATGAAGTAAATACGTGTTCAATTGTGTATATATGTATCGAAGTGTGCGTTTTTATACATGCATATTAAGTGCGCACGTGGATAAAATTATATATGTATGTTAAACATACATGAGAGATTTATCAATGATACAACTTAATCTAGTAAATCTGATAGGTATACATGTCTTCATGGTTAATGTATCTATATATACTGCTTATAAGTACATAATCAAAGTAGATAATCAAATATAGTATCTGTTAACAGAAGGTTTTGAACTCCACCGAAAAAAAATCTAAATTATGCACATGGATATCTAATAAAAATATTGATACCGCTTTGCAAGAAACACATTTTGTTGGAAAGTTTGAAAATAATTACAATGAATTTTGGAAAGGACAATCAATCCACGCCTTTTCAGATTCTACTTGCAGTAGAGGAGTATAAATTTTGATAAGAGAGGGATGTCTCTATTGATGTAATAGATTTCATAGAGCTGTGGATGGTAGACGATTGTTAGAGAATATAAATTATAAAGAAAATGCAATTACGCTATTAAATATTTATGCTCCAAATTCGGAAAGATGTAGGAAAGATTTTTTTAAAGAGTGCAATCATTTATTTACCTTACTTTAAATGAGGAAAATATATTGATGAGTGGGGATTTTAATTGTGATTTTAAAAAAAAAACTGATGATAAGGATGCAAAACCATTACTAGAAATATTACAACATTTTAATTCAAAAGATATGTGGAATGATATACATAACGACTTAAATGGGTACATATTGTGTGATTCTAAAATTATACCTTCTAGTAGAATAGATTATACATTTTTGAGTAAAATATTTGTTTTTGAGGTTGATAAAATTTTATTACGATGAGTTCCTGGTACTCATTCTGATGGAACAAGATTAACTGATCATAGGGTATTAAAATTACAATTCAAAACGGAAGATATGCAATGGGGTTCGGGGTATTCGAAGTTAAATACTACATATATTTACGACGAAGATTTCCAAACATTCAAAAAAGATTTTAAAAATTTCTATAGTCAAAAATATGGAACCGGGGCAATTTACGGATGATAGAAAGAAATGTAAATCATTCAAATAACGAGTAAAACATTTCTAAATGAATTACTTCTCAGAACTGAAAAGACAACATAATCGGTTATAAATGGAAGAATTTGAATTATCTAATATTGAAAATGCTTCCCCTGTACATTTTGATCTTACGAAATCGCTGTTAAAATGATGAAAGAGAATAAATCCCCCGGATTTGATGGTTTACCTAGCGAATTCTATAAAAAATGTTTGGCTGTATATTTATTTTTTTCATAACAATCTTAAAGAAATCTTCGAAAGACAAGAAGTGAGTCTTTTCAAAAGATTTCTATCATTCCGCTTATTTTTAAAAGTGGAGATAGAAATCTTTTATGAAATTACAGATCCCTTAGTCTTACAAATATAGATCATAAAATCATAGCCTTTATACTTGCTGGTAGATTAAAAACCACTGTAGACAAAGTTATTGTATTGGAACAAACAACTTACGTCAAAGGTAGATTTATCGGTTCTAATGGTCTAACTATATTAGATATTTTTGAGTTTTGCGAAAATATGAACGAAGAAGGTTTACTTCTTTTTCTTGATTTTGAAAATGCGTTTGATTCAGTAGAGTGGAAGTTTTTATTTACAACTCTTAAAAAATGCATTTTGGTGAACTCACTAAAATTAGTAGTCGGAGTCCGAGTGGGATTCGAGAAATGTCGGATTCGAAACACATAATTACAGATATAAAGATCCAAATTTATTTCCATTTGTTACAGGATTTTTTACACTAAAAGACAAACATGTAAATTCTTTACACCAATTTTGTTGCTAAAAAAAATTTAAAACCAGCTTATCAAATTATATTTGCCAGATAATTTGGTGTTAACAAGACAAGAGGCCCAAGTGGGCCTATATCGCTCACCTGAGTACCTAGATGATCAGTCATGCATGAAGGAAGAATTCATTTATTTTTGCATTAATGTGACTAAGTCAACACAGATGTTGAAAATATGTCAAATTTTATTTCAGGCTAGAATAAAAAACAACACTTTTTTTGCACATCCATTCAGGGCAACAAGTTAGTCATTTTCTTTAGGTGGGGCCTTTTGTTGACTGATTTCAAGTCTGGGTCATGAACAACAATTGTTTCAAATATTGTCCAGATCTAACTTAAAATTGCCTAATTTCATATGTTGAGTGTTGAGAAACATCTAAAAACTTATTTAGATGTGTAAAAAAATGAAAAAAAAATTTTGACCACAGCTGGATTTGAACCGCTACTCTCCATATTTCAATTACCAAGTGGTATATGTACTATTGTGAGAACTGCTTTTTAGACATGGTGGCATTATCTGTTTACCAATTTCGATGAAATTTACCAAATTGATAGAGGACTTTTAGTACTTCATGTATTCCATGTTTTATTAAAATCTTTCATGTGGTATAACAGCAGAAGTGAAAAATGTGATTGAATTGTTCCTATACACCCTCATTTGGAAGTGTTAAAAAATTCATAAAAAATCCAAAAATTGAGATATTGACAAAATTCTTTCAAAGTAACAATCCTTACCATAATATGATCACAATAGTCCATAAGAAATCATCATTATCAATTAACTAGGAAATATGACACTTTTTTCTGCATTGAATCACCAAGTCCAAAGATATGTCGAAAAAAATTCTAAAATTTGATTTTGGAAGGGAACCAAAATGACAATACATCTTCACTCATCCCTCTAGATCATTTCTATGCATTCTGTTTGTCTCTGTATACAGCCCTTATGAAAAAGAATATTGTTAAACGAGGGAACTCTTTTGTGACCTACTTTTGACTATGGTGGCGCCACCTGTAAAGAGGTCTGGACGAAAACAACAGAATTTGAAGAGGATCATAAGTGACTTATTTCTACCAAGATTTATTAAAATCCTTCAAACAGTTTTGTAGAAAAAGTTGAAAATGTGAAAAATGGCCAAAACACCCCCCCCCTTTTTTTTGGAAGTCTTAAACGTAAAATTCCTAATTTCATATGTTGAGTGTTGAGAAACATCTAAAAACTTATTTAGATGTGTAAAAAAAAAAAAAAAAAATTTTTTTTGACCACAGCTGGATTTGAACCGCTACTCTCCATATTTCAATTACCAAGTGGTATATGTACCATTGTGAGACCTACTTTTAGACATGGTGGCATTATCTGTTAACCAATTTGGATGATCCGCACAAAAAACAAAACCTTTGAAAAGGACTATGAGTACTTGCATCCTACCCAGTTTTATCACAATCCTTCAAGTTGTTCTGTAGATCAAGTTGAAGATATGAAAAATTGTCCCCCCCCCCCCTTTTCTTTGAAGTCTTAAAAAATTCATAAAAAATTCAAAAATCGAGATATTGAAAAAATTCCTTCGCACCAGCATTCCATACCACAGAAATGATTAAATAAAACCAAATGAATGCATCAATGTTTACTAAAAGAAAATAATAACTCTTTAATGCATTAAAATAACAAAGTCCAAAATAAAAATGAAAAAATGTCAAAAATTTGATTTCGGAATGGAACCAAATATATCAACACTTCTTCCCATATGCCTCTAAATCATTCCTATGCAGTCAGTTTGTCGCTGTATGCACCCAATCTGAATAAGAAGTTTGTCAAAGGAGGGTACCCTCTGTGACCTACTTTTGTCTGTGATGGTGCCACCTGTTCATGGATCCTGACAAAGATGACCACATTTGTCAGGGACCTTGAGTATTTGATGCATGCCAAGTTTCATTGAATTCCAGCAAGTGGTTCCGAAGAAAAAGTTCAAAATGTGAAATGTTTACACCAATTATCCCCCCCCCCTTTTTCTTGAAAGTCTTAAAAAATTCATAAAAAATCCAAAACATAAAATATTGAAAAATTTTCTTCGCAGTAGTATTTCTTACCATCAAAATGATCAAATTAAACGAAATTAATGCATCAATGTTTACTAAAAGAAAAAAATACCTCTTTTCTGCATTAAAACTACCAAGTACAAAAAAACGCCAAAAATTTGATTTCGGAATGGAACCAAAAATAACAACACTTCTTCGGACGACGGACGACAGACGACGGACGAACGACGGACGACGGACGGTGATTGATCACAATAGCTCACTTGAGCCTTTGGCTCAGGTGAGCTAAAAAGAGGGGGGGGGGAGGTGGGGGTTGGCCATTTTTCACATTTTCAACTTTTTCTACAAAACCACATGAAAGATTTTAATGAAACATGGAATACATGAAGTACTAAAAGTCCTCTATCAATTTGGTAAATTTCATCCAAATTGGTTAACAGATAATGCCACCATGTCTGAAAAGTAGGTCTCACAATGGTACATATACCATTTGGTAATTGAAATATGGAGAGTAGCGGTTCAAATCCAGCTGTGGTCAAAAAAATTTTTTTTTTTTTTTTACACATCTAAATAAGTTTTTAGATGTTTCTCAACACTCAACATATGAAATTAGGAATTTTACGTTTAAGACTTCCAAAAATAAAAGGGGGGGGGGGGTTGGCCATTTTTCACATTTTCAACTTTTTCTACAAAACTGTTTGAAGGATTTTAATAAATCTTGGTAGAAATAAGTCACTTATGATCCTCTTCAAATTCTGTTGTTTTCGTCCAGACCTCTTTACAGGTGGCGCCACCATAGTCAAAAGTAGGTCACAAAAGAGTTCCCTCGTTTAACAATATTCTTTTTCATACGGGCTGTATACAGAGACAAACAGAATGCATAGAAATGATCTAGAGGGATGAGTGAAGATGTATTGTCATTTTGGTTCCCTTCCAAAATCAAATTTTAGAATTTTTTTCGACATATCTTTGGACTTGGTGATTCAATGCAGAAAAAAGTGTCATATTTCCTAGTTAATTGATAATGATGATTTCTTATGGACTATTGTGATCATATTATGGTAAGGATTGTTACTTTGAAAGAATTTTGTCAATATCTCAATTTTTGGATTTTTTATGAATTTTTTAACACTTCCAAATGAGGGTGTATAGGAACAATTCAATCACATTTTTCACTTCTGCTGTTATACCACATGAAAGATTTTAATAAAACATGGAATACATGAAGTACTAAAAGTCCTCTATCAATTTGGTAAATTTCATCCAAATTGGTTAACAGATAATGCCACCATGTCTAAAAAGCAGTTCTCACAATAGTACATATACCACTTGGTAATTGAAATATGGAGAGTAGCGGTTCAAATCCAGCTGTGGTCAAAATTTTTTTTTCATTTTTTTACACATCTAAATAAGTTTTTAGATGTTTCTCAACACTCAACATATGAAATTAGGCAATTTTTAGTTAGATCTGGACAATATTTGAAACAATTGTTGTTAATGACCCAGACTTGAAATCAGTCAACAAAAGGCCCCACCTAAAGAAAATGACTAACTTGTTGCCCTGAATGACTTCTTGCAGAGACAAAGGAAATGCTTAATATCAAAATCACCTGAATGGATGTGCAAAAAAGTGTTGTTTTTTATTCTAGCCTGAAATAAAATTTGACATATTTTCAACATCTGTGTTGACTTAGTCACATTAATGCAAAAATAAATGAATTCTTCCTTCATGCATGACTGATAATCTAGGTACTCAGGTGAGCGATATAGGCCTACTTGGGCCTCTTGTTTTTGGAAGTCTTAAAAAAATTCATAAAAAATCCAAAAATTGAGATAATGACAAAATTCTTTCACAATAATATTCCTTACCACAATTATGATCAAAATAGTCATTAAGAAATCATCAATATCAATTAACTGAAAAACATGACACTTTTCTTCATTGAAATGACCAAGTCCAGAAACACATAAAAAAAGCGTAAATTTCTATTTGACGGATCTTAACCTCGAACACAATTTTTAAAAACTGATCTCTATAGATTGTTGAAATGCAATTAGTTTCCCCATTTATGTACTGGTTCTGGAGAAGAAGATGTTTGAAGAGGGGTACCCTTTTGGGCACTTTTGGTCCCGCCCTGGATCCACCCCTGAGGAAATGTGGATCCCGAACACAATTTTAGTAGGGGACCTTGAGTACATCAATTACACAAAGTTTGATCCAAATCTGCAATGTAGTTCCAAACAGTTTTGTAGAAAAAGTTGAAAATGTGAAAAATGGCCACCCCCCACCCCCCCACCCCCTTTTATTTTGGAAGTCTTAAACGTAAAATTCCTAATTTCATATGTTGAGTGTTAAGAAACATCTAAAAACTTATTTAGATGTGTAAAAAAAAAATTTGACCACAGCTGGATTTGAACCGCTACTCTCCATATTTCAATTACCAAATATTATATGTACCATTGTGAGACCTACTTTTTAGACATGGTGGCATTATCTGTTAACCAATTTCGATGAAATTTACCAAATTGATAGAGGACTTTTAGTACTTCATCCATTTCATGTTTCATTAAAATCTTTCATGTGGTTTTGTAGAAAAAGTTGAAAATGTGAAAAATGGCCACCCCCCCCCCTTTTTTTTTTGGAGGCTTAAAAAATTCATAAAAAATCCAAAAATTGAGATAATGACAAAATTCTTTCACAGTAATATTCCTTACCACAATTATGATCAAAATAGTCATTAAGAAATCATCAATATCAATTAACTGAAAAACATGACACTTTTCTTCATTGAAATGACTAAGTCCAGAAACACGTCAAAAAAGCGTAAATTTCTATTTGACGGATCTTAACCCCGAACACAATTTTTAATAACCCATCTTTATAGATTGTTGAACCCTCGGGTGGAATAAACATGTATCTCATGCGCGCATATACAAGACTCTCCACGTATTATTATTATTTCGGGTGTGGGGACTATATATCCTAATATTAAAGGCTGTGGTATTGTAAGAACACCGAACGCACATATCAGCCAGAGCGAGATTAAGTGGGGATGTTAGCGCACTTGTCGATATACCTGACCAAGTGCAAAGCAGTACAGTTTGTGGTACCTTTTTTGTACTGTGCTTTTAAACCGCTCTATTTATTTAATCCAACTTAAGATTATCTAAATTAATAACCTGGGTTGAATAATGTTAATTCATTGAGTTATTTGAAGGAAAACTTTTAACAGCTAACATTGTTACTGATTTTTCTCATTGTAATTATGTACAGTATTGATAACAGTTTAACATTATCTTAGGAAATAAAGGAAAGAAAAAAATAAATAAGAATAGATTTTATACTAGGTTGCGCTTAAAATTTCCTATCTCCTTTATTGTGATTTAAACTTACTTTGGCATCCAATTTCAGAGTTACAGATTTCATTCACAGTACAGTTGCAAATCATGATACACTGAGCACCATAATACCCCTCATTGCATTGCTTGGAGCAGTTATTTCCCCAGTAGCCGGGCTGACATTCTGTTTAATATTTAAACAAATCTTGTCAGGCGAGAATAGTATTACACTAATCTATTGTTTTTATCTGATATGTTGCTATTAATCAAAATCATTGCAAAATAAATGCAATTTTCAGATTATTACTCACTTATTACTACTTATTATCACTATTTACTCACTTATGCATTCGCCTTCTATTAGCATAAAACCAACACAGCAATGTCCATTACTGAAAGAGGAAAACTGTTTAGGCTTAGGCTTAGAAATAAACGATTGTATTTCATCTTAATTATTTTAATCTGGTTCCTTGTTATGAACAAAAACAAAATCTTCCAAGATAATAATAATGTCTTTTTCTCTTAAGAAAAACAACCTCATCCTTACTTAATTCTTACCAAACATTTTGACTTCCAACGATGATATTCAAATTGAAGGCAAAGGTAAATGTGATCACAAAGCAAAACTCATACATGACGATCCGTTGTTCATAATCAAACAAACAAAAATAATAATAGACAGCACGACTACAAAGTGTGTGTATGTTTTGTTAATGCTTCCTCTCTCTTGTTCCTTGTGGTTCCTTATGGAGATGTCGATTGCCGAACGGAACATTTGATTATATATTTAGTCAAGTGCAAAAGATACTTTTTTTTACACAAAATATACAATTTGAAACGAATACTATTTACAATGTTTAAAATAACTATTAAAACAGTTTCATTTAAATTGCACCGGGTTTGTTTTTCTTTTCGCGCCTCGGTTTCACCACAGTATGTAATACATTTTATCAATAATATTCAATTCGAACTAAGATTCTTTTATAATCAAATTAGAAAAAGAACCCCACGAACACAATATAACCTCACATCTACATGTACCGCATTCCAATGAGATTGCCTACTTTATAAACGATTCATCTCTTTCCGATATTTCTTGTCATAGAACATTATTTGATGCTAGTAAAAGCGGAAAAACTTTCAATTATATTTCAGTAAAATATTTATACGGACAGATATAAATAACAGCTATATTGCCATTTTACATGCCCTACATCATGTATGGACAGATTTCAACTCAAAATAATAATTGTATTTTCACTGAACAAAGGTTTCACTTAAACATCATCCCTTTGTCCTACAAAACAATTTTGGAAAATAAAATCAGCAAATATAAATTGAGGCAAAAGAAAGAGAGAGAGAGAGAGAGAAAAAAAAAAGGTTTTTCACTTGATTTCAGTCACAGCTAATTAATCCGTCTTCTTTCCTCTTTTCCATCTTCCTGCTCGTATAATATAACTCTGTCTGTTTAAATTTGTTGGTCATATATTTATAGATGACATTAAGTTTATTTCCGACAGTTATTTACATAGACTTTTTCTAAAGGATTCATTTCACCGATCACCAGGCAATATATTATGATAGACTTTGGATTACTCATTCTACATATCCCCTGGTTTCATGGTGATGTCAATTTTCTCACATTATATGACATCTGTTTGCATTTCTCGGTTGGTTCTATCTTATATTACCTGTACCAATGTTTTGGATTTTATTGAAGAAAAAATTATTATAAAAAAGAAGAAAAATAATAAATAAATAAAATCGGAAACTCACTTTCACCAATGATTGACATCGTCTCAAAGACTATAACTCTTGTAAAAGACACTCTAAAGACTTATGTTGGCCTTTCATTTAGCCTTCTATTCTATACTCGACGTGAAGATAAAGTCCTAACCCTCGCCTGTCCTGTCTGCGATTCTTTCAGATCAGGATACCTTTGGCTTTCGTTGATGTCACTGAATTTCATATAAAAATCAACCCCATTATACTAGTAGAACACCGAAATACATATATGAAACATTTCCTCAGCAAAACACAGATGAACATAGTCTAAAAAAATAATTTAAACCAAAACAAAACCAGAAAGGAGAACACGTCAAGTAGAAACAGGATATCCCGATTTTGCACACAATGAAGGTGATCTTAAAGAAATCAAAGAAAAGAAATGTTGAACGGATAAATAGCCAAAAGAGTTGACAGAAACGAGGAAATAACTATATACAGTTTAAAGGAAGTAAAAGAAGATATTGTGGAATGGAAAATAAAAAGGGAAATTAAATTTTTTAATACCTGGATCCGTGTATTGGAATAAAATACAAATAGCGAACGTTCACGCCCTTCTGGATGAAAGCATGCCTATAATGCAATTCGTTTTGGAAGTCCCCGAGAAGAACAGTGATCACTGAAACTACTATTATAATGCATTACAGTGGTGTGTCTTTACAGGCCATGGTCTACATCTTGTTGTTCTGTATTTTTTCAAAACTCTGTTTAATACATATCGTGTATATTATTGCCATGGCTGTGTTATTTTATGTATTCCTATTACAAAAGTATATTATAGGTTTGGAGGCATTACTATCATTTTAATTTGTTTATACGTATATCGCTTTATACCATACAGATGTAGCGATGTTTAGTCATTACATTTTGTGAATCATTTTAAACAGGGTTCATACAGACACATTAAAGTTAAATTTAGGGCATTTTATGGTCTTCTCAGGGCTATATGCGACTTTTAAAGGCTGTTGGTGGAATCAAACAAAACCAGCAGACATCTAAGTACATATACATTAATAGTCATTATGTATTAATATTTTAACACTGATTCATATATGTATGTAGTCACAATTAATGCACAATAAATGTCTGACTGTCAGATTTTTAAAACTCCAGTCTGCTGACTTCTATTCAAACTTTTCAATCATATTTTTCCTCTTTTGCTTTAGCCCTCACAGAATTCGACAAGTTGTTACAAGTTATAAATCTGCGCTCTCAGCTTTTAATGCAAATTCATCAGCACAGTCATTGAGTGATAACATACCTAGTTTTAGTTTCTACTTCACTTTTTATGTTCTTCTATGTCTCCCTGTATACAAAGTCTTCTGTCCCTTTTCATAAATCCGCATTTATTTCTTACAAGTAACCTCTCTGAGTTTCACCATACAAAATTTAACTATCACGATGGAACTCATCTGGGCTATACATTTTCTGTACTAGTGTGACGGGAGATAATATATGATCGAATGATGGACAGCAAACAAACGACTTCAAATTCCAAATTTCCAAGTCACTTTTGATAAATTGTTTTAAAATGTATATTCACAATGAAAGTTTATTTCGATATATATTATAAATCAAGAATTTCAAGTTTAATCGTGTGAATTTAAGGCCATTCAAGCCACATTTAGGGCATTCTGTGTATTTGGGGTCTTTTTAAGGCTACCATGAAAAAATGGGGCCTTTTCAAGGCTGGCGAATCCAAATAAAACTAAGGAATATCTCCCCTATACATAGCTCTGTCCTTAAATTGATTCTTTGGCTCACTTTTTCAGAGACGTTGGATTTAACTCGGCTTTTCAAATATTTATATATTATCATTTCAATAATTCGGCCATGAGCGTCACTGAAGATACATAATTTGTCAAAATGCACATCTGGTGCACAAAGTCAAAAGGTATATATGTTCTAATATTTATTTAATAGTAACGTTTTCTACGATATTCATATTGTTAAGAAATAAAGGATGTAAATGCCAACTACACTGCATTAGATATAGGAACCATTTGAACCATTTTTTAATATTGTAACAATGGCTATATGTTGTGTAGACACTTGAATTCAGTCTAGGAAAATAGAGACTCGATTATTTCATTTTTATTCTAGTTCGGTTAGCAAACTCATAGTGATTTCTTTCAGATAAACAGATGAACTCGTGTTATTAAAAAGGAGGTTCCACACATTAATGGAAACATTTAGCCTAGAAGAACTGAGTTAGTGTCAGAAAATGGAATGTACTTTACTAGCACAGCTCACTCTCTTTTAGTTTTTTCATGATATAACTTACAATCTTGGATGGGTGTTTGTTTACAATGTCCTATATGATAGAACATGTATATGTCTCACTTCCAGGGATTAATTATGTAAAGCATTCTTTTAAACAGTTTGTAATTTTCTGAAATGTATAAATTTGTCCGTCTTTTTCCGAGGTTTTCAAATAATCGCTCACGATTCATGGCTTACATGATAGAAGATTGATATAACCTACTCATTAGTTCACAATTATTAATCCTATAGTACTATACTAAAAGGTAAAAAAAATAAAATAAAGCAAAGAGCTTATGCATTGGAACATACATGGATCTCCAAAGGGAAGGGGTACCATGTGCCTAGAGAAACTACATACTAATTATAGTATGTTTTGCGTCGGAATAGGTCTTGATCCAGAATATCGTTCAATAATTTGGATATTGGGATTGCATATTGTACAAGAAAATACTTTCGACCTAAATATCTTTTTCAGCAACGTTTCTCTCTATTACGTACACGGCCTTGGATGCGCATTTTAACAGAATGTCGCCTTGAACTCGAACAAATGCCAATTTCTCTCGCTCTGGTATAACGTATTAACTAAGATACAATATGTCATCTGCAGGCTATGATGAGATATTACTAACCAGAGAGGGAAAGTTTGTTATGGTAAAATTCAAATAGTAACATTTGTCCTAAAACTAGGTGGCTAAGTGATCTTGTGAGAAAATGTGGTATCCAGATATGAAATTTATATGTTGCTCTCTGTGGTTTCTTTACTTCGAATTCACTTGGATTGATAATACTATTTTATTTTTGCATTAAACAATATATATGACGTGTAAGTCACCTATATATGTATGTAAAGTAAAAACAAAAGGGCAATTACTTCTGAACTTTGAAAAGCAAAGAAAGGATAAATACGACTTTGGAATCGCAAAGAAATTAAGCGACTCAAAATTAGTGTCCATCTGAATACCGTAAGTGTATTGAAAAACCTTTTCTCAAACACCAGAAAACGTTATCAGGTTATCAGTCAGAAGGTTTAAAATCATGATGGGTGTTGTGTTACTGTACTTATTTGACAATCAAATTTTTCCTTGAAAATTAAAGGTAACAGAACTTTGAATACATACGTAACATTATATCATAAAACAAGATTATGTCTAATGTATATGGCACATGATGCATCCTACACCACTTTAGCCACACGGTGACGCCGGAACAGAACAGGACGGATAAGAGGACGTCTAGCTTCTCGCAGTTTGTTCCCTACGGTACGTGGACTTATCCTATGATGCCCAAAGATACTTCTAGTGGTCAACGAAACCAAATAGAATGGATTACGCGAATGTGAAGTCCGTAAATTCGTAAACGCCAGCGTCTGAATTGTAAACGGTCCCCGTTTGCTAATATCGCCTCCATAAAGCATTTAATTAAAGTGTAAATATGAAGTCGAACTGCCTTGCCACATTGCATTGAGACTTCCCGGCTTCCAGCATACCAATAGCACACAAACGATCAATTTCAATCATATGAGGCATCTTTCAATCAAAATTTTATTCACAAAAAAACAATATTGTTCTGTATCAATATATTGAATAATCCTAATGAATGCAAGAGATTCTAAATGATTATTAAGCACGTGTCGCTAGGGCACGAAACTGCAGGAAACCTGTGATGTGAAGTTTTCTATTAAAATAACAGTTTTGCGTTGAATTGTTCATAGTATCTAGCAGATATCAAACAAGGAATCAGCTGTTTTATATAAAAGCGATGCTTTCATGTTCAGTTATATTGTGACGGGCGAGGCGCTATGCACAGTGAAAATAACTGTTTCAAACCATGGAAGGTAACCCTTAATATTCAATGTTACCAACCCCTGTTTGGTGCAATGAGGTTATGGCTAAGAAATATGTAGATAAATGAAGATCAGAGTCACAAGAAGTTTTGATATTTTACTTGAATTGGACTATGTAAAAAAACATGGATACAACAAAGTAAATTTCACCTAGAAAAAAACATTCAAATGTATATAAGAAAAAAGAGGAGTTACCGGCTCAGTTATGTGGCAGAAGTCACCATGGAGCTATACAATACATGAATATAAATAATATAATAGAACATTTAACACATTGCAAAAATATTTGATTGTAGTGAAATTACGATACCGACTTAGGACGGTCATTTAATTTGACAAAAGCCAAACAAATGGTGTGGTTAACCGGTTTACGGGCCCACCTTCCCACTCACCGTAACAGCAGAACAATCAAAAGACGTACATTTAAAAATTTATAAATAATCCTCCATGTAAAGAACAAGGGTCAACAGGTATCGCATATTGAGTGGTCATAAAAATATAAACACGTAAGGTATTGTAAAACACATAATGGTATGAAAATATATGCGACATCAACATGATAAACCGTGCTCTGCCAGTCTGAAAGCGAGCTAAGACCCTAGATCTGTAGGAGTCCATACTAACAGTCAGAGGGAACGAGGTTCTAACCATGTAAATTTCATAAAATTTATAAATGTTTATAAAGAATATGAGTTATATTATTTAAAAAACGAAAATAATGTTTATAAATCATTTTATAAATGTATTTTCAACAATAAACAATGCAACACACCACACTAGTTATGTTATCGAAGAAAGATTATTGGTTTATTTATATAATATGAGAATCCAACGAGCATCACTGAAGAGACGTGAATTGTCGAAATGCTCATCTGGTGCACTAAATTAGAAGGTATATATGTTTTATACTTATTATTGATTCAACATTGATTAATCATACAAAGAAGGATAACTCTAAATATGCAAATAAATTGTAAATTAGAATACCGTTTGGCTCACAACCAAATGATGACAAAAAAAGATGAAAGCAGAACGTACAAAACTTTATTTATGCTGAGTATGGCGTCAATATATGCTATCCGTTACATATTAAACTAGAGTTATCCTTCTTCTTATAAGGTATTTGTTTAATACAAGTTGATTTCATGTGCATATTCCTCTAAGTTCTGCATGTCCGTGACGACTTTCCCATACGACTGACTCATTTCTCCTCTCTCCTTCCTTGTCTACTAAATGTATCAATATATCCTTGTTACTATCTGATTGTATGTCCGTACACTGTTTGGAAGCGTCTACGTTTTGAGTTGGTTGATTGGTTTTTACGTCGCTTTCAACAATATTTCAGTTATATCGCGACATGGAAGCAGGAGGTTACCAAACCCTTAAACATAGTGGAGCAACCCGGAAATCGAACCAGGATCGTCGGCGCCGCAAATACGTTTTGAGCATGTAAAACACAACTTCTAAAGGCTATATCTGATTTTACAATTAACATTTATAAATGTGGTCTTGCTACCATATACTGGCTTCCCAAAAGTACACACAACTAGTGGGTATTGTTTTTGAATAACAAACACATTTCTCCCATTCCTTATGGATGTGTTTCAGAGTTCGCCATTACAAATGAAGGAATCTGACTAGGATTTTAAAACATTATAGGAATATAATCTAAGATACCGGTACTCTGAAGAAATGAATGTACAGTAAAACATGCTTATAAGTGCCAGGAAAGACCAATTTTGATTCATTATAAATTTTTTTGTTACAACCGTTGCATTTATAATAAATTTTCTGACGAGGGGTACTAAAACTGACTTGAGTTAAATTCAGTCAAAACTTTTGACATAGTTCATATACAATGTTATTATATGCTATAAAAATAAAGTCCATAAGTCAAACAATTTACAAATAATTTAAAATCTTTTGTAAATAACCTTGAAACGGTTATTTATTTTTTTTAAATTTGACCTTAGATTGTAAATGTAGGTCAAGATCAAAATGTGTATGCCGTGCACATTGCCTCACTATCACCTTTCTAAGTTTCAAGTTTTTACCTCAAAGGGTATTCAAGCTACGGGATGGACAAAGGTTTTTTTTTTTTAATTTGACCATGAGATTGAAAATGTAGATCAAGGTCTTTAGGTTTTTTTTTTTTCCAAGTTCTCACCTCAAAGTTATTCAAGTTACGGGCTGGACAATCTTCTTTATTTGACCTTGAAATTGTAAATGTAGGTCAAGGTCAATTTTTTTTATGCCGTGCACCTTGCCTCACTTTCACCTATGTTCCAAGTTTCAAGTTCTTACCTCAAAGGATATCTAAGTTACGGCCTGGACAAAATTTGGATAAAGAAAAAGAAAAAGAAAATTGAAAAAAACAATAATATTTCATACTTATCATGTTTTGTATCAAATCTATTGTTTTGCGTTACTAAACGCATAACATCCACTCCAAGAGCGGTAAACGACCATATTATAGTTCTATCTTTTATTTAATTGGGTCTTTGACTTTTACTGTAATTTAAGAATTTACCCTGGTAGCGTCATTTAAAATTGACCGATTACCAGGTTCCAAGTTTTCAAGATCCAGAGAATTAGGTAAATCAAGTGGTATATAGGGACGGGGCATAATTATTGAAGTGCCCATAATGTCCTGATCCCACCTCTTATTTGTCAAGTGTCCTATATCTCTATAATGCGTTGTTTACCTGATGTTCATTATTGTCCACTTCTCGATATTTTAGCGTTTTAATTATTTCTAATCTGGAATTGCTTAAATAAATTCATGTTTCTTGATGAACACATAGAAATTATTGGATTTTCAAAAACTTTATTCGGTACTATTTTCGGGATGATATACTGGTTTTAATGTGTGTTCTTGTCATAAAAGGATATTAAGTATTCAATTAGAATATCTGGTCATTGCTGCATATTTAGTAAGAAAAGGGAAAAGTAAAAATGTATAAGCATACAAAGACACCACATTTTAATGTTTAGTCAATTGGTATGGTTAACCGGTTTATGCGCACTATTCTTCCTCGCCACAAAAGCAGTACATTTAATGAAAACGCCAATTAGTTGTCCTTATATTGTGCTCCTTTTGTTTAAAATCTAGGAATGGTGAAATACATCACATTATACTATGTTGACAGTTGTCAAGGGTCGTGGTCGGTAATATCCTCATTTTTTACTTTTTCGACATTTAACTCGAGGAAATACATTGACTACATTTGAACTAACTTCCTATTATTGCCACATGGATTTTGAAAATTGTTTTAAGCGCGAATGCGGACCTGAATGTTTCACAGTAATTTACAAAAAAGAAAGGGCAAACATTATAATTAAGAAGTAAATTCATTTATACAGCGATATGCAGGTAAAGGGTGGGGTGATCGGGTTGAAACTGAGAGTATAATGGAAAAGAATTGAAAATAAAAGAAAAGCCATATTATATAAACTAAAATAAATTACACTTCTTTAAATGCTATATCTAAAATATCCCATAGCAATTTTGGCAGCTCGGCAAACGTTTTATTTAAAAATTATCAATTAAGAGCATATCGACATACGAATTTGAAATATTCTATTTGTTCTCAATCGGACATAAAAGTAATTACAGCATGATGTATACCATAAGACAAATGCATAAAAGTCCAGTTTATCTCAGTGAATTAGGTGTTCGGCTTATATTATTTTTTTATTTATCATCGTCAAACATATCTTTTATGTAAAACACCACTTCATATAATACATTTTTTGTTTTAGGTCAACAGTAGAAATGTGATAGATGATCAACAAATTATGCTCATAAGAAACACCTAACAGCTTATAATCATACAGTCCATGAAAATACACAAATTGAGTGTCTACGTTGTGATAAAACCTTTTTGTATAATTATTGTCTGAAAAGACACATTAAATCTCTTCATGAAAACAAAATATGTCATAGCCAACATTGCAATTCACTCTTTATTTGCAACGAGTATTTGATATGACGTGTAATAATGTAATACTGCGCACTGAATAAATTTTCATATTTTGATTTTTGTTTTTGTAATTATACATTTTGATGGACAGCATATTTTTCGTTATCCTGCCTGTTTGAATATTAATAACATGAAACACTCAATTTCCACAAATTTTTGGCCACCCCACTACTGAGTCCAAAACCCCCTGAGAATCCGGTTTTTCACTGCAAAACTCTGCAACACCCTGAAAAACACTGAAGTCTGCCTGAAAAACTCTGACGGCTCTGATAAACACTGAAAAACTCTGAAGTCTACTCTGAAAAACACTGACGACCCTGAAAAACTCTGCAAAATTCTGAACAACTATGAAAACACTGACACCTACTGCGATGCTCTCCGGCCGTACGATTGCTGCCTCGCGTACTTCGATACGGTACCTTCTAAAATATAAGCCCTATGAGCATTAATGTATATAAAATGTGATGAATTAATTAGTGGTGAATTAGAGAGAAAAAAAAAAGGAAGAGGTAATAAATAAAGCATATATCGCATTTTTGTATGATATTTTGAAGTGAAATTATTTTAACGATTCTCTAAAACTAATTTTACTGATGCATTATTCCTGTTCTGACTTATGTTTAAAAATCACAGCATAACATGATTTATTCAACTAAAACAATTAACAAAATAAAAAAAAATACCTAACGAAACAAGAGAGAGGGGGCCGGGGAGCAATCCAAACAAAACAAACCCAGCAGAGGCCTACTACAATACAAAGGCTTTTCTCACCGAAATTTATATAAACATTTATATTTCCAAATTAAAATGTATGTACATATTTTCCTGGTAAATATGGTTGTTTCATAACTGTGTATTAAGATAGTGAAGGAGAAATTTAAAAGAAAATGTAAAAAAAAATCTCCAGAATTATAAATTAGTGAATAAATAATAAATTGTTAAATAATAAATAAATAAATGAATAAATAAATAAATAATATTTGAATGTGATCAGTACCTATATATTTGATACGAAAAGCGAATTTAATGCACCAGTACTGATAGCAAATCGATCACAAACGAAATCGCTTGTCATTCATTTTAAGTAACACAATGCATTCTATTCCAATTATGTTGCAACATTTACAGAGACTGCACCCATGTATTGACATGTGACGACCTTTAGGTTTAATCCCCCCCCCCCCCCACACACACACACACACTACTTTTTTCTCTACCAATAACTTTCACACAAAATTAAGATATCCTAGTTTAAGCTTTGTTCTTATTTTAACAGCGTAATATAACAAAGTTCAAAGGACAATAACTTTCTTTAACTGAAATAAAATTTTACGTGTTTACGTGTTGCTCTTTCATTCGAATAACATACGTAAATTTTGTCTTATAAAATATTTCAGTGATTAAATATTCACTCGATCTTCAATAATGTTGCTTGAAATAGCATCGAATAAGGTTCAATATATCAGTGTAACAACGTATCTGCCTTTTGTTATATCACTACCTACATAATCTACATGTAACTCTATACAATAAAATGATATTTTCTCTATGAACAGCAACAACCTTTCAATGGGAGACTGTGTCCCCCTCCTGTTCTTTCAAAAATTTCTAGATCCGCCTATGAACAGTATCTCCCTTATTACATATTGTAACAATGTATCCAGTAAGGGTCATGTATAGCAATAGCGAATACAAGGGTGCTTCTTACATAAAAAACCTATGTCCTGTCAAAACTAGCAAAGTATTTGACCCTTATTTTCAAAATGACATATTAATTCAAGTAAACAGTGTCATATTTAAAGCAGATACCTGGATCGGCCCCAACTACCGGCTCCAAATCGTAAATTGTCGAGTAAGAAGTTTAAACTAGAATATTATATTTAAATCGAGACCATACACTCCCCCCTTCTCTCTCTATATATATATAAAAGCACAAAAAAGGAAATTGTAACAACATTCACTATTCATAAGTATCGGATCAACCTCAATGAAGGTTAATGCAAATCGCGGCCGATGCTATATACACGACCGTCGTGTATATAGCCACTACCGGCTATATACACGACGGTAGTGTATATAGCCACTGCATAAAGAATTTCTATATACACGATGATCGTGCGAATAGCTAAAACCGCGGAAATATTCTATATACACGACGGTCTTGCGAATAACAAAACTAGAGCAAATATTATTCACACCTTAATTCATTGTAATAAAAAATAACCATAATAATGAAGTTTCAAGTTGTTAATTTTTTTAAAAGTCCTTGGTATGATAAGAGGGATTTATGGAAGACGACAACGAAGAAGAAGAAGAAGTTGGTATTGTAAACGTCCGAGACTTACCGAAGCTCACAAAATTATATTTAGATTTACAAGGTGGAAAGAAGAAAAGACAAACTTGAATGAGCTTGAAGAAAGACCATACCATCCGTGTGCAACTAGCCAATATTGTCTCTATATACACGACGATCGTGCAAATAGCCAACCAAAACGTATATAGTCTATATACACGACGATCGTGCAAATAGCCAACAGCATCATATATGGTCTATATACACGACGATCGTGCAAATAGCCTACCAAAACGTATACAGTCTATACATGTATACACGACGATCGTGCAAATAGCCAACAACATCATATATGGTCTATACACACGACGACCGTGCAAATAGCCAACAACATTATATATATATATATATATATATATATATATATATATATATTCATATATATATATATGTATATCATGCGCAGATACAGAGGATGGTACCGGGGGTCTGCCCCCCGGCATCCGAAAATTTTACCAAAAAAATGTAATATTTGGGCATTTTGGGGGTTGGACATATTCCTATTTATTTCTTATCAATTCATAATTCAAATCAATATTTATATTTATTATACAATTTCCTGATTCAATTTCATATCAAGAAATCAAATTACAAAAGTCGAGTTACACTCGAATGGGCTAGTAAACGACATGGCGCTTTTCATTTCGTTAGTATCAGGAAGAATCCAAAAGATTTCCGCATGATGATAAGTGATTCCCCGTTTTTATGAAACAACTAAAACATTAATAAAATAAGGACAATAAAAACCAATCGTGTACATGTAAATATATTTACGTAATAGGCGCACGCCCATCGTGCACATTGACAAAACATCCATCCAGGCTATTTACACCATCGTCGTGTATATAGACCGTGATAGACTATATACACGACGGTCGTGTACATAGCCACTACCGGCTATATACACGACCGTCGTGTATATAGCCACTGCCGCAAATCGCTCGAGAAAAAGGGGTCAATATAAAAGCACAGGTAAGCGATAACGATACTAAAACAATAAAAAAATTGCCAAATTTTCGAAGCAATCTGCTTCTTCCTCAGGACACACACAAACAAACACTTACATAAATATAAAGACACGAAAAGAAAGATAGAAAATATATACAAAGCACTAGTCTAATAAAAACTGGTTTCTTGTATTGGCTACATATTGAGCCATTCTCTATGCGCTATCTAATAGGACAAATCCTATTTTCCTATTGTCCTTAAGGTCGCAACATAACACTGAATATTTGGGTAGAGACTCTACACAGATCATTTGCAAAAGATGTAAAATTAACATCAATCGTTAGGTGTTATTAAAAATGATTGATAGGGATATAATTCTTTTTTGTATTTATTTATCTATTTACAATTATAACTCTGCGTTTTCCGTAAACTTCGTCCAGCGATTTTTTAAAATCTTATTATTTTTATTAAATTAATTTTGATCTATTATTTTCGTACGGAAAAGTTTAATGTCCTTATTGTAAATAAATAAATAAATTTATAATTAAATAAATAGATAAATAATAAATAAATAAATGAAGTCCGCCGAGGAAAACCGCTGGCCGAAATGTACTGAAAAATAGTGATTTTATTATAAATAAATGAATAAATAAATTAATAAATATATAAATTTAAACATGTCTTGTTCTATATATTGTACTTATTTCCCCTCCCTTAATGCACCTCTATGAAACAGCGATGTTAAGCAACATACTACTGCTGTAGTTAGATTATTTGTTTGTTCGTTAGTTTGTTTGTTCGTTTCATTCTTCTTTCTTTCTTTAAGTCGATTAGTAAAGCAAGTGACATCGCGCTGGAAAGTCCTGTGTCAATAAAATTGTTTTTGCTAAGTACGTAATTCATGTGATTTATTACACTGCATTTGTAAAGATCATCTTACAAACGTAAGTCCAGAGACATGTGTATATATGTCTCTGCGTAATTCAGAATAGGAACAATATCTTAGTAATTTTATCTTTAAAAATCGTTCAAATAAGTCGATGAGAAATGGTAGAAAATGAGATTTGTTTTTCTAATTCCCCGCTTATAAATTCATCACATTTAATACATATTAAAGGCCATACATAGATAACAGCGAACCATTTTAAGGGCTTATATTATATTATATTATATTATATCATATCATATCATATATTATATTATATTATAGAGAAGTACGCGAGACCGCGATCGCACGGCCGGAGGGCATCGCAGAAGGTGTCAGTGTTTTGCAGAGTTTTTCAGTGGCGTCAGAGTTTTTCAGGGTCGTCAGTGTTTTTTTTTTTTCAGGGTAGACTTCAGAGTTTTTCAGTGTTTTTCAGGCAGACTTCTGTGTTTTTCAGGATGTTGCAGAGTTTTGCAGTGAAAAACGGGATTCTCAGGGGTTTTTGGACCCAGAAGTGCCTGTTCTATTTCAAGTTGTTTAGTGGTAGACTAGATGTATCTACGTACAATGCATGTTAGCTAGTAGAAACATTGAGTATAAATAAGAACAATATACATACACGCTGTATATAAAAGCATGGTATCACAATTCTTAATATAATTCTATAAGAATAGAATGTTCGCAAAAATGACGTTCAATTACGAGTACATCAATAGACAAGTCTTTTAAATTTGATTTAACATTACAGACGTTCGGAAGTCTAAAATCTAATGTCTGTATCCATCTGTCTTCATATATAATTTTGAAGACATTATTTTGCATGGCACTCCTGTAGATATGGATCATTTTGAAGAGGCCTTCCATTTTAATTAACGGGGTGTTTTAGAATACATTAATCTCTCACGAAAGGACCAGGTGCCTCCAAAATGAGGAAAAATGCTTCGTTTGATGAAAGCAGCTTATTAATTGGCTTGACAACTAGATGACACAGTTATATCAGAGGATACTTTTTTCTGGACACTAGCCCAATGTAATCCATCCCTGACAAAGGTAACTACTTATAGGGAGAGTTGCAATTTATTTGACAATTGAGAAAATGAAGTAGGATTATCTAGTTTGTTTTAAGCCAATAAACACTTTATAATACAGGAAACTCTAGAAGACATTCGTTGCAGCATCAATGGTGTTCTTTTTATGTTCAGGCTACGCATGAATAAAACGTGACAACATCACACAATAATATATGATTTAGGATACAAGTGATACAGTAGAGAATCACGTCTGCTAGCAGGAATCGACTAACTTTCAGTCTCACATTGATTTAGGGGCAGGCTTGGTGTAGTGGTTAAGCGCTTGGCTTGCGGCGCCGACGATCCGGGTTCGATTCCCGGGTTGCGCCACTATGTTTAAGAGGTTGGTAACCTCCTGCTTCCATGTCGCGATATAACTGAAATATTGTTGAAAGCGACGTAAAACACCAATCAACCAACCAACCACATTGATTTAATATGGACCAAGCAATAATGCCACAATATATGGACTATCCACAGTTTCCGAAGAGAGCAACACAGTACTAAAATGTACAGAGGCTGAAGAAGAACGAAGAAAAAGGAACACCTTTAAAGCTATGATATATATAAATGTGGGTAAATTTGTGAACACCATTTGGTGATTTCGAATGCTACATAATGACATAAATATCTTACTTTATTTTCATAAAACAATTCAAGCTTTACCCGTAGTACATAATACTCACTTTAGTGTGCATGACTTCCCTTTTCCGCATTGCCCTTAACTCATTACGTTGTGTACATTTCTGCATACTTTTGTTAAATCATACATTTTTCATCGCTGGTGTCAAAAAGAACTTTTCCGCCTTTCAGTTTTGAAAGGTACGATTAAATGCGAGTATTATCGCGGTGTTGAATGGTTGAGGCAGAATACAGGGCATAGAAAGTTGAAGTAAAAGTGTACTTAGATTGATGTTAGCATTTTTGCATAATCTCTCTTGTAAGATCTTGAGTTGATGTATTCGTTCATTAGTGAGTTTTATTGAACACAAAGTCATTTGTCAAAATGACCTCGCAATCGGCATATGTTTGGGTCCAAACTACGTCGTACACCTTTCTATTTTCTTTTCTAAGTAGGCTGTATTAAGTTCAAAGTGACCCTATTAGAGATTAGAAACGCCTGTTATACTAACAGAAGAATACTATAATTGGACGTTTCCATTTTAAAACAAAAGTAAGCGTAACAGTAATGGAAAAAAAAATGAATGAATGAAAATCTGAGATGTCGATCCGAGATATTCAAAACAAAGTCCAAACAGCATGACAATATAACCGGTATAATACAAGCACTCATGGACCCTATTAAAACAGAAATGGAATCAGGTGCCATGGAGGAGTATGCTTCTCCTGCAGTCCGCTCATAAACATCGTGATGCCATAAGTATGGAAACCGCACAGCCGTAGTCACAATCGTTATATATCATTTACAACAAATAATACAGTATTATAAATTACTCTGAAATGAGCAAGTCAACATTTTAGTTGACGATATATCATATGACAAACAATGTCTTAAAGCAACCGTAAAATATAAGGAATGTTGACTTGAGTTGCCGTATCTCATATCCTTGTGATAGTTAATTTTTCTCTTAGTAATTTACCTCAATAAATAAGGGAACAATACTAAGACGACGTTTGAGCATGTCAGATTATTTGAAACATATAGACACCATATGCAAATGATAAAAGAATATTACTACTTGTATATGAAACGTTAACCACGTGGAAACCAAAATAATCAATTTGTTTTTGTCATAAAGCGTAGTAGTAAGTTTACCATCTCGGTCAGTATCAAGTAGGAGGATCTAAATATGATTCACATGAATTGGATTCTGTAGAGTCTTTAATTTTAATTTCATTGGGATATACTGTATGTACGTAAGAATCAAAGTCCTTGTTATTTATATACATTACATCATCAATATATCTGAATGTAAACTTAAAGGACAATGCCATTTTTTCTTATTCTGATTTACTGCCCATAGAGATTAAAATAATGGTCTGATGGAAGACATGGTCGCTGAATGGAACATATATGTTGTTAATCAGGAACCCCAGCATGTGTTTTATGTCATCTTCAGAGTACTTGAATTTAGAATTAGAGTGACTTTAACAAACTATGATTCTGGATATCCTAACACAGTTTATTTATATCTGAGGGAACCCTTTTTGTGAAAAAAATATCGATAATTCTAAAGAGTCTGTTTTTCAATTTATCATGAAGTATAGTGGGATATAGTGTAGAGATATGGTAATTGATTCAAAGTCATTGTCACAGAACAACGTATGGCGGTAATGACTCATGGAATTAGGCGCTGAGTGCAGGGCAATGTAAAGAGTAATAGAATCTATCACCACCATCAGTGATTGACAGAGATATCCTTACCCTCGTGTCAAAAATCTCGGTCCTCCACAACTCGGTAAGCCTCGTTGTGGAGGGCCGAGGTTTTTGACACGAGGGTTAGGATATCTCTGTCCATCACTGGTGGTGGTGGTTGATTCTTTTTCTCCCACGTTAGTTTACGAATCCTGCAACGCTTACATCGTCGTAGTAAACTTTATAGTAGCGGATGAAAATATACAGTGATTATGAATGAAGCCGATTTACTCACTCCATCACCGCTCCACATTACATTTGCCGCCATTGTAAATAAACCATAAGGCGAAATAAGTTTTAAAGATATATTGAACAATTAGAAAATTATATGAATGAAATCAATAAGATACATCGATAATCACACTTTACACAATATATTTGATTCAAAATGTCCTGTCTTTTCCGACTCGGTATTTGACGTCATCAAGAGCGCACACATGATGTCACAGCCTACTGTGCTGTACTGTACTATTGTCTGTAGAGATGTGCGCCAGTGTAAGACTACACAACATTTAATAATTGCTAGTGTTATGATTTGAATGAGAGCAAAATGACATATTAATATTAAAAGTGCCTCCATGGATTGACGCTCCGTGAAAAATAGAGTGAATTGGATTATTTGAATGTGCTTTCCAGGAGAAATTCTGCTCGGAATTTGAGGATAGATGGCAGGTAGGTTCTGTAATTTTTTCGACATTTGCTGGTGTTTTTGATAGAGAAGATGCAAATGAGTAGCAGTTTTTGCGGAGTAGCTGGTAGAAAGGATCGAAGGACGAAAACAAAAGAAATAGTTCGTTATTTCCGGTTTCGAAAATACTCACGTGAATTTGTTATCTTACCCCACCCCATAAAGATAAGGAAATCTTTCCCAGTTATTTTTATAGATATTTCTGTCCATAGTGGGAGAAAAAGCCATCTGTGAAGGGATTGAATTTTCATTACATAATCATACAGTTGTCTTCATAAATGACTGGAATTTTATTATTAATCTGAAAGCTTTATAATTTTATGGTGCTGGCCAGAATAAGTAAAAGAAAATAGTGAAAATGCTATTACTTTTATTTCAATACAAAATACAACAACACTAACACTTTACTGGTATCATATGTAAGAAGACGTATCGTAAGAAATTAATACACAACACATGTATCTATATATCTAACTATGATTTAACATTTACATTAACTTCTGGAGATTATTTAACCAATTAATAACCATCTTCACGAGTCAAGGGGATGAGGTACGTAAACTTTTGTAGCCCCTTGACTGACTGCACTCAAAGATCGCGGTTTTTCATGGCGCCGCTTAGCGAAAAGTATTCAATATATTACTAACCAAATTGACCAATGAGATAAGCCTGACTTAGCCAACTTGGTTACGAAGAAAAACAATAATGACAACACTCATCTGCTCTATGTATTATAAAAGTTTTTGAAAAGTTTCCTATAGACAGCTTAAGTGATTTACAATCGATAGGCACAGAGGCTTTAATGAAAGGAACACTTTCATTCCGTCGATCACATGCACTATCTATATGAATTTATTATTATCGTTTCGTCCCACGGTTTGTTTCAAGGCTTTTGATAAGTTCATGTGCGGAGAAGGGAACCAATCACTAATTGGCCCACGACCTTTGAATGTGATCAATCAAGGGGAGAGAGAAATTTACGTAGCACATTCCCTTGACTCGTGAAGATGGTTGATAAGAACCAGATCTATACTTGAAATAGGTTTCCTCCTGTTATCAAGGTGAGGATAGTATACAATTGTAGCATTAAACCGTCTCTTCCTCAATATCATATGGATTGTCTTCATTTCTCGCTCCTGTATTAATGATACAGGAATTTATGTTCTTCTGTGAAATACACGGTTGATTATTGTGACTGACAATAAATAAATGAAAGAAAGATCAAATGATTGTGGTTATGCAGTCCAAACCATCTATAAAAAGTATTTGAATTGGCGTTCACGTTTTATATTAATTACAATCTTGATGATTTAGACACTTTTTTCAATCACATACAAAACATGATAGAAAAATAAGTTCCGATTGGCCGTGAATGTTTTTTTTTATTTTTAATTTTACTATTCAAGTTTTTCCACATACATACATATTTGGTGTATAAGGTATTGATGTATAGACTTTAGCAGTAGATCTACATTAAACAAGTATAATTCATTAGTTTGGTGAAATTTGCAACCTACGGGAACATAACGATATGTTACCACATCAATGGTGTGACGAGTATCACTTCAATTCACCTTTCGTCATACAACAACTGCATTATAACTAAATAATTTCGTGATGTATTTTATGTGCTTATTTTTGTAGGATGTGCATGTCCACGGTGAATTTTTGTCACAGTATCTAGTCGGGAGTCTTCTTGTCTTCCTTTTACGGTAATGTCCATAAGACTTTTAAAATCACATAGCAACACTTAATCAACAAATAGGATTAAAGTCTCATTAAGTTAAAGATAAACCTCAGATATTTATTTTTCAATTTAAATATTTCCAATTTTGTTTCTATGAATCTGATATTAATCATATACGTACAGTTTAAATAAAACAATGCATTCCACCACGATGAAAATCATTATTAAACACGCCACGCCTAGAGATGACAGCACAATAGTCATTAAGGTGCTTGATGCATTTTTGTCATGCTGCTGCTCAGATGTAGAGATTTGTAATGTAGTACCTTGTAAAGAAGAATATGCTAATTAAGTGTGAGTACAATTTCATAGAAGAAATATAAGAAACAAATTGTCATTTTAATCGGTTGCATTGCTGTCGTGGTAAGTTGGGTTATGGGTGGTAAACCAGATACTACACGGATTTAGTGACGATTTTCATTTCAAATGGCCGCCCGTACGCAGCATGACAAACAATGTTTTTGTGAAATCTTGTATGTGCTTATTCTTGTTTGTTCCTCGTTTCAATGGCGACTTTTGTTACACAGCTGATCTAAGTGTCTTATTTCCGTTAATTTGTAATATCTAAGATGGTACAATTGATTGACAGACCGATCACTTTATGTCATTCTACATATTTTTTCATGTATATGGTGACAGCATCTGCAATGGGATTTTATACCTTTGCAATGGTCCCACATGTAGCAGTTAGGGATGTTTCACATGCTACGTCTATCGTGATACGGGACCGTGGTTTTTTGTCTCATTTGAAAGAGACGACACTGGTGTGCAAAACGCAGGAGTCGAACCTAGTACCTTTATTTAAAGACGAGCACCGAATAACACCAGCTTCAGAAGATATAATAATCGTACAGATGGAAATATGCAATATTGAACCAATAAATTTTTCATGTACAGAGTATTTAGCCATATAACAGACCTTAAAACACTTGGTTAGCCATCGAACTTTTAGGTGTCAATGCCCCAGTGGTTCCCCAAGCCACGCACTGGATTACCTACAGTGAGGTGCAGTCCTAACATAACATTATGTTAACGTCGCGTTAACGTGAAGTTTGCTTTCCTCGTGCGCTCAGGATTGCTGAGCACACGCGTTTGCGTTAACGCAGATTTCCTCGTGAACTAAATTTTGAGACTGCGTTAACGCGCTGGACTGCCACGTTCACGCGCTTGGCTGCCACGTGAACGTGGCTGACAGCTACGTTCGCTTGCTTACAACTTATATAGAGTAGGATTTAAAGGAGAATCGATATATACGTTGTATATTTAGTATAAAAACATATTACTGTATGCATGTAGGGAAATATTTAGAATTAAATAAAATGCTTACGAGTAAAGGGATGAATTTAAAAAAAAATATTGAGTACAATTTCCGAACATTGAATATAATGAAATTTATTCTTATTTTAGGATAATAATAATAATAATAATAATAATAATAATAACAATAATAATTATAATAATAATAATAATTGAATTAATGAAAAGAATAATAATGATGATAATCATGGTATTCATATATTATGAAAATTAGCTAAATTAAAAAAAAAACAATTGTAAATACATACATAAGAATAAATACATAAGTAAATTATAAATAAATAAACAAATAGGAAATAAATACATAATTTTATTAATTAAAAATAAATAAATAAAATAGAATTAGAATGTGATTTTCCTAGAGTCTTTTTAGTATAAACTGAAGAAGTTTTTCATAAATACCTGAGTGCATGTCTACGCGGTGATTTCCATTATTATATTACATATGAAACCCTTAATGCAAGGGGGGGGGGGGCATTTTAACATCACATTTAATGCACGTATATATGGCGATATTTGCGGTAATATAATTAGATTCCTTTTATATCCTACATCCGTACCACTGTAAAGAGAATTACAAATGTAATCATGTGAACGCCCGACTGGACTGAGCGCACGCGGGAATAAATCGAGTTAACGCGAATTTCCTCCCGCGTTAACGCAAGGAGCGCACGCGCGTCCGGTCGAGCAGTCCTATCACGTGTGCTAAAGCAGTCTTCGTGACCGCTTTTCGCGTTAACGTGAATGTTATGTTAGGACTGCACCCATCTGTATCTAAATTTTACATTGCCACGCTTACTTGCATTGTTGAGGTTGTTACGGTCAGAAATCAACTCTTTGGTAAAGCCAACGAAAATCACAAATCTAAAAATTTAACAATTTATTTACAAATAAACAAAATTTACAAAATTACAGATAATGCTTACAACTACAAAGTCCAATGAAGGTGTCTGTAAGTGGCAATTCCGGAACACTGAAGTCCGTATTACATCCACTGTTTATAATATGAATAAAGTGTCCAGTGTATAATAAATCCAATTCAGGTAGTCGTTACACATGATTAATCCACAGTATATAAGTGGAAAGGTAATGTAATTCAGTACTACCGAAATGTCACAGTCCATGCCTTATATACATTTTATAGTTTCTAGATATTTCTAGTTTCTACAATGTTCAAGTGATTTCCAATGTTGAAACATCTAGATTATTAAGAACTTATAAGAACATTCACAAGTCATTATGGAAGTAAACAAGTTATACAACCATAGAACTTTCTAGTACTTAATAGACCATTCAGTGATATAAACAAACAAAAAATAAATGACCCTCTTGACAAAGTCTAGATGAATGAAAGACCCGAATAATTGTATACCTGTCTTCTGATTTTCTAGTATTTCACTTTTCTTATATATTCAGGGTTGACGTATTGCGCCTTATGCTTTTAACTTTCATGTTTGATGGGTTCCGCCCCCCCCCCCCCCCTCTCCCCCTCACGGAAATCTCACCTCTTGTTATCACAGATACATCAATGTCTAATAAGGGGATATTTTGCGGGTTCAACAGCGACATTACATCACTCACATTATTATTGCTTTCATGTGATAATTGTATGAATTCATAGAAATGTAAATTCAAATATGATGCCATCTAGTATTGTACATGGTAATAATTTCATATGTATAATGCTTAGATACCGAGCGTTAGTCGATAATTAACATCTATTTTTCTAGACAAAACAGATGACCCCAATAAGAACCATCAGGTTCCGTGAAAACGGATACTTTTGTATTCTAAGAACGACAATTCAGTTCAGTTTCATGTTACATATAAATGGAACAATTCTAAGAAGATTATTTTTATTTTTATTTGACTTTTATAACGCTTCCGGCTTTCTTGTCAGCTTTAAGTAATAAATAGCTAACTTACTGGTTTTGAGGAAGATGGTTTCTGTCTGATTCTCTGTGTACCATGTTTGGCATGCACAATTTCCGTTCCCAGTACAGTTGCATGTTTCTGTACAGTGTTGATTATAAAAGCCATTTAGACATGGAAGAGAATGATTTATTCCATGATATCCCGGTGCACATTCTGTAAATTGATATCGAAGGAGAAGCTAACCTACATGTATGTGGATTACAAACAAGGAAAATTGTAGGGTTATGAATGTCCTACAAATAACTAGATAAATACTAGGATGTCACAAACATTACTGGTTTGGGAGAAGTTCCCGGTCAGAAGCAGATCCCGGTCACTCCGCCATTTCGTGCATGTAGAGCTATTTATTCAATATGAGCTTATCAGTCTATCAGAACCATCAATAGTGAAAACCACATACAAAAACAGAATGTTTCTTGATCATTGTAGATAATTTCATCTTTCTGTTTCTGTTGTCTATTGACGTATTGTTGTCATTTCTGGCGCTGGAAAGTGACGGGGAGCATAAAAATCATACAATCCAGTTACAAAGAGCAATAATTGATAAGAGCAAGTTATAACAATATTTCCTCTGAAAATTCAACGAGAGCGTTAGAAATAACCCGCTTTGAGATTCAACAAATATCTGACGTCGTGACCGGTAACCACTTCTCTTAACTCTCCCAAACGGCATTGAACCCCTAGTCGAAAGGATTACCACTGTATGTCATTAAAAGATCGATTTTCTTTTTTTTTTTTACATATTTAAGTAGCCAAATAACTCATCGATATGTCTACCACGTTTCGAGAATGTACGTGTCTTAGAAAGAACGTTACTGGCTAAAATCCTCGAATTTTGACCGGGAACTACTCCCACACCAGTGTAGCTTACATAGCAGTGGTAGCGAATTAGGCGATGTTTCTGTTATTCTATATAATGAATTTCCCTTTGGTTGTTGATTTATAATTTTTAAAATCTGTGATCTGTTCGTTTCACATATAGTATAATTTCGATTATCTTAAATGCACACATTTGTCCTGTCGCATTATCGCTGTTAATCGTTTTCAACAATGTTTGACATTCCTATATTGCGCATCGATATGATAGAAGAATGTATTGGATATTCCAAACGGTGAAAAAGTCTAATAGTGAACTCACTTGTTTTAAAATAATTTAACAAAAAGAGAAATTTCGAATTTCTAGCAGGTTTCGTAAAAAGTACTAACGTGTCATACTTTTGAAATTTCGTTCTTATAAATTTATATTAAATACTTTTACTCAACCTGTGAGGACGGAATTAAAAAAAGCTGCTTTGTACCATGTAAATTTAAGATATCTTTTCACTTTGTGTGAATCATAATCGAGAGACTCTTTACTTTATCTTAAATAATGATTTCTGTAAAACTATGATGCTAAAATGTATCTAAAATCTGTGTTTCTGGCTAAGATTTATTCGCCTATTTACAAGACTGTATTCTGAATTTAGTCCTTCTTTGAAGTAAATATGTAGTACATGGATCAGAATTGAATGAAACTAATACAGTATAACTATCAATGCATTTAAATTGTAAGCTTCAAAAATCATTATTAGTATTACTGTTATTAATATTATTATTATTATTATTATTATTATTATTATTATTATTATTATCAGTACGATTATAAAAAGGAATGAAAAAATTATATAATAGGGATGTGTAATATTTCATGTATCCATTACTATTAATTTATCTTACTTTGACATCCATGCTCTATGTTGCAGACTTCATTCTTTAAGCAGTTGCATGGTTCTACACAGCGTCTCCCATAGAAACCATTGGGGCAAGGTAAAGAGCAGTTCTTTCCCCAACATCCTGATGGACATACTGTGCATATTGTTTCAATTGTAGAATTCAGTAAGAACAATTTCTATGATTTTACCAACTCCATCTCATCCCAATAGGAAAGATGATTGTATCATCATCATTAATAGTCCTTTCTAATATGGTTGACCATTTATGTATATAGAATTATCATTCTCATGTTTATTAATATGAATTCTACCGTGAACTGCGTTTACACATTTTGTTCAATGGTAAAGAGTCATTCTGAAATTAAAAAAAGACGTTTCCATGCTCTTTTCATTTACTAAAATGCAATATGCATACATGTAAATTGTATTCACAATGTGATTGCTACTCACCTACGCATTTATTTTGTATTCTCATATAATCACTGCAGCAACCACCAGATCTTGAGCAAAGGAACGGATATAATTAATATTACAAAGTCAAACATTAGAGATAGTGCTCTCAGATTCTATATATATATATATATATATATATATATATATATATATATATATATATATATATATATATATATATATATATATATATATATATATATATATATATATATATATATATATATATATTTTATAAATATAATTTATCCACAAGCATATCAAGCTAGATATAGACATACGGATAGAAATACAATAATTTTTGAATAATTCATAACCAGCAGTGATCTTCAGCAGTGATCTTTTTATATTACCGAAAATGAAAGAAACAGAAGAGAAGAAGGAACAACAACGAAACTGATTAATACAATCGTAATATATTCTTACCTTTCACGATCACATCCTGTGATTGTGTGCAAATTATCTAATACAAAAAGAAACGTTAACACAAAATTAATTCCATACATGATTGCAAAATGACCTCATATTCCTAGACAAACAAACCCGAGTATCCTGTCTGTATTGTTTCAAAGTATTTCCGCATGTGTCAACTTGTTCATGGACCTGATTGAGTTTCCCAGTGTAACACAAGAAATTTGATTAGATGTTACAGGGGAGGATCCATGTTTTGGACCTAGAAAAAAAGCAGGGGGTCTTTAGCAAAGAATAAAGATTACTGCAGTGCCGTTTAGCTTTTTTTATGTTGTACATTTGGCAGGAAATTATGACAGGTTGAGCTGATTTTACAAGAAACAAATGCTGTTTTGTGAATTTGAAATGAGTGGTTGTGTTTAAACCAGAAGAGGGAAAGAATATGTAATAACACATTTGTTTTTTCGTCCTTAGAAGTACATTTTAGAGTTGAATTTTGAGTAATTACAGGTTGGAACAGAGACATAAACAATATTTGCTTAAGGTCTGTCTGTCTAGATATTTCTGGGTGACATTTAGACAACTTAATGCTTTGTTTTCTCTGTATTGCGTCCTTTCAAAAATTTGAAACCCACCACCCAGCCTGACGTAAAACAACAAACAAGAATAGAAAAACAAAGTTACATTTCCACGATCCTTGATCTATAGTATGACGAATATTAAACAAAAAGTGATCCATTTGGTTTATTAATATAAAAAAATTACAACAGACACATACGGTATACAATCGTTAGATTCATAGAAATCATTCAAATACCTTTGCAGTCACAACATAATATTGATAGTTCTGTATTTCACAAGTTCACACAAACGGATTTTATATCTACATTTATCTGGTTTTTTTCACATATTTGTTAATTGCACTGTGTGTTATGTAATCCTTGAAATTATACCTGGTTGTGGTCAATTGCAGCAGGTGGAATAATTATTTTGATAAATCTTGGACAGTAGTGAAGTACATTTGTAGAACCCCATTGCCCTGTTATAGGTAGGGATGTACTAGTATAACTGTAGAAAATTCCATTTCATTTTGTAGCGACAGAAGGAAGTCATTTACTAGTACATGAATGACATAGCAACCACAGGTAGATCAAACGTAAGATGTCTTCAGAAATTTCGATAAACAGTAGGAAAGTTAATCTGAAAAAAAATTAATTCATTGCTTTATCTTGTAGCAACGATTGTTATAGAAATAATCTAGGTTTGCAGAAAAAAGAATATATCTTTCATTTTTCTTTTTCACCCTCTGTCGTAAGTATTGACTATTCGCGAACAACAGTTCACACACGTACTGTATACTCTGAAAGATTGATCTTTTCTCGTTTGAAATAGCTCGTTGCGACTCTGATGTCCCCTACACACAACTTGATTGAGAATTTAGTTTACAGAGCTGTAGTAATGAGCAGAACACATCACTTCATCAAGAGGACAGCAAACTTTAAAAGTAAATATAATTTTAAGAGAGGATAATAGGTACAAATAAAAAGTCCTTTCAAAATCGAACAATTTAAAAATATTTACATTCGGGGAAACTTCTCAAACTTTGAAACGTTTTCGAAATCATTCCTATAAAATTCGTAATAATTCACGACGTAAATACCAGAATTTTCTTTATAACCACTTTAATAAATACCAACATAATATTAACAATGTGAAAATAACTCCAGTAGAAAATATCTCTAAATTACCAGGTGATACGAAATCAGATGTTAAAAAACGACTTTTGGAAACCGAGCTCTACTGGATTAAACAACTACAAACCCCATACCCTCTTGGTCTCAACGACCAAATATATCGACAAGGTAATATTTCTTCTCGTCAGAATAAGATCAATATTTTTACATTAAGACATAAAACTATTAGAAAACGTAGGTCACATGGTCGTCGTCGTAATCGTAACATCAGAAAACGTAATCGTTTAAATAGTCATTAAACGATCTTCTATTTATCGCAAAAAAATAATGGCCGTCATGAACTTTTGCATGCACTATCCTCTATTCCGGTAAATAAATTGAAACCTATCCTGGACGAAGCTGATCTTCGAAGTTTACGCAATTCTGATTGATATAAACTCAATTTGATTATTTTATTTTCATATAATAAACTCTTTCCTCGTATTCCGTCTCTTCCACCCAAGCAGCAATTTCTCAAAATTAAATTTATTAATAAAGGCTTCGATCTACTTAACATTTCTAATATTTTCCGTGATCATAGAGTCACATCTAAAATCCCCCAATATTTTGAGAATTTAGAACCTCCACTTATTTGTTACCAGTACAAAAAGCCTATAAGAAATCTTATTTTAAATTATAATAAAGTCACATCTAACCCTGATGTTTCAGACTCTATTCCTTCGTGGTGTTCTTGTGAAAATTCTAAATATGTTTATAAACCGGCAGGTCATGTTATTACTGGTGACCTAAACTGTATTTCGGACAAGAAATTGCGCACCCTTTTTGGAAAAGGACCTAAATATAGGTTACCGTCCAGGATAGATTTCAATAAATGCCGTGACGTTATAGAAGATGCTTTAACTACATATTGTAAACGTTGGTGTAAAAAAGAACAGGTAAATGTTCATGCTCTTAATGATTGGAAATTCGAGATTTTAAGAATTGTCGATATCCGTATTAAGAACTTTACGGAAAATCCGCATTTATTTCAACAGCCTAATACATTGACGACAAATTCTATTAAAAAGAAGATAGCTGACTTACATGCTAAATATGTCTTTGTTCCCGCTGATAAAGCAGGTAATAACATAATAGTTGTTTGAAAACTATATTATATTGAAGTACTTAAAAACGAATTAAACTCCACTCATACATGTGTTGAAAGTCCTACCTCAAAAGAGAGCACCTTGCACGATCCCCTCATGACCATGTCCGACTTCAAAATTAAAACTGATAAATCTGATCTACCAACCATGTATTGGCTCCCAAAACTACATAAAAGTCCATATAAATCACGTTTCATATCTAATTCTAGCCACTGCTCTACTACGGTACTATCTAAACATATTACGTCTGCTCTAACTGCTATAAAAGATCATATTATCAAATATTGTGATGTCGCATTTCATAATAGTAACATCAATTACTTTTGGTCGATTAAAAATTCTCATGAAGTTATAGACAAACTTCTTTCGCTAAATTTCATGGCGACTCAAATTTCTACATTTGATTTTTCTACACTTTATACATCTCTGCCTCATGATTTGATTAAAAGCAAGTTGCTGTCTCTTATACAATGGTGTTTTCACAGAGAATCTAAAACGTACATATGTACTTCCAATAACTCTGGATTCTTTTCCAACAAACAATGTACTTCATATAAATACTGGACTTGCAAGGAATTATGTAAAGCACTAGATTTTCTCATGAATAATATTTTTGTGCAATTTGATGGCAAGATATATCAACAAATAGTTGGGATTCCTATGGGTACTAACTGCGCGCTTCTGATAGCAGATTTATTTCTTTATTGTTATGAGAGAGATTTTATGGTTTCTATTAAAAAATCAAAACGTTTTGACCTCATTGACAAATTTAATAATACTTGCAGATATCTGGATGACATTTTAGTTATCGATAACCCTGAATTCAAACAATTTATATCAGAAATATATCCACCAGAGCTCACATTGAATAAAGCTAATACTTGAGATAAATCTACACCTTTCTTAGATTTAAACATCAAAATTATCAACAACCTAATATATACTAATATTTATGATAAACGTGAGGATTTTGGATTTCCTATTGTAAATGTCCCTTACTTGGATGGCGATGTCCCTCGACTCCCATCATATGGTATCTATATATCTCAATTAGTTCGATTTGTCAGAGGCTGCACCGATGTTTTGGACTTTCATAAACGGAATTTACAAATTACTGCTAAACTTTTAACTCAGGGTTACAAATATCACAAGCTAAGAAAAACATTCGGCAAATTCTTCAGATCTTATTCAGAACTTCTATCTAAATTTGGAAATATTTCTTTTCAACAGTATGTATTCAATGGAATTTCCCATCCTAATTTTTACGGTGATCTCGTTTATAAACTAAGGAAAGTAAAAGGCTCCGATAACGTTATTTTATCATGTAATAAAATAGTCAAACGTCTCCTAAATAGACAATATGATATTGAGATCATCAAAAAGACTATAGGTCTTGTATTTGGCCCCTCTACAGCCTTATGCAGACTTCTACTTGAACGTTGCACGTTGACAAACAGGGCGGTGGGGACTATATGACGGGCCTTGTCCAAACCTCTTTCAGAGGAGACATGGTCCTGGACCTCGTCCCCTCTGACTGTTAGTCGGGACTCCTACAGATCTAGGGTCTTAGCTCGCTTTCAGACTGGCAGAGCACGGTTTATCATGTTGATGTCGCATATATTTTTATACCATTATGTGTTTTACAATACCTTACGTGTTTATATTTTTATGACCTCTCAATATGCGATACCTGTTGACCCTTGTTCTTTACATGGAGGATTATTTATAAATTTTTAAATGTACGTCTTTTGATTGTTCTGCTATTACGGTGAGTGGGAAAATGGGCCCGTAAACCGGTTAACCACACCATTTGTTTGGCTTTTGTCAAATTAAATGACCGTCCTAAGTCGGTATCGTAATTGCACTACAATCAAATATTTTTGTAATGTGTTAAATGTTCTATTATACATGTATTACTTATATTCATGTATTGTATAGCTCCATGGTGACTTCTGCCACATAACTGAGCCGGTAACTCTTTTTTCTTTATGATATTGAAGCTATTCTAGTTGATTAAAATTAATGAAAAGGTGCATAACTCTTAGAGTGTAACAATTAAGAGTTCCAGCTTCCATTTATATTTATATTAAAGATCACAGAAAAATGATGAACAACCTTATTCTAACCAATGACATACACTGTATATATGTAGTGAAAACAGACAAAATAATGCTAAGTACAATGTATTTACCTATTCAAATATATCATGCAGTTTCCTCTTGTAGCATTGTTGTCTGCTGATGATGATAGCTTCTTGTTTGCAAAATCACATCTGAAAGTCTGTAAATTTACATGTTCCTCAATGATTTGAATTTCCTTCATTTTGTATTATAAAGAAACTATAACTAAACATATAATTTTCAACATAAATAACATATGCACCTACAAGGACGTCCGCTGGTGTCGAGGATGTGATATCCCCATCGAGCCACGTGTAACCAATTTCAAATCACAACGTCATTTCCAGTGCCTCCTAAGCATGCCGTAATATATGTACGTCATTGGATCAACCTTTTTTGGGGTTGTCTCCGTGGCGTGACGTTATATGCGGCATGCTTTGTAGGCTAGGCGAAGCCGCCGCACGGTTTAAATTTACAACATATATAACATATGCAAAAACATGGACGTCCGCTGGTGTCGAGGATGTGATATCCCCACCTCGGAACCGAGCCACGTGCAACCAATTTCAAATTATAACTAAAGAACAAGAATATTTTATGAGAAGTTAATCATATAAGTATTGTGAAAGATGCAAGGTACATATATATGGAAACCTGTAGGAAAATAAATTTAAATTGTGTTTTGCTTTTCTTTAATTTTAAGTTCCATCATCATTAACAAAAAGAGCCATGTGATTGATACCAATGTGAAAAGTAGTACCACATTTGAAGACTGCTATCAGAGTCTACATGGTCTTTGTACACAAAAACCGTAAACACTTATCATATTGTTTAATATGCGTATACAGTGTATACATGTACATTGGATGTAAGACTTCAGAGTTAATCACACTTTTCACAATGAAGCATTGCCCTTACCGTCTCCCCTTATGCTCTAATGCCCAACATTTTTGTACTGGTGTCGACAGATATAGACTTCTTTTGCCGGCTTGGGCGGTGTTCCTTTGTGGTAGTAGAACAATAGACATTAGTGAACTCTTTGTATTGTCATTATCATCCCCGTTCGGAAGCCAAAGTGCACCTTTTTAACATCCCACCTCTTCTTGCGACCCAAGCCGGCGTGGCCTAGTGGTATCGCGTTGGACCCCTGATCTGGAGGCCGGGGTTCGAGTCCTGCTCTGCTCATGTCAGTGTCATGTCTTTCGGATCACAGTAAAAACCGAAGCCTCGTGTCGTGTTATGCATTGCACGTTAAAGATCCCTCACTGCTTCGGATGGGTCCGTTGTAAAGGTCAAAATTTGTATGCCCCGCATCAGGCAGATGCCGTCACCATAAACGTGAAATATTCGTGGTGTGACGTAAAGCAATAATCAATCAATCAGTCTTGCGACCCAGCACTTGTAAATTTTGTTTGTCGTATCAGTGTTAAAGAGACACCAAAAAATCCGATATCGGATACCTAACAATGGAAATATATGCAAAGGTTTTACTGACTCAAACTTTTCGTCAAGTTAATTCGTGAGTACAGCTTTCGTTCTTTCTCTAACAAACAAGACAGGTAAGGACTTTTGACGTTTGTTTTGAGGTTTAGACTGTCCAAAACCTACCCGCATGCGGACACAAAACAGAGAAAAATAAGGAATGGTCTTAGTACACACTCGAACAGAAGGTATGTATGATTGACTGTTGGAAAAAAACTTCTTATCAGATATGAAATAGTTGGCAATAACGCAGAGGAGTTCACAAACATAACGAATATTGTCTAAAGAAGTGAAGTGCGTTAAGATTCCTCCTGAAATCCACATGCCCACAATTGGTCTGTATAAGCTCAGTTAAAATACGATCCTTTTTACATGGATTTCGTGATTTCTTGAAAGTAATAGTGCAATAGTCAAATCAAATAAAATAGTACACATTGCTCTAAGTAATCATACAAGCAAAACTATTTATTTGAAACGTAGTGGTATCATAGGAAAAGTCACTAATCTCACTCTAGATGAAAAGAAAACGCCTGCTGTAGATAAAACAAAAGATGTAAATGAAGTTTTGAGAAATAAAACACCTTTAGATTTAAAAGATTTGGATACTAATCCCGAACACTTGGAAAGTGTTAAAGCATTAGTTATGAACAATCAAGATTTATTCGCAGCCAAACAGATTGAGTTAGGTAAAACGGAAACTGTGAAAATGACAATTGACACAGGTGATCATGAACCGATAAAACTTAGACCATATAGAATTCCCTTACACCATGGGAAAACAGTTGATAATGCAATTGATGAAATGTTAGATGCAAAATTATCTCACATTTTCAATCACCCTAGAGTTTTCCCATTGATTTAGTTTCAAAAAAGGACAAAACCACAAGAATGTGCATAGATTTTAGGAAATTAAATCAGATAATTAAAACTACATCTTACCCACTTCCGTTGATAGATGACATAATTGCGCAGTAAGGAAAAGCAAAATATTTCACCACTTTATATTTGAAATCTGGATATTGACAAGTGGCTATCGACCCAAACGATAAACACAAAACTGCCTTTGCTTGTCATAAGGGATTGTTTCAATTCAACAAAATGCCCTTTGTAATGCCCCTGGAGTATTTCAACAATTAATGAGCATAGTTCTTGAAAGTTGTCAGGAAATTAGTACGGCTTATGTAGACGATGTCATTATTTGGTCTGAATCTCGGGAAGAGCATTTAGCTCATATCCAACAGATATTTGATAGACTGCGAAAACACAATTTGAAGCTGAAATTAAAGAAATGCACTTTCTTTAAAGAGGAAACAACTTATTTGAGATTCGTTATCAACAAAGATGGAGTGAAACCATACCCACAGAAGGTAGAGACGATTCGAACTTTGCCCTCTCCCAAAACTGTTAAAGAAATTCATAGTTTCTAATGGCTAGGCGACTTTCAGTTAAGCTGCTTAATCAGGGTTATATATGTGCTAGACTAACAACATCACTAAGGAGGTTCTACGGTCGTTACGAGACTCTTATTGCTCCATGTGATATCTCGTTATCGAGACTTTTGGGTGATATTCTGAACTCAGACCGATTCCGATCTTTTTGCGCAGATTTGACACGTTCTATACTGGACGGTTACCTACTTCTCCATATATAAATACATATGGAATTTACACGATTTGACTCCTTCTACTGGCTATGTGACGGGTGTTGTTAGCAAGCAGGAGATGCTCACTCTCCCCGGGCAACTGATCTCACTCCATCACAGGGGTTCACATATGCTCTTCAAGTAGACATATTTTGTTATTTTCCACTTGTTTTTCATTTTCACTGATTTTGTATGTCCTCTGGTTTCATGATTTTTAGACTTATGGTTTGGGTTTATCCATCATCTTTACATTTTAGACTTATGGTTGGGATTTATCCATCATCTTTACATTCATAGAAATGTTTAGTTATTACAGACGTTTCATTCCTACTTTCTCAAAAATAGCTGAACCACTTATTGCGTTAACAAAGAAATATGCTAGATTTCAATGGTGTGAAAAATGTCAAAATGCTTTTGACTATTTCAAACAAAGTCTCACAATTGTTCCCCTTTTATCATATCCGGACTTAAACAAGCCCTATACGTTATATACGGATGCAAGCGACACTTGCATAGGTGCATGTTTGACGCAACCCTGTGCTTACATTGATGATGCAATTCCGAACGTAATAAACGAAAACCCAATTTATGACCTAAGTCACAAACTCGGTGATACAGAAACACGTTGGTCTACAATAGAAAAAGAGGCGTATGTCATCCACTATGCGCTACAGAATTTAGATCATTATCTTCACAATGGTAGTTTTGTCATAAAACAGATCATAGGCCCCTTAAATATATTCTTGATGCCCCTATGGAAAATAAAAAGATTCAACTTTGGGCATTGAATATTATGGCTTATAATTGTTTGTATGTGCTTGAAGAACAGGAAAAGGATTCGGACATATTAAAACTTAAAAATCAGTTGAAAAATGAAGCTTCGAATGTCAATAAAGCTCATCATTTGATGGTGAAAGATATATTGTATTGTATCTTTGATATCAACGACAACCCTACATTAAGACTGTATGTACCAAGTCATTTGAGAATAAATGTTAATAAGCAGTATCATTATGAGTTGCGTCATTTCGTTGTAGATCGCATCTTTTTTAACATAAAAAAAGTAAATATTATTGGCCGAAACGCTATCAGGGTTTGCTAAAGTATACCCAGTCTTGTGTTACGTGTCCGACTAGAAATTTGACAAAGGTGAAACCTCCTCCTACGGAAACAGACACTCCACCCTACCCCTGGGTTAAAGTTGGGTTAGATCTCCCAGGACCTTATCCCACTTCCTTATCTGGAAACAAATACATAATCGTATTTGTTGATTTGTATTCCGGGTACCCAGAAGCATCTGCTGTAAAAGACAAATCTGCAGATAACATCACGCATTTGCTAATTAATAAGATATTTCCCAGATTTAGTTCACTATTGCAGTTGGTTACTGACTACAGTATAGAAAATGTTAACAAAGTTGTGAGAGAGACTTTAGAAGCTTAGAACATTCATCACGTGACAACATCTTATTACCATCCTCATGAGAATGCTGAGGTCGAACGATTTCATCGAACCCTACATGATGTCATGTCAAAATATCTCAAAGATGAACATTCCGTATGGGATGTATACTTGAATAAAATCTTAGCGGCTATAAGGTTGAACATCAGTGATTCGACCAAGTTCTCCCCCTTTTTCCTACTTTATAATAGAGATGAGGTTCTCCCCTTAGACAATATTTTGAAACCTCAAGGCAAATATTTCGGCGACGATCAACATCAAAATGCGTTATAAATACAGCACATGTCATTTTAGAAGTCCATCGCAATTTAAAGAAAGCTAAAACGGCTCAAGTTAAATATGCCGATAGAAACAGTAAACAAGTCATATTTCAAATAGGAGATCCTGTCTATTATAAAAATCATACCAGGAAGAATAAATTTGATGTCAAGTCGAAACCTTATTATAGATTTATAGAACAAACTTCTCCAGTTAGTTTTATAATTAAGAGTGAACTTGATGGCACACCAACTAAAGCACACGCACAATTGCGTTTTGCTAAAATAACATGAGTAATCGGCTTAGGACAACTAATTACGTAGTACCTCGGGAAGAAAGTGATGATTATTTTGATTAATCTAATTCACATTCTGATGAGTCTGATGATAATATTCCTATAAGTAAATTAGCAAACAGGTGTACAACCCGAAAGGAATTCATCATGTATTGAAGATGACATACCCTTGATGGAATTGTCTAATAGACGTAGACAGAGGAAAAAGAGGCAATTAAACCAAGAGAGTACTGAATCGGAATCAGTACAAGATTCGGACCCTGAACAACCAGGTCCCGAATTTACTAATGATAAAATGGTTATAGATGAAGTTGTCAATAGTAAAACACTCAGGAAATGTGAGAAAAGCGGGAAAAGTCGCAATAAAGTGCTATTGAAGGCTTTTGAATCTTTGATAGATTGATTAACGCTATGTAATGTCCATAGTAATGTGCCATGTGTTAACACACACATGAAGGAGATGTTTAACTCTTTGATTACAATAAATGGCTTAATTGATAGAAAATTGTATTAAATCGGTCCCCATCATAAAAATAAATACCACGCGATAACATGTGGTAGAAAATAGACAAGCGATTAATGAATTGATAGCAGGAATGACAGCGCTTACGCGTCAATTAAATTCAAAGAAGAACAAATTTGATAAACAAATATTATAGTTACAAACTTTTGCCTCGGTGTACCCTCAAATAGATCTAACCATAAGTGAGTTAAGAAGTCTATAAAACGCTGCAAACTTTTACATGCAAACATTGATGTTGCAGTTTAATATGTTGAGTTTAGGTCATTTAAATCCTACAGTTATTAGCCCAGATGATTTAAGGAATTTATTGTTAGAAAGTCGTGGTCAGCTTCCTCCGACATTGCAACTGACTCGTGATCTCATTAAGGAACTTTGGACTTATTACCAATTTCTTACGTACACTACTATGCTTGAAGACTCAAGGGTGTATGTCATTACAACCCTACCTTTATTAAATATTCGTGAAAGATATGAACTGTTCAAAGTTCACAGTTTGTCATTTCCTATGCCAAGAAAACATATAAAATCATCGTTTAACGCAAATATTGAGGCCTCGTATATTTAGAAAGTGATTATCTCGCTGTTAATGCAGAACGTACTAAATATATGTTGTTAGATCGATCAGATGTTACAAAATGCACTTCTCATGCGTTGAAATTTTGTGAATTACGAAAGCCAATTTATCCCATGAATTTAAGTAGGTTATGTGTAACAGCTCTTTTTATACAAGATGCTAGAACGAGGAAAAAAACAACGTTGTACAGACGGGAATTTAGTTGCTAAATTACCGCAAGTAAGGTATATTGCCGACGGTTATTATATAATAGCTACTAACAGTAGGATGTCGTTTTCTCAAGTTAATAAGCAAGCTTCTGTTACAAAAACTATTGTTATAAAACAAGTAGATGAATCTTGTTCTGCCTCTAGTAATCAAATTTATCTACCCTCCTACTTACACAAAGAAAGTAAATATGAAATTAAACGTCCATTTGATCCTATAATTAAGATTTTTAATATCACTAAGATTAAAATTTGGAAGCCCTGTACGGTGGTTAGTAACAATTTTACTCTTGAGTACATCCCCCAAAAAATGAAACATATTAAAGCGTTACCAATTAAAAAATTTATTGATACTATTAGAAATCTAAAGGAAGTTAAGTAGAGGAACCCCTTTTTAAGTGGCATTACGTCGAGATGTTTGTAGGCATAGCTGTAGCAATTATTGTTGTGGTAGATATTAGTAAGAGATATAAGAACCGATTCTTCCGATGGCTTAAAAGACTTTGAGGGTATGGGATGAGAGGACGTTCCTTGCCCGCTTGCGACAAATTGAGGTATGAGTTGAGACGACAACCCTTGCTTTTATTAGATTAAACTGTACATGGTAATATAAAGGGAGACACGTTAATTTTCATTTGCTTGAACATATTCGTTATTGTTACATTGCTGGTGTTGGGATTCAGAAACATTCATAAACTGAATAATATTACCATGGTTATTAATCTGAGGATTCCTGACGATTGGTCAGCTGACAGAACATGTTACACAAACACCCGTTTTGAGAAAATATTGTGCCCAAATATTTTCTAGTAACATGGGGAGGGATGTAAGGAAGCGGTGTACCACGCTACCAAGCAACCAAAGGATCACCAACCATGGATCTGCCGATGAATTGCTATTCACAATTAACTTTGGTGTGGCCATTATGATGCAGAAATGAGGAATTTTATTTACAATTGTCAAAGTAATTCTGGACACTTGACAGTGATTGTTGACAGTTTGATACTGGATACTGAGTTTTGTTACAATTAAATGAACATTATAGTTTTATGCTATTTACAAGTAATAATTTTGTAATAATTGTTGTAAGCACGTGGCTTCGTAGAGGTTATTAGTTTGATTACTGTAAAATTATAGTAAATTCTTTATACATTAAGTATAAATGTACAGTGCTAAATAGAATTATTCAGACCTTAACCCAAACCCAGATCCAAATTTAGATCGAAGATTAAGTTCAAGATTGAGACTTAGACTTGATTTAGACACTGAAGATAGTAGATCATCGTACTGCCGGGTCTCCCCCTTCTTGGTAACTTACGAAGCCACTACATCTACACTATATATTGCCTTGAGTATATTGCTGTGAAGATTTCATTAAAAGTATAAACTTTCTTACTGACTTTAATTTTTCGCCTAAACACAACGCATTTCGAAGTACTACTCTACAATTTTCAATGTTGACATACATGGTTTAAGCTCATAGCATGGACTATCATTGCTTATGTTATAACTTCTTTGACATCAACAAATAACACAAAGGCTTACATTTAATAAGATGATGAAATACAAGTTATTCAATATTTAGTTTTTACACAAAAAGTACAAGAGAAAACAGAAGACATTTGAAAAACACGCATATTTAGGTATTTGTAAAATCTCGCGGTAATTTCAAGGGGTATTATAAGGTGATTCTCACAATTACATAATGTCAATATCAAGAGAAGCAATTGTTTTTGTAGATTTTCATATATATAGATCTCAGATAATCTTTTTCTCATTAAAGTAAAATGAAATACATGTCAAGTACACATCAACAATGAAAAGAAACTATTGCAAAAAGAGAAGTATTCTAAATCAGAAAATTTAAACTATTCAAAGTTGCAGTGTTCATATGGTAAATTACTTGGAATTTATCATATGCCTATCAAAAGAATCGTATTCAAAATAAACCACCATTTGAGTTTAGGAAACTTAGAAATAGAGATGTTGTTAAGAATTTCAACAAGCTTATGCTGCATTTTAGAGAAGGTTATAGCAAACTATGCAAGTTGGTTTATCAGAATTAATGCAGCACAGTACAGTCATATTTCCAAAAGATATGCAAACCACTAATACAGACCTCACTTCCGACATGAAACCATTTACCCTCAGGGTATAGTTTCAGTCTGATTTATTCATCCATTTTGTATTTAGTCTTTCGCATCTCGCTTTGTTAAATGATATGAACCCCCCCCCCCCCCCCCCCAAGAGCGAGGGGTAGGATATATTAACATAATAGATAGTACCACACGAGAAGTTTATTTATACAGCAGGTGGTGTATCGTGTCTTGCGCATTCACTCAAAGGAAAAAAAGACTTTCATCTATTTCTAAAACTGAAACAGCTATTTCCGGCACCCACTTTCAGTCCGACGATGATGTCATCCATGCTGTCGATGATTTTCTGAACAGCCAAGAAAGGTATTCGTTAAGTGGAATTGAGGCCCTTAAACACCCTGTCAAAAGTATATAGATACTAAAAGGGTTTTATGTTGAAAATAAATGTAATCTGTCAGAAAAAATAAAATCATTCAATTTAAGTCTCACAACATATCAATCAGCACTTGTAGATCGTGTCGAAAGTCATTTGCAAAATGGTCAAATGAAACAACAATGTGTAATTATGCATTTACCAATATAAAAATATAGGTCAACAAAATGGTGCATTAAAATGAAAGTTTGTTGGACTGGAGGTATATTGTTTTGTCATCAAACATGTAAAATGAAATGAGAAAAAAATATATTATGATATCGTTAGATACATGCACGTATGAACAGAAACAGAAAAAGGGACGGCAAAGGCATGACTCCGCACAATGTAAAATTTTTAAGTAGTAATTTAAAAATATATCTAATTATAAGTGGAATGTAAAACACATGTGATACTGTATCAGTTATTATATTTTACTCCTGTCATATGATTAAACCATTAAACATTAGTTGAGACAATTACTAAGGAGAATAAGCCCATTGACTAGTTGGTAATATATACTTTACTCTTGTATCGTCAATTACAACAATGAAAGATATGAGAAGTGTGTACAGATTGACTTCCTATATATGCTAGATTACTTAATTGTTTTAAGTGTGAATGTGTACTTGGTGACTCTATGTGTTGAAGTGATTTAGAATCAAATATGTAAATACTGACTTGATTTCCTTCGCATTTTTATTTGTATTTGGGTTTTCAGTATTAAACAAAGATAATTTGTGCCATTCCTTATGTCAGCTATCATAAAGAAATACGTTGTGTAGTATTCCCAATAGCCGCTAGGGAATGTCAAAGTTGTGATATTTTCTACGTTGGAGCTACATAGCATTTAGGACCATTTTCTGTGCTGCTCCCCAGACATAGTCAAAGGTAAATATTAACACAAATTAGAAAGATCGATATGTAAAGTGACGTTGGAGAACCTCTCAGATAGTTATAGCTTTATATAATAATATTCATTTAGCATGACAATGCTTATTAAGGTATTTAACTGTAATATTCAGCATTGTTTATAGATGTGACGAATCCGCCCAGAATTTTTATTTCACGAATTTTATGTGAGGGAAGCCGTGTTGGAAGCTGTCTGTGATATATGTGAAAGTGTACAATAAAAGCTTATATATAAACCTATTTTGTAAGAAAATGATAGTTGCACACCTATGCACACAATGAATTTGCATTTGAAGTGGGAAATTCCTCTGGAGTTATCTTTCTTTGTTTATAGTTTATTTCACTAAAAAGAAGTTCCAATGCACAATAAATCTACCAAAAATTTATTATCAATAGATATATTGAAAGTGAAAAATCTCGGGAAAAAGGTTATCATTATATGATCTTTATTATTATTTTATAATAATAAATTCTACTAGATATGTTGTAATCCTGTAGGACACTTATTTTTCAATGTTTTCCTCTAAATTATGATGACATGTCCTATTTTATATACATATATCACTTTAAATGATTATTTATTGCAGTCTCTGTAATAATAATTAATAACTGACATAAACTGGTTTCCATGATGACAATACATGTATTGTTTATAGATATCCTTCTTTTCAGATACAGTACAACTCAAAAGTCGTTTAAGTTGCCAATAGAATGATGAATGGTGGATAAATAGTGAAATGTGATTGGTCAACTTAAGCACATGAACCTCATCAGCTATTCTTTAACAACACAAAGCAGATATCAAATGACTGTAAATTAAATTGCCATATTTTGTCTGAATAATGTTGCATAATATATTTTAAAAGTAAAACTATTTAATGTTATCTACAGTAAAAATAAAACTCAATTACATGTATCTTATTATAAAAACGTGACTTACTGTTAATGAAGTATAATGCTCAATTTCTGAGTGTACTTCGTATTGGAAGAAGAAGAAAAGAAACGTATAATCTGAGACATGTAAACGAATAGGGCTTTTTTTTGGGGGGGGGGGGATGTTAATAAAGGAATCACGGTGTCTGTCTGTCTGTCCAGAAAACTTTAACCTTGGCTAATAAGGGGTAAGGGTTTGAAACTTCATATAGAGATTCCTTTTGGTAAAATCTTTCATGATTTTTTACTTTGTGACCTTGATCTTGGAGTCTAACATACTTTTCAAAAGATTTAACCCAGACTGTATATTTTGAACTAAGTGTATTAGATGTATGCTTTTCTTAATTTACATATAGATTCCTTGTGGTGATACCTTTTATTTGAGACTATGACTTTTGGCCTTGTGACCTTGACGTTTGACTTACTTTTCAAAAACTTTAACCGGACTATATCTTTGGAACAATAAGATGTATGGTTTTGTTATTCCTTGTCATAATACCATTTCATTTGAGACTTCTTGACCTTGACCTTGGAGTTTCACAGAAGTTGGGATTGGGAGTTTTAGTTCTGCTATGCAGACAGCTCTAGTTTTAAAATAAATATAGCATTATGTATAATACTAAACTTCCATTCATTTATCTTGTATTTTGTATATTGAACATATGAATGTGAATAAGATTAGTAAGGTACAACATGTTCTTTGAAATTCATGCATTACATGGGATTTTTTTTATTTCTTTACCAATTTCATATTAATTAGAGTCTTCAATGGGGATTTTAATTCATATACGTATAGCATATAAAATATTTAAGATATACATGTAACAATTATTTTATTATACATTTATTCATTCTTATACTAAACCATTATAGTTTGTATATTTATTGCTTTCAAAAGCAATAATACAAATTGATAACAACAATATAAAATGATTTGAATGAATTTCATCAACATAATTATTATTTATTGTTATTGTGGTACATGTTTCTTTCATATTAATAGAAGTTTGTTAAGAATTATTACCAACAAACCCTTTATCCTGTTTTAACTGTACTGTACATAGACGTCAATTCACTCACCTTGATAGTGATAAAATACTTAATTCCTTTGCAATAGTACTATAAAGAAGATGAAATCTAAAAGAGTAGATTTAAGATTAAGACTATAACTTTCAGGGTAACCGTTCTTGTTTAATAAACTTTAAAAATTTATCTAGGAGTCGTCCCCCTCTTATCACAAGTATTCAAAAAAAAAGTCTTCAATTTTAAATACATTTAAAAATAATTCATGGAATATAAAAGGAAACTATTGTTTAAAATGAGTTTACGAAGCACGTCTAGAATATAAAAAAGTAGTCTGGGCCCATCATTTTCAAATTTAATTTTAGTTGTGAATGCTACGTTGTGTTCAGATGACAGTACAACGATCTTTCCCATAAGTACTGAATCTCTTACCTTGTCTATTGTAGCAAGGGAGAGGAAGGTATATTGAAAGGATCAATGGGTTTAGTGTTTTGACTATCACGTTTGCTCCCAGTATAATAGTTACACAATGGCATACTCTGATGATTTATTTTTCATTTTAACGTGTTTCTGTCTTGCATTTAGAAAAATGCGTCAAGTCAATGGTGCATTCCACTGAAATGTATTTGTGTGTGTATATTTCTATGTATTCATTGTTGTGTTACTTTGATATGAAGGGTACTTGAAAATATCTGATAATGTTCCTGGGAAGTTTTAACTTTTAACATAAGCTCAACTATACCTATGTCATATATACCTTGAAAGTATACTTGTCGGAATCCGATATGTAGATATTAAAAAGGTCCTTAGACACAAGCTTGTCCGATAATGAACTGCATGACGCCAAGTTGAATGTCATTCGATGACCAGGAAGGCGTGACTTCCCAATGTCAAATGTGCGCAGAATCACTGATCGGTTTAGCTCTATGTAGTAAATGTGTTTTCAGAAAAAAAACCAAACCGCATATATTGTATTGTACCTTACTATACGTGTTGTTGTTCGCTTTCTGAAGAAAGGAGAGGCTTGGTATAGTGGTTAAAGTGTTCAGAACCGATTCATAGGACCCAGGTTTGATTCCTGTATTGCTTTACTATGATTAAGAATGTGATTATCATCTGCATACATATCGCTATATAACCGAAAAAATTGTTGAAAACACCAGTGTACCAACCACTAGAATAAAATGGTTCATTAGAAAATACCAATTTATGGTTATGGGTTGTCAGTAATGGTCAGTGAAAACTATGTCCTAATTGTATTAAATGTCCGTCATATGGGACAATTTTCAATGTGATTAGTCGCTTGGTATTGATTAAATTGAGTATATATATATATATGCAACTTGATTTCGTTAATGTGATAGGAATATAACACGCTACAATATGTAATAATGTTCAATGATCATTGAGGAAGTTCAATGTACAGACTGTGATAGCTATTGTATTTTCAAGAAAGGTTAAAGATTTATTTCCGGCAAGATGACCAAAATAATTCTTAAAGTCTAAATTTTGTATACAGAAAAATATGTAGTAAATTTAAACCGTGCGGCGGCTTCGCCTAGCCTACAAAGCATGCCGCATATAACGTCACGCCACGGAGACAACCCTGTGGCGTGACGTTATATGCGGCATGCTTTGTAGGCTAGGCGAAGCCGCCGCACGGTTTAAATTTACTACATATATAACAAATGCACCTACATGGACGTCCGCTGGTGTTGAGGATGTGATATCCCCACCTCGAAACCGAGCCACGTGCAACCAATTTAAAAAAAATACAGAAAAATAGTTTTCTGATTACATGAGAGGTTGTGCATATTGTACCCGAAGCTGAAATATTTTGCATTCATTCAATTTGAATGTTAAAGATTTACTTGTAGGTTTCGTTTTTGTAAGTCTATCATTGCTCGTAATTTCTATTTACTGCACCGGTCAGTTTCTATAACTATGCATTTCAAATAATCTTAAAGAGGTATAAAAAAAGAATGGAACTAAATTGCTCGCACACAGTCGACAAATATATGTTTACTGTCTACGAGCACTTGCTTGGTCTTGCTTTTGTTTGGAGTTTTACATGTGCTAATTTTACATGTGCTGATAAGTATATGATTTTGGTCTATGTTATTTGTTGTGGTTGTTGTTTGATTGTTTGTTTGGATGGGGGTTGTTTTTGTATTGTTGTTGCTTTGTTTTCTTTCTTTCTTTCGGGGGAGCATATAATCGCTGTCGTGTCCGTCCGTCCAAGCTCATATCTCTTATACCTTTCATCAGAATTTGATCATACTTCAAAATATTATTTGGGTTAGAGCTTGCTTTGGGACTCAGGTCACTCAAGGTCATATCTGAAACGTCAAGGTCACTTATTAACTATGTCTTTAATTACCTTGATTTATATCTTCTAAACCTTTTATCAGAACTTGATCATATTTCTCCATTTGACAAAGGTCATTTATCAACTATGACTTAAAGTAACACGAAGAACTTATATTTCCTATACCTTAAAGGGTTTGGACAAAGGTCACACAGGGTAATTTCTGAAAGATCAGGGTCACTTATTAACGATGACATAAAATACCATGAAGTGCATATATCTTATACACCTTTCATCAGAATGTAATCTAGGTTAAGGACTTTTGGACAAAGTTCACTCAAAGTCATTTCTGAAAGGTCAAAGTAGCTTATTGACTATGACTTAAAATACCATAAAGTACTTCTATCTCCTGCACCTTTCGTCAGAATTTGATCCAAATATGTTATTCATGTTAAGAGCTTTTCGACAAAGGTCACTCCAGTTCATTTCTGAAAGGTCCTAGTCAAGGTCAAGATTACTCATTTTAGTTTTAGATACTGTGATTACTTGTTGTTCTACAGTTGACTCAATTGGATATCTATATGATATATTGAGATTTGAAATCGTCATCAATTAATAGAATGATTTTCTATATACTGAGCACCCATCGGTTTTGCTGTCATCAAATTCCCGCATCATAACTGCCATTCGGGGAGCATACATCAGTTTTACTGATACTAGTGTTTTGAATAGGGGTTGGGATTGTTGATTTTGATTTTCTTTTCTTCTTCTCTTTATTGTTATTATTGTTTTTTGTTTTCCCTTCTGTGTCGTAATTTTGGCTAGTTAAATGTTTTTTTCATCGTCTTATCATTAAAAATAGAATCGATCCTTCAAACTAAAATCACACAATTTCATTATTCAAATTTATATATTATTTTAAAATTTAACATTTGCCTTTTCTCGCACATTATTTCAAGACCATTTAAAAAGAGTTTGTTTTATAAAGTAAGACTTTAAAGACAATCGTGTCAATTAATTTGTTGTGCTTACAAAGAAAGTCATTAGTCGGCATCATCGTAAATGTATAAGGTATTGAGTTGGGGCATTTGCACCTTTTAAAATATGGATTGCATCACAAGATCTTTATTCTGTATTCCTTTGTTGTTACATATATGTTTCATCAATGAGAATCGGAGAATGATAACTAATATTGCGATATGCATTCGTTATTGTTGATGTCAGAAGGGGAGGCATGTAATGATTTCGCTCTTCAGCTCGACTTAATAACCAATACCTACAGCAAGAAAAAAAAACGACCTTAAATATAATACAACTTTTGATATAAGAGAAGAAAAGTGACGATCTTATATACAATATTAAAGCTTTAAATCTTAAGGAAGTGTATAAGTTTACTAGTGTTACCAAACTTATCTTATAACTTTGTGATAATTAAGTGTTATATAAGAATCATACTTTTTGTTTCCATCGGAATCCTTGTCTCAAGATTTTTCCAAAACAAATAATGACTTCACAACCTCTTCCCTTACAATCACAGGTCGTCCTTATCATTTTCACGACAACAAAGTTATAACTACGGTACTAATAAATATAAAACATATATACCTTCTAATTACATGTATGAAAATGTCAAACACTAAACCGTAGTCTGAGTTGGAATATTGCAGTTTACATTGCTTGCGACTTTTATTGTAACATTTTCAAATTTGAATGCCCTATTCTGTAAATTTGAGCATTATATAAACAAAACAATACATAACCATTGGTAGTATCAAAATACCAACATTTAATTAAATGTCAATAAACTTGACATCGATTTTACCTTTTATATAGAATGATAAGGAGGCATAATACGATAATAGCTGGTACCCATGATCCATTTACCATTAGGATTACTGTTGTCAGCGCAAGTGGCCATCTATTATCATGAAGAATCCTTATTCCGCCTGTTATACATGAAACAGAAAATGTATTTTACTGTAACTGCTCAGTAATGTAGATTTTCAACATAAATCAATACAGTCAATTCATACGTTGTTCGTGAAATATGAATATCATGTTATGAATTTTTATTATACACATGTGCATTTCTGTTTAATGATATAAATGTATAATAGAAAGTACGAAACAATATACAGAAACTTATACAGAAATGATATAGATAACTATGTATTTTCTAGATACGTGTATAATACAGTTGAATGGAGTTTTTTCAAGAAGCATCCACTGAGCAACACTGACATCATTATTTGAAATATTGAATGATACATAATTATATTTGCATTACATGTAAATTATGAGAGGCCTTCTCCTTCCCACCGCCTATTGTTACCATAATTACAAGCGGCCAGTGAATGGCATTGGCAGTAATACCCCAAAATGAGAAAAAGGCATCTGAATCCATTGTATTAAATTACAGAACTGCTGTCAGTATGAAGCGTTTATTAGACAAAGACCCCTAAAAGAATCATCGATGGAATAATACGCCGTGGAGTAAACACTCACTACTGACCGTCACGGTCGCCGTACTACTATAGAAGCATATAAGCTTGTTGAACTCGTAAACACATTAAGTGGTAACAGTAAAACATGTGTCTCAACAATTATAAGGCAAAATTAGTTTAAATGATTTGATATTGTATTCTCACAGTCCAAACGATTTATAAGGAAATTATAAGTCAACGGAAGACTTATCCGTCGATGCCCAGTTATGCGTCTAGCGGTCTGTCAATGAGCCCGATTTGAATCAATATACAGGTGTGACGTCCGTATCTATGTATCTTGTCAACGCTATCTCGCACGCTGGCATCCCTAACGGTGCCACGTTGTTGATTTCGTCTCCAAAAACATTTACGTTGTTAATATGAACTCGAAACTGCCTTGCCACAATGCTTTGAGAGATTCCAGCTTCCAAGATTCCGACATTCAGAGGGGGCGAGATATAGGACCTTGTCTCCCCCTGTTTAATCAAACCTCGTCACAACTATCCCCCTATCCCTTTGCCCTCTTAGTCAAAGAGCACCGCCCATAGAAGATGAGATGTAAGCATAAGGCTATCGAAGTGACATAAAGAAGGCGTGATCGGCGTTTGAAATCTCTTATATGGACCCTATGAACTGATTTACAGCCTACTTAGTAAACGAAAAGAAAGATTATGACGATTTTTAATCAAAATCGAGGCCATTTGCTGACATATTACTGCGTGTTTGCGATGAAATCACACCTCAACGTATATAGCACCTCAAGATCTTGCAAGAGAGAGCATGCAAAAATGCAATTTATCAAAAGTACTTCCACTTTCTTTGCCCTGTATTTCGTCTTAACTTTTATGAGACGTTGTCGAAGTCACATGACTTTACTGACAGTGAATAAGTCAATAAGTAAAATGATCGTAAAAACAAATACAGAAGATTAAATTATTTTGTTTTTATCAACACACAAGGATTTCTTAATGCAATGACTTTTAAAATATGAAGAAAAACTGAGTATTTACCTTAATACCACTGCTATGATATCATATTCGTCGAGTAAAATTCAGATTTGTTTGTGTGTTCATAAGAAATAATAAAATTTTTAGAAGTTTTGAACAAATGACATGTTTTGGGGACCGTCTATTTAGGTATTAAACTTGAAGACGAAGACATCTCTCTCAGTCGTATTAGAAACCTTTTATCGGACAAGCAAAAGATAGAAAATAATGACACAACAAAAATACCCGATAGTAATGCAGTTGTGGTACCAACTTAGAATGCATTAAATGCGTCATAAAAATTAAATCAACATAGATGTACTCGTAAATGTCATCTTTTAATTTTTATCGAAGAAATAAAGTTCTAATTTGCATGAAAGTGCAACGATATATATATATATATATATATATATATATATATATATATATATATATATATATATATATATATATATATATATATATATATACAACTTGATATGTTATTAACGGACATTGGATTTACACTGAAACACAATTAATTCTTTAGAAAATGTCAACAGATAAATTCCTAGATTTGAAAAGGAGGGCTCTGCTGACCCTTCTCATTTATCTATATCCAAACGGAGTTTATATTTTTAATAGACATGCAAGACTCTAAAAGTATCTCTTTATCTGCTGACGGAATCAGACCTTATTTTTGCGTAAGACATAGTTGTGTTTTTCTTAATTTTCTTTTGAAGAATATAGCATGCCTCATTTATTTACGTTTTAGTAATTTCAAAATATGTTAGGACTAGATCTTACTTTGACAGCCAACTTTAAAGTTACATATTTCAGTCACAGAGCAGTTACATATGTATCTACATTTATCCCCATAGCGTCCACCAAAGCATCGTATGGAGCAGTTCCATCCAAAGATCCCTGGATGACATTCTGAAAAATGAATCAACAAATTAAATTACAACGTCTATCCAATTTACAATAATTATATGTACATGATTACAAAAATATAACAGTCTCAAATGATATTTCTCGAATAAATTGTTTTGGTAATATTGACTTAAGTGTTTGTTCACATTCATGTATATATATGATGCGGAATAATATTGTTTCGTGTGTATGTCAGGGCATTCACGGCGGTTGTGGCCAAACAGGAGACGCTCACTCCTCCCGGGCACCTGGTCTCGCCTCTGAATTTCTGGGGTCCGTGAATGTCCACTGTGGTACATTGTTGTTTGTGCCATAATCATGCGACACCGGTTACTTTCGTATTTTACATACAATTAATCTTTGTTTACTGAAATCAAAAATATCTTTCTAAAATGTGCTCTTTATTTATAGATGGTCAGAATGTGAATTTGATTGACGGTTTAGACATACTACCATTATAATAACATGTGTTTAGATCGATATCCCTCTCCTGTCGTTTGTATAATTCGGAGAGTCACTTTTTAATGTTTTTAAAATACCCTTGTCCTCATGAAAATGCAGTTTGTTTCCTATTCCTTTTTAAAATGTAATGGTGAAATAGTTTTCGTGTTCCTTCCACATGTAGGTCCAGAGCACAGGACTGAAAAGACCCTAAATGCTCAGTTCAGTACATTGTTTTGCGAAACTGCCTTTAGTTATACTACCATTATTTTCAGCGGTATATGACATATCTCTTTGTGAAAAAAGACAACCAGGGTATATGTGTGAAACACTAATGCCTCTGGTGGCAACAACTTCATAGGTTATTTTTAACGTGAAGGTCAAGGCCAAATGGTAATCAACTTTGGGCCATTTGAAAGGCCTTCATTAGATGAGTATGCATGTCAAATATGAAACCTTTATCCCCCACGGTTTAGAGTTATTGCCAAATTTAAAGTTGACAACAGAAAAACACAAAAACAGACAGGACAAAAGAACACATACCTTGTTATCATTTAAAGGGCGTTATTAATTGCATGTTAAGTATTAAGTCTCTATCCCCCACGGTTTAAAATATGTGGCCACGGTTAAAACTGACAACATACAAACAGACAGGGAAAAATAATATGCCCTCGATCTATCGATGCGGGGGCATAAAAACTTTATCATTACATTAAGAGCATATCTAGATTATTCTATACTATTTAAAACAATACTTTAACTATAATCTGGAGATAAGATAGAATAGTAAAACCTTAGCTTGTGTGATTAGAAAGCAAGATGCTGCTAGATATAGAAAGCGCGTCTCATACATCCAGATATATTTAAGACAAAGAATATGAAAGGCGTTCTTTAAGATTAATTAACATAAATTGAAAGTTAATTTTCATTTTGTGACAAAATAATAATAATAATAACAACAATAATAATAATTATAAATACAATAAAGTCCATGGGGTCACACTGCTCACTTGTAAACCATAGGCCATATTCTTATGATTGGTTGAGCCATGACCCAAGGATCCTTCCCGGTGATCTTCATTAACTCATCACGACAATAGGAACAAGAAATATATACCATAGTGTGAGAACTTCAACAATTGTTAGATGCATGACAGAGAGAATATTCCAAAAACAAAACGGCCATGAAACTGTATCGTAATGGAAAGTCGGAAACTTTCAGTGTGACTGCTCAAGAGTATTTCAATTTGTTATATATTCCAATTTATACTTCTTAATGTACCTTATCTACAAAACATTTAGTAGTGTCAACGATATTGCTCTATAAACCACATTGTATCCATCTCGTGCGAATTGTCCTAACGAATCAACTGCTTGATTGTGCAATTTATGTTTTCCGCATTGGATAATGCTACAGGACATTCATTGTAATTTGTGTTTGGTCGCTGACGATTCATGCACCTGACTAGGCAGAAAATGTGCATTGTTTAAAGTCATATCAATCTCGAAGTACTGATTTTGCTTACAGTAGGTCGTTGCTTATGGCAACATCTATCCGGGTTTTTCGAAATTGATTACAGTATTGATTATAGTTAAAAATTAAGCTGTTTCATTTTATACAAATAGAACATATAATCCTAAATGTTATAAGAATTACACATCCAAAATAATCGACCAATAGTCCGAACTGGTCACCTTTTCAATATCATTTTAGATTACTATTAAGTTTGATGATGCGCGCGAGATATTAAGTCGAACACACGACTTAAAGATAAATATTTGAGTCCTAAACCAACCAACATAGAAAAGAGAAACTTCCCTAGTACATTTTCAGGCATTCCAATTCATTACTTACATTAATGTCCTTAAAGTCAGATAGCTTACACGACATGAATGCATAATAAATAATTTATAATGAATAATAAAAAGTGCCACGAAATCTTTAAAAAATGGCAAAATCCCGAGAAAAGGTTTGAGTTCTTTCTACGATTAGAACGGAAATAACAAACTTGAATCTTACATCCTCATAGAACGTTCGAACGCTAAATTTTAAACAAGAAAACTTCTGAAGAAAGAACCATCTTTAGCACACTTTTTCAAGCTTAAGGTTGACGCCACCTAGTGACCAAATAAAACACAAACGGTGTCAGTTCAATTACAACTCACAATAGGAAATAATTCAATTATGTGGATTTGAAATATTACAGGATCTTTGTTATGTTTTAAGGTCTTATTTTACCTAGCACTGAAAGTATAAGGAGAGTTCTATGTAAACGATCACTCATAGAAGGTGAACCTTTTTTTCTGTCTTGATGTATGATTTTAGTTTTCGTTCAAATGACTTCATCGACTTCTTTTCTTATGTCTACTCACCTACACATTCATCTTTTATTTTTATAAATCCATAGCAGCAGTTACCATTACTGTGTCAGATAAATGTATAATATATACAAGTATTCGAAAAATAGATATACGTGTAAATAATAATATATGTTCAAGATAAATGTATTATATATATTTATAGATATATTATAATACATATATAAAAAAGTAAAGAAAACGTTTGCCGCTTATACATGAAAAATTCGCTACAGACACACACATAGTAGAGTTAAAACATATGTAGACATTTGAAAAAAAAATCTGGAATGTAAATAGGTGTTGGCACCGATTAAACAAGGTCAAGTGAAATGAAAATCGCCATTCAACTATGGTTCAGTATCAGTTTATTGAAACACTTTCCAATTCACAACGAAAGCAGTACAATCAAAGAAATCGCAATAAAAAGAGTCATTACTGATTCAAATCATTGACGACTGCTAGAGAATCAAATATTTATTTTAAAAAGCCAGCGTTTTATCTTTGAACTCTCCATGCACGTCGTTGAGAGGGAATTATAGTAGACAGTAAAACTAGAAATAGCAATGGTCACGTTAGACGTAGCGCGTTTAAGATTACTTACTTCCTCGGGGTCTGTTGCATATGTCTAAATTCATTATCTTATGCATATACTAAATGTCATAAAACGATAAAACAGAAATGAAAAACATTGGTTTTAAAAAGATTTTAAATGTACAATGTTTAAAAACATCATTCTTACCCGTGGTTTCTCAGTCCACCTACGATTTTTATATACAAAAGAAAATTAACTGTCATCACAATCCGTAATCCATACATGACTAACACAACAATAGCTAGAAGAGTGATACAATAGTACAAAGGTATTCTGGGTTGATAATGTAAAGGCTTTATGTCTTATATTCAGTTTTCATTATTATGGTTTTTCTTTTCTTTTTTTCCCCTTGATATTAGATAATGTACACTGCTGAATCAAACTCATTTAGTGTGTGCTTTCTCACATGTGCTTTCTCCCTGCATATAATACCCTATAAGGACTAAATAATTTGATCTGCCTTTTTACTTAATCAAGTAAACTATACATGTACATCATGTGGTCATCTAGGATAAAGTTATAATTTCTTTCTTGTTTCAGACATGCCGGGATTAGTTATATCACAACATGTACCTGATACATGGTGCATATATTTTAGACCTAAAAGTCACAAAATACACTTGCTTGTATTAGATTATTTTTTTCATAGCAACATGAACTGTACTACTGAGTAGGTAAGTAAAGTAAGTAAATTATTAATTACAGTGACATGTGTACAAATCAACATTATATTCATAATAATATTAACTATCACTACGTTAGATGAAAAATAATTTCACATCCGGCCCACTGGCCTATATGTCACTGTTAAACGCTAATATAAGTAATACATATACACATGAAGTGAAAATTTATCTACAAAGATAAATTTAAAGTGTTTCTTAACGCCTATTCCCTTTGCAGTGTGGAGCTCGTAAAACAGTTCCCCGCGGTGGGTTTGACTTCAATGTTATTTTACATTTTTTGTTGATGTTGTGTGGCTGTGACACCTTCTACAGTATTTGTTAACATTTCATGTATACATACAGTGCTAAATTATGATGTTTCGTCTGTATGTAAGGGCATGCATGGCGGGTGTGACTAGCCAAACAGGGGAAGCTTACTCCTCCCGTGCACCTGGTCTCGCATCTGAATTTCAGGGGTCCGTGGATGTCCACTGTGGTACATTGATGTTAGTGCCATAGTCATGTGACACCAATTACTTTCGTATTTTACTTAAGTGTTTTATCTCAAGCTCTTAATACATAAACTATGCACTTTTTCTCGGAAAGTCACATAATACATAATTGAAGAATGAATTTTCCAAATTTACGTTAGAGATATCCACTACACTGATTTTATTAAACATTTTTTTTTAAATATATCGCATTATACTATGACTGCATAGTTGTCAAGGATCGTGGTCGGTAATCCTCACTTTTTACTTGGACTACACTTGAACTAATCTGTATTCCGCCATGTATTTCCTATAGCTACACACCATCAGTTGCATCCAAAATTTATAATTACAAAGGGTTTCTACAGTGTCTTGATCTTAGCAACTCTGCATGCCATCCTCAACCGTGTGCATGTTCCTCATCTAATTTTGTATATTCTCCTTGTGGCCATGTCATTACTGGTGATCTTGATACTGTTAAAACATTAAATTAATAGAACTTTTACATAAAGGTCCAAAATACAGAGAACACAGATCATTCACATGGAGCCAAAATTTTGATAATATTATCAACTGCCGCGGGGAATATGCTACACGATGGGCGAAAAGAGAGGAAGTACAGGTCGACACTCTTTCGAAATGGATAAAATATATTGCAGTACTGTTGAGATCAAAAATAAAAAAAAATACAAGGCTCTGTAAGCACCAGATTCGAATCTATCTTTAAAGATACTGATGTCAGAGAACTTACCTTCCTCCAAGAACATTATATCATTACATCAGCAGATAAAGCGTCTAATAATTATACATTTACGTGTAAGAAGTATTACTTCGACAGCCTAGTGAAGGAATTAGGATTAAATTCAGCTCCAGGAAATCCTACTTATACTCTCACGTAACCTTTCTGTTTCGGAAGTCCTTTAGAATCATACGAGGGGTGTTCCGAAATTATTGTTACTTGCGCAATATCTCGTGGAAATAGTGCTAAATGAGCTTAAAACTACCTCATGGCGATAGCGTGATATCTGAAGCGTGGTATAGGTAAATTTCTCGCTCACAATTACACTGACCTTGGTGCATTGTTTTGTACCGTACTCGTTACACTCTATATAAATATGGTTGGCAAGAGAGCTGAAAACGTAATTGAAAATAGAGCCTATATCAAAGGTAGGTCTCTACTTGGCTTAAAGGCGGTAGATATTCATCGTCAGGTGTGTGATATTTATGGGAAGGGTCAAATGTCATATATGACTTTTTGTAGGTGGGTTGTTCGATTTAAGTCGGGACACCAGCAGCTGAAAGATGCTGCTCACACAGGTCGCCCTGCAACAACAACAACAAAGCATAACATTGCACGAATTCGGCAAATCCTTGAAAAAGATGTAAGGTACACTGTCAGGCAGTTAGCTAAAATGACAGGCTTGTCTTTAGCACGTATTCACTGTATTTTAAAGAAACATCTTAAGCTGGGCAAGATCAATGCCAGGTGGATACCCCATTTACTAACTGACGACCAAAAGAGGTCCCGGGTTGACAAGGCCAAATCCTTATTGAAGAAATACCCAAAATACAGCAAAAAGGCTTTTGATAATTTGGTCACAGGTGATGAAACATGTGTGTATTTTTTCGAGCCCAAAAGAAAATGCTCCAATCGAATCTGGGCAAACAAAAACGCCAGGCGCCCTAGCATTGCTAAAAGAATACGCACCGTGAGGAAGGTTTTGTATGACATATTCTTTGATAACAAGGGTCCAATCATGCAAATCCCTGTTCCGAAAGGCAAAACTGTCACAACAAAGTATTATAGAGACGTTGTACTTCGAAAACTGAAGAAAGTCTACAAACACCGCCGCCCACATACAGGTTTGAAGTACCTCATGCTCTTGATGACAATGCGCCAGCACACAAGGCGCGTATTGTAACGGAGGTTTTGAAGGCAGAAAAGGTCACTGTCCTCCCCCACCCTGCATTTTCACCAGACTTGGCCCCCTGTGACTTTTTCTTGTTCCCCAAACTAAAATTTCACCTATCTGGAAAAAAATATAAATCAAGAAATGCCCTTGGCTCTGCCATTCACCAGTATCTTATGAGTATACCAATTCAAGAGTACGAAAACTGTTTCCAAAAGTGGATTGATCGGTTGAAACGATGCATAAATGCAGAGGGGGAGTACTTTGAAGGACAGGGCAAAGTAAAATGATCACAATTACTTCTATCAAAAAGAAATCGCCAAAGTAACAATCATTTCGGAACATCCCTCGTAAATTTGTAAATACATTTGGCATTGACACAAATAAATTAAATTTAGAGCTTCCATATTTGGAAATCCTCACAAACAACGCTTTATCGCTGGTTCCTCGAAGTGTTCCACAAAATCTGTATCGATGCTGCTCACAAAAATATTATCAGAAATTAAATCTGGCCTTCATAGGTATTGCGAAACAGTATATTCCAGAAGTGAAATTAATCAAATGTGGATCCTTAAAAATTCCAAAGAGTTGTTAGAACATCTAAAATCGAAAAGTTTTACTAAAATTCACTCCATCAAGTCTTTTGACTTTTCGACTCTTTACACAACGATCCCTCATCAGAAATTAAAAGACAGATTAGCGGAAATTATTCAAAATGCATTATTAGTAGAAACGGAAGCCGCAAAGTCAAATATATAGTTATAGGCCATGACAAAACTTACTTTGTTAGGGAAAATTCTCTTTCCAAAACTAAATACATTGAAACAGCTGTCATCCAGATATTGAACTTTTCTATAGATAACATTTTTATGGTGTTTGGAGGAAAGGTTTTTCAACAAATTGTCGGCATTCCAATGGGCACCAACTGTGCTCCGCTTCTGGCTGACATATTCCTTTACTCATACGAAGCTCAATTCATTCAGTCTTTGCTTTCGCAAGGAAAAAAAAACCAACTGGCTCTTGGCTTCAATTTTACTTACAGATATATAGATGACTTGCTTGAATTAATAATATTCATTCGCGGATTACCTTAGCATCATCTATCCAAGTGAACTGGAGGTCAAAGAAACCACAGAAAGTAGTAATTCTATTCGTGTTTAGATATTATGTTGTCTTTCGACATTAATGGTCAATTGAACACCTCACTTTATGCCAAACGGGACGATTTCCATTTCGCTATCACAAACTTTCCTTTCATAAGTAGCAACATTACATCATTGCCCGCATACGGAGTATTCATATCTCAGTTAATACGTTATTCCAGAGCATGTTCAAATTACAATGACTTTGTTCTGAGAGCTAGGCGACTTTCAGTTAAGCAGCTCAACTATGGTTATATATGTGCAACGTCACTGAGGAAGTTCTACGGTCGTTACGAGACTCTTATTACTCCACATGATATCTCGTTATCCGGACTTTTAAATGATATTTTGGACTGAGACCTATTCCGATCATTTGACACAGATTTGACACCTTCTATATTAGAAAGTTACCTACTTTGACTTCTCCATATATAAATGCATATGGAATTTACACGATTTTACTCTTTCTACTGGCTATATGTGACGGGTGTTGCTAGCAAGCAGGAGATGTTCACTCTCCCCGGGCACCTGATCTCACTCCATCATAGGGGTTCATTTATGCTCTTCAAGTAGACATATTTTGTTATTTTTCACTTGGTTTTCATTTTCACTGATTTTGTATGTCCTCTGGTTTCATAATTTTTAGACTTATAGTTTGGATTTATCCATCATCTTTACATTCCTACTATTGCTGCATCGATTTCATTGTTTTAGGTGCGAATGCGGACGTGATGATTGTTTCAAAGACATTTGCGAAAAGGACGTGACAAGCATTATAGCTGAGAAGTAAATTCGTTTATATAGCAATATGTGGTAAAGGGTTAAGTTGATCGGGGTGAAACTGAGAATTTAAACTATAAACCTATACCCACATTTTGTATATATTTTACATTGATTTAAATTACTAATTCTGTATCACTGTGGGACTCGAAGGAATGTGCTAAATGGACGTTCATGGCCCCTGATAATAAACGGAGATACCTGTTATTGTAATCATGTACTGTAAGAGTAAATACGTTTTAAAAATTGATACAGTTTTTAGTGTTATTACTGTAAGTGGGTATAATTACAAGAGGTTATTGGGCCTTGTTGGTACTTTACAGTCGTAAATGTTTGCATTTAGACCTCTTCTTGTGATATAACCTATCCCACTTGATATTGAATTTGACAGGTTGTAGTTACTATTTCGTATTCAAAACGCATTAACAATGTGTAACAGTAAAGAACCCATTATTCAAAAACTAAACCCTAAGACTAAAGACTAAATAAAACATGTCACTGTATTAACATTTATTTCTCGTCTTAGGAACTGAAACTCCAGGGGGTTATATATTTTTGGTAAAAGGGGTCATACTTTATGGAAAGATATTTTCTTATATTTTGTGACATGTGTCATTAACTGAACAGTTTTTACAGTTTTACATAATAAAATATAACATTAACACAAAGCATATATAACAATTGTGTTATTGATTCAATATATGAAAAATTTAGTTGGTGATAATATCCTCAACTACGTTAAGTCCGGGGGAATATTTCAAAATTATCAATTAAGAGCATATCAATATATGTATTTCAAATATTATATCTGTTCTCAATCGGACTTAGATCTAATAGCAATTACAGTATGATGTATATCATAAGACAAATGCATAAAAGCCAGTATATCTCGGCAGATTAGGTATTCGGTGATGACCGAGAGGTCCCGGGTTCAATTTCTGCCATTTGTACACCAGTTTCTTGTCTTTCGGTGGAGAAAATGAAAACTACGATCCCGTATCATGGTAGTCGTGGAACGTAAACAACTCTTTAATGCGTTGGACTAAAAATCTTTGTATCACTGAACCTAGCAGAGACAAGTTCAGACAAGTACATAAATATGAAATGATGTACATGTATACAGCAAAACATGTGATATTTTGTGATTTAATTATCTTTATGTTGAACGTTGTAAATGAAGCCGTTTCCAAGGCTCTGCGGCTTTATGGAGAGGTCCTTGGCACACCGAGAAGGACGAAATACGAAGACGGGATACAGGAATGCTCTGAGAGTTTTCCCGGATTCGTCATATATATAAATATATATTTCTATACATACAAACATAGCGAAGCTGAACATGTATCCTCTGGTCTATCAAGTACAGAATTATCCGTTACGTCTCTTAAATATAAAAACTTAAAATTCTATTCGAAGCTGGTCAAATGACATCAAATGTCTTTGATGACCGATAAAATCACTATAAATGCTACAATGTAGAGATTTTCTAAGTATTTTAATAGGGATCACTTAAGAGACGTAGTTGTAGGAATATATATGTGGTGAACTGAACTAATACCCGAATATCTGATCTGATGTTTACTGTTACCACTGGATCTATACACCCCTCCAATGGACTGAAAAGTCCTGAGGATAATCGCAAAAGCAATTTTAAGTGCTTCTGCACTTATCCTAAACATATGCTTTCATTCCCTCTGTCCTTAGTTTGTAAATCATAAAAACTAAGAGGCATCTCCTTCCATTCTGGTCTTAGGTTGATTCTTTGACTCTTACGTTTAGGCCAACGTTGGTTATTACGTTTCTCGTTATATACATGTATTAGGATTTCAACAAATTTGGCTCTGAATGTAACTGAAGAGACATAATTAATCGAAATGTGCATATGGTGAATTATATTTATATATGCATATTTGTTCTGATATGTATGTTACCTGTTCAGAAGAATCAGACTCTAGTTTCACACCTTGCGCCACTAACTTTCCGCAAATTACGGTTGCTATACTTATATAATACATGCTATCAATAAATCGTGTTTTCTGATTTATATTAATGGTAAGAAATATAAGTTGGTACTTCTTCGATTTTGATTTATTATGATGCTTATTTGTCTATGACATCTGATCCGGTTTCTTAAAATGTCAGTTATTACGGATTATCCTGTGTTTTCCTATATATATTAGATTATGTCAATATTTAAACTTAACGATCCATCCGTATGGCTGTTTTAACTTCAATACTGTGGGGTTTTTTCAGACCTATTTCGTATGTATATATACATTATTTAGTATCTTTGTTTTGTTTTAAGTTTTGAAATTAGTAGGTTTTGAAATTCAGGTTTTCTTGAAGATGATAAAGGTGTTCAGCATCATAGTTACTTGTTGTTATGTGTGGGAAATGTATTGCTGATGCAAAAAAAGAAAGTGAAACCAGCCTACTTTCTCTGGAATCTCTCTTAAAAAGAAATATGCTTAAGTGTCACTACACATGCGTTTGACAAAAACGATATAAATATTTGACTGATTTAATTCCGACTTTGTAAACCTTCATACACTCGGGAGTACTCTTTCCAGAGAAAATCCACCAGACGTAAAAGGATAACATTACATTCTTTCGATATAGATACTTCTGATACTAGTTAAGGACTCTCACACAATATATTCCTACATTACACAAACGATAAATATCTATCAAATGTTAGAAGCCATTTATATGTTCGTTATGTAATTTTTATTTCATGATATTCGTGTTTATAGTTTATTGATATAAAAGTTCTCAAAGACACAGACGTACATCAATACAAAAATTTAAATAATACTGGTTTTTTATTTATTGGAAGATGTGTCTAGTAACCGGTTGAAAATGGTATTTAAGTGAGGACTCCCACATCAGTCGTAGGTGCCACAATTGCATTTCATTCACATATAATTTTGTCTCTTCGAGTTCAATATGCATGTCCGTAGCGACTTTGTAATGCAACCAACTCTGGTATCTTTCATTTTCAATTATATTTGGTTTAAACAGTATTTATTGTGAAAAATATACATTAATAAGATATATACATATGCATCAATTTATGGATTGAGCAGCAAGCAGATAGCTTATATAAAGCTCTCTCCATTTGTACAGAATTTTAATTACATTTATCATAGGCCGACGTGAATAAAGTATTAGTATTTATACATATACAAACACACGTTGAAAACATGTAAATATGCAATCACTAGTAAATACAAGTATAAAAGTAATGGTAAACCAGTATTCAAATACAGTACAGAAATACATATATGTATATAAACAGTTATACATAGGTACATATGTAGACATTTGTAAGTTATAATTAAGTCAGTTTGCCATTTATACATAGCATGCTACGTCACATATGTACAAATATGAAAAAACATGTATAGGCCTATATGTAAACATATATATATATATATATATATATATTCTACAAATTAACAATTATTCATATGAAGACATATACTGACACATACACATACATGTACACATCCATGCACATATACATGCATTCACACACACTTACACATACATACTCACATCACTGTATACATACACACATATATATTCGCATTCAATTATATTCATATGAGTACTGAACTTATAATGAAAGTACATTAACCTAAATGGAGGGAAAAAATGGTTGCAGAGCAGTTAAAGTATTAAACTACTAGATAATATTAGAAACGTTTACTCTTCATAATGAAATTGTGCACATGTTTGAATATCTCCTCGTTTACATCGTTATTATACCTAGGGCACCCAGATAGTAATATATCAATGTTTGTATTAACATGTATAGCATGGATAGTTGATGACCTAATGTGTCATATAATTTACAATCATAGAAGTAATGAGCGGCCGTTTCTACACCTCCACATATACAAATATCATTATCTCTCAGGTGGTTTTTATATAAGTCAGAGTTTAGAGAGCTGCATCCCAATCGTAGACGAGTATGGTGTATTTGGCACCATCTATCTCCTTTGTAATAGTAATTTCAAATTTTGATGAGGTTTTTTTCTAAATAAGCTCTAAAGGATGATACAGAATCTAGTGATCTTATAGGTTCAGGTAATGAGTTTCAATCAGTTGCTGTTTTGTTAATGAAAGAATTTTGATATAGTGTAGTTTTACATTTTTGTATATGAAAATCGTTTCCAGTTCTGAGTACGCGTTGGCTAACTTGATGAACACTTGGGGGAAGCAAAGAATGAAGATAGGAAGAGACATTATTGTTGACCATTTTATAAAACGCAAGCAATCTATGATTATTTCTACGTTTCTCAACGCTGTCCCACCAATCTCCTTTAATAGTTTGGTACTAGAACAGGATCGCGTCGCACCGGTGACTACATAGGCTGCCTCGATTTGAATTTGTTCGATATTTTGTTTTTCGTACATGGTGCAATTATCCCAAACAGTATCCGCATATTCTAAAGGTGGCCGAATAAAAGAAAAGTAGATGATTTCAAGGGTTTTCCTGTCTAGTTTGAATTTAAGAGATCGAAAGACATTTATGCGTTTCCAAGCTTTGGCTGTGATTTCGTTTATGTGGTCGTGCCAAGTACATGTCTTATCAAAAATAAGTCCCAAATGTTTATGTGAAGTTACATTTTGGATAGGCATATTATTCATAATCAAAGGTTGATGAATGGGTGGCACAGTCTTTCTGGTCAGCAATAATTCCTCAGTTTTGTTAAGGTTAAAATTTACCAGCCAAACTTTAGACCAAGCAAGTATTTTTTCTAGATCAGTGTTCATAAGGCCAGCTGCTGTTTGCGGCTCGTCTACGATTAGATAGAGGGATGTGTCATTTGCAAAAAGACGTATATTTAAATTCATACCTTCAATGATGTCATTGATATATATCAGGAACATTATCGGCCCAAGTATACTCCTCTGGGGTACCCCGGCCAATATTTCCTTATAGTCAGAGACAAACCCCTCTAATGCAACTCTCTGGAGCCGATTCGATAGATAACTTTCAAACCAAGAAAGAAGTGGACAAGATATGCCTATTTGTTTTAGTTTAAAAAGTAGGCCTCTATGCCACACTTTGTCGAAAGCCTTACTGATGTCACAAAACACCACTCGCACTTCTTTGCCATCATCAAAGGCCCGACACAATGTATCGTAGAGGTATAGAAGTTGAAAAACAGCAGAATCACTTGGTGTGAAACTTTACTGCACTTTACTTATAATATCATGTGATTTCATAAAGTTGTACAGATGTTTGAAAATACATTTTTCGAACACCTTCCCACTACAACTAAGCAAAGAGATCGGTCTGTAATTAGATGGGTCGGCCTTATCCCCTTTTTTGTGCACAGGTATAATGTTTGCCCGTTTCCGTTTTCGGGAAAGTGCTCATTGAATAGTTTACACAAATGTGGGGATAAGACCGGAGCACCTTCTTTTAATAGCCTAGGGTTGATCAGGTCGGACCACTAGCCTTGGTCGTATCTATAAGTTTCAACACGTCTTCCACGTCAAGGTCAGTGACCTCAATCGTATTGAGGGTATATATGGGTAACTCTGTTGGAGGGAGGCTGGCGTGGCTGTCATCGATATTGCTTTGTAAGCAGAAGTAACTGTTTAAAACATTTGCTATATCAGAGGGAGTATCGAAATGGTTATTACCGACTGTTATAACAGGAATGTCAGAATCATTGGTTTATTTTTGAAATTGCTTTGTGATTTTCCATCACTGTTTTGGGTTCAGGTTGTAAGGAGGAAGCCAGGTTTTTAAAATAATTTATTTTAGCTGTCCTAACCAAACTGGTGACATGGTTACGTTGTGTCCGGTACCTTCTCCAATTGAATTCATCATTGTGCGATTTTGCGAGTTTGTGTAATTGGTTACGTTTTCTTATAGCTATTCGAATCTCATTGTGTAACCAAGGGGGGTCTTTAGGTCGTATGATGACTGTTTTATTTGGTATGGACTTTTCTGCTGACGACATGATATTATATTCAAATAAATCCACTGCGTCATCAATGCTAGGTTGATCAATGTTCCAATTACATCCACCCAAGGTTTCTCTATATAACTGGTAGTCGGCTTGGTCCTAACCCCATATTTTCCTTTTATAGCAGGATTTTTTGATTTTTATGAAATTTGTAGAAATACTGACAGGACAGTGATCACTGCAGAACGGGTATAAAACGGGTTTGTGCAATGAAAATTTGGGGATGTTAAGATAAGATCAATTACTGTACTACTCGTAGGTGTAATTCGAGTAGGTTGGTCTATATGTTGATTTAGATTAAAAATACTCATAATATCTCGAATATTTCGAGATTTGCCAATCTCCACGAAGTTTTCATTTAAATCACCAAGCATAATAATGTTAGGACAAGCTTGCAAGGCATTTTCAATTGAAAGTGTGGCAAGGTTCCAGTCCGTAAACCTTGGATGGAGGTAAAAAGTTCCGATCAAAACCCTTTTATTATTTATTGTAACCTCGGTCCATAGAGCCTCAAGGTTTAGTAATACTAGGTCCCTTCTCACAACAAAAGGTATGTGTTTTTTAAAGTAGACAGCCACAGCCCCTCCATGTCTGTCCCTATCCAATCGAATCGGCTCTTGAAAGTTGGGAATACACAAGTTCGAAGTATCTATTGTCTGATCCAGCCAGGTTTCACTTGCAGTAATTATGTCATATTCGCCTAGCTCGACAGCAATAAGATCTAATTTATTATAAATACTTTGACAGTTGATAAGACACAACGTGAGATCGTGAAACGTTTGCGATGTCGGACCTGGATTTAACTCAATGTCTCCAGCCATGAGAAGTAATAACGATATGAAATCTATATACCTGAAATGCAGATGTTCTTCGCCCAGTTTTTGATCGTGACCTTTCCTAGAATGACAAGCTTTCCTATACAGGGTGGTTATGTAACCATGTAGGATAACCTCACGCAATATGATACCTAACAACATTACCGTAATACCAAGATTATGATAATAATAAATTAATATAAACAATAAAAAGTCATCAAGTATGAAAATGTGTTGTACATTTGACAACAATGCCCTCGCGTAATAACGCCCTATCCTTGCTCTATATACAGCTAAGTCCGTGAATCTTTAAAGTCACAAAGAATAAAATAGGTGAGAGGAGCAAGGAAGGGGGTAAACGGGAGATACTCAACTGTAGTTCATGTAAAAAGAGTAGTGTGCACATTTCATGACAAAAATACATGCTCTGCAAAACGTAGACAAATATGGAAATTATGAATATGAAACAAATTAAGAAAATAAAGAAAGAAAACAGCATGTATTATAATAAAAGAGTTGATTTTCAATTATATTTGTAGAATGAAACTTTTTTTTTCGGATTTTTTTGTGAAGAAGACGTGGCTCAACCCAAATAGCTTTGCATGAAATAAACGCAAAACATCAAGTTACGAGTAAGTGTCTTATTTAAATCGCAATACTTGCATTATCATTATTATGGCATTGGTTTATACATTTCACGTGTAGGATACTGTATTTCATTACAAGAATATCCTTATACTATTTGATCCAGGTAATATCATTATGTTGATATTAGAAATAAAACAAAACACAATAGCTTAATATTACATCTGATTTTTCGCTTCGTAACGAACTTGTTAAAAATAAATCATTGTCAACTATTATTATATAATTTTCAAATGTCTTCGCAAGCAATCTTTACTTTATCCTTGTCTCGGCGTGTAACACGAGGAAATAGATCACGATTTATGCGATATAATTTCCTGAAATTTCCATTCATTTTTTTAATTAAGGAAATTATTGCAATTGCCACTAGCACAAACTGGTACATTGAATGTTTTTGTTTTCTGTTTAATATAATACTTCATGATATCATGTGAGATTCTGATTATAGATACATGTTTCAGTGCAGGTTTAACAAATAGAGTTTGTATACCTCTTCATATCTTGGCAATGAGAACACACTAAAAAGAAATAAAAAGTTAATTACAAACATAATATACACAAAATCTAGGTATCAAATTTAGTCATTACACACTACTACAGCAAGAATTTTATACACATTTGACATTCTGTTTACAACAGATTGCAGTCTGAAATACATTATTTTATTCAATTATAGACTTAAACAGCATCTTCACCAATGTCGTTGAAAAGATTGCTATCAACTGTCACGACTTGGTCAGCAGTAGAAATACTTTGATTCACCACAATATTATATCGTCTTTGTTACCTGATAATGAAGAAATTGTCGAAAAATGAAGTAGAGTACCAACATAAATCTGTAAAACAAATTTCTAGGAAGATTTTTAAAGATATACTTTGACAGATTATTATTAAGTTAAATGTCTAGTATACACTTTGGTAAATGTCACAGACACATATACCGTGGATATACATGATAGAAGTTTATTTCTTTAACTTGTCGCACCTATTAACTCTTAGGATATTTTCAATATATGACCAGAATTAAGGAAAATATATCATCAGTACTCGGCACTGACTGAAGAATATATTATTCGACTAAGAGAAAATGTAATATTCATATTTCCAAAATGGGTAGGTTTGCTACAAATTTTAGAATGTAGTTTTTATTAATATTAAATAACGTACTGTTTGAAAAGTACAACACATTCAAGTGCGATGGAAATAGTCAGTAATCCTGCCAAGATAACAGTTGAGAGCAGAAGAATGGTAACAGTATCAGCGACATATGCTTCTTGTTTGACTGTACATTTTGAAAAGCAGCATGTTTAAAACAGATGTAATGTGTACTTACTTAATTTCTACAAGATACGTTAAAGTGTACAATACAAATGAAGTAAGTTTGTGACTATAGTTTCCAACACAGTGTACTGTAATACACATTAATGGAACATTGACAGAAGTAAGAGAAGGTGAACGGATGGGGAAAAATCGACTGTTAGCCACTACCAACAGAGGTATTCAAAATGAACACGATACATCAGCGTATGCACAGGAACCAATACCGCATTGAAACTGTTATGGCTACGTAACAATAGACAGTTGGTATAACATTATACTCAAATAAATCACCCAATTAGCTCAACACATTGAAACAAATCCGATCCTGAAGGAAAGCAAATAATTGTTGGGGTACCATTAGATGCTCGATATCTTAACCCAGCGAATTCGGTCGCGCTGATCTCCCAAACGGGATAGGGTAATTTGCCCGGAGGGAGTAAGCGTTTTCTCTTAACATTCTATACCCTGTTTTGTAGACACATCTCGCGATGGATTCTTATGATATAAGGTCAATTGTAACATAGATTTGGGGACGTTATTGCACATGATCGTGTTCAAGAATATCATGTAACATTCTGGAACGGTGACTTTATACTGCAAAATTTGAACAACAGTAGAGGCATTTGCGTTTGTTATTAAATGTAAAAAAAAACCTTTAATAGAACGCCATTTGCCCTCAACTGATGTATATTACGACATTAACACGTTTGTTGAAATTCTATATAAATAGATAAATAAATAACTTTAACATATTGTTTTCAAAATCCAGATGTTAATAGCATTAATGTTTTATATTACTTTAACTGCTTGTGCGAGACCACGGCCATGTTGTTGAGTCTTATCTCAAACCTAAAAATCTACTTTAATAGAATATATAATTTCTTCTTCGAAAAACTGTTTTAGATAAAATAACGTTGCCAAACATAGTAATATATCTTCAAATACATCTTAAGTGTCAATTCCATTGTATGAGAAATTAATCATGCGCTTACGGACCACAACAATAATGCAACACACTTCCACGGTCGCTGGTAAGCTAAATATACATTTCATCAAAACAAAAACAAAGAATAAATAAAATATCGCCATGTTTTTCACAAAAAACCTGCAGTGATGTCTTTGTTTCACAGTAACAATACATTAGTTTTATACTTAAGTACTCCACAGTAATATATGTATCGCCTTTATGTTTTGAGTATTCTACTCATCACGAACACATTGTTTCTTATATTGTACTCTAGGTTCAAATACTGCAACGTGGTAAGAAGTTGTGAGTATTATAAAGGGCGAGCAAATTCTTACTACATCCCATTTGATTATTTTAATTAGTTAAAGACCAATGTACCGTGTAAATGTATATTATAAGGATATCAGCCATTGAATTTCGATACTTAAATTTATTGTCACCAGCAACACCAGCAAAGAATTTTATTAATCATTTTGTGGAGGATGTCTAATTATACTTCATATGATAATATTAGATACTACACTCAATACAAATGATTTCATGTACAGATGGACGAGAATGGTTTCACTCAGTTATATATAAAACAATAAATACATATCTTACTGTAATCTTCTTTCTGATCGTCTGTACGATATGGTTGGCATCCAGTAGTGACGTTGCACTTGTTATTTACAGAGCAATTATCTTTGTCTTTACTTTCATATTCCCTGATCTTCTTCTTGGTTTGAAGAGAGCAATCCATACCACGAGGCTTTGATGCACATTCTGTGAATTGATATTTATTTATTCTTTGAAGAGTTATGACGCATAAGCCCTTGTCTGATGTCACAACTGCAAATATCTGGTAGTTTTCGTAATCCGAGTATTACTAATGGTCATTATCTATTACTTGAAGAGTTATAACGCGCAATTTACAACATCCACATTTCTAAGGTGAAAAAAAATCTTTTCAACTTCAACTTATCACCTTAAAGTTTTGTTAAAATACTGTAACATATTTGTTAATAATGTAACTGATGTTTACAATCGTTTAATAGGAGTATGTACATAAGAAAACCACCAAGATTTTGTATAAAGCTAGTATGGAGTCTGACCTAATTTTGGGTGTTACCAGAAGATATATGGGGAAATGAAGCCATTTCTTGGAAAATCCCTATGTCATGTATGATGATAATGATGATGATGCTTATAATAATAATAATAAGAGTAATAATTATTAGAAAAAAGAAGAAGAAATGCAAAGACAAAAAGTATAAAAACAGACGGGTCTGACGTTTTAATCCGAAAACCCTGATTTTCATTGAACACTAACAAAGGATGACAAACTAGTACTAGGAATACGGTGGTTACGGAAAAATACCGTACATTTTTCATATTGTGATAGAATTAAAATGAAATATCGATGTATGAATTACTAAGCAGGCCGAGTTATAAGAATTTCATTAATTTGTTTGGGTGATAATGCAGTATAAATGATGTGTTGTTCCGAAAACTTTCGAAGGTAGTAACACTTTCTTTGATCTTGCATGTTCACACTTGTAGCGACGTGACCCACAAAGGAAGCCAGTATTTCACAACCTATCTATAAGACCCGTTTACTTCAATCTAACATACCCTGATCGGATGCACAATATGTTTAAATTTATCGTGCCCATATTCAATCAGTATATGAAATCATTAGACAAAATCAAACGACAGGACTATGGTACTTACGTAGATTGGTGTACACATATAATATCGCTTAAAGGCTTAAAATTGGACTTGATATAGATGATAATAGCGGTTTAAGCATCATTAATACGGTATTATTTCTTATTTCAAGTGTGGACAACTATATCCCTGTCATTAAAAAGCAAATTCTTGTGGCTGTGGTATAAGAACATTAAACTCGCATATCAGCCATAGCGAGATTAAGTAAAGATGTTAGCGCACCGTTCGATATACTCGGCCAAATGCAAAGCAGTACAGGTAAACGTGCCTTGTTATGGATAAAACAATATATTCCAAGATAATAAAAATAATGTCTTTTTATCTGAAGATAAGGACACTTTATTTGACTTAATTTCGAAAGTTCTGTTACCTGCGATGGCTTTAGTGTTTTTAAAAAAACATAGTAAATGGATTAACATTATTACATGACATTTTTTTAAAACAACAGTTTATTGAATACTTCATTCTTACCATAAATATCCACTCCCTATAATGATATTCAAATTAAAGACAAAGGTAAATATAATCACAAAGCAAAACTCATACATTACGATCGGATGATCGATATTAGACGAACAAGTAATAACAGAAAGAATACAAATTGTGTGTGCGTTGTTAGTATTTCCTCTTGTTCCAAATTGGTACTTATCGAGATATCGATTGCTAAACGGAAACATGTGATTAAATATTTAGTCAAGAGAAAAGAATACTTGAGACCAATACTACCTGCAATGTTAAACATGTCTTTACTACAGTTTCCTTTGTATTGCACCGGATTTGTATTTCTGTACGCGCCCCTGTCTCCCAACGGTATTTACATATCTTTTATTATGAATATTCAATTTCAATCAGAATTCTTTTAATACCAAATTTGAAAAAGAAGAAAGTAAATGAAAATATAACCTCAAATCTACCTGATTCTACTTAGATTGCCAACTTTAGGGACCATTCATCTTTTAAAATCTTTTAAAATTTCCCTGAAACTAATTATCCACATAATCAGTACATCAGTTTCTGTAAAAACCGGTCAAACCTCTCAATTTTAATAATTATAGCAGGTTTTTCGATATCTACCTCCAAAGCTAAGTCTTGCTCTCACAGCTCTTGAGGGCTATGTCTATGACAGGAAGGTCCCGGATAAAAATCCCGCCCGATCGTTGGTGTATTACTTCCTTCCTTTACAACCTGAATTTAAGATAGTATACGAATCGCACGGTCGTCGCACAATGGCACCCGAAGAGGACATAATGCATTATATACTTTAGTAGAATGTTTATGTAGATAGCTATAAATGATAGCTATGCTGCCATTTCGTATGCCCTACGTGTATGAATAGATTTGTACTCAAAATAAAAAAAGCATTCCGTTTTCACTGAATATAATTTTCACTTAAATGTTATAACTCTTCTACAAAACAATTTAGGAAAACTGAATTAGCAAATATAAATTTAGGCTTTAAAGTTTTTCGGACAAAATTACATTAGCTTTTTCAGAATGATTCTGGAAAAAAGGATGCCTCGAATGCAGTTCTAAGGAGATCAATGATGATTGAAACATGATGCAGTATTATAGTGTATCTTACATGTCACTGTCTGTATCTTGTTGCCTTGGACACCCTGTTGTGTAGTTTTTCAAAAACTCTTTTGTTTAGTACTTGTGTATATTATTGTCATGGCTGTTTTATTTGAAGTGTTGTCAGTACAAAAGTTCACGATTGGCTTCTAGGCAATGCTACAATTTTAATATATTTATATATATATATGTCTCTTTACTGCATGCAGTTATAACAATTTCATATATCATAATGACTGACATAAGAATAATTATTCTGAAGTGAAGAGATTCAAGAGATTATGAACTGATATACCATGCATTTGACGTCAAAGAAAATAAATAGAACGTGCAACATTTACTGTTTTTGTAAGATATTAAGATACTTAAGATATTGATAAAGAGTAGAGTAAGAAAAAAATAGATACGTCATTGCGAAGAAATATGATCGAGTCACATTATATTTAATAGTAAATAAGGAACTTCTACTACGATGTTCCTATTGTTTTTCATAAAATATGTAGATGCCATCTATATTTCCTTAGATGTATGAAAGGATGAGTAAAGAAATTAAGCGACTAAACATTGGCGTCCATTTGAATGCTGTAATGTAATGAAAAACAAATTCACCAAAATCAATCAATATTGAAAATGATGTTTACATTTCTGACAGTATACTTATTTTCAATCAAAATACTTCCTTGACAAATTATATACCGCCTAACCAGAATTTTTGTAACTACAAATGAGTAAGAATGTTATCAAGAGAGTTGTTTTGTATAGTTCCCCATTTATTCGTCTTGCATCAAGGTAACAATGTGACAAAATTTAGTACCTCGCAGGTAAATTCTTCAAAATGTTAATCTTGCTCGATCTCTTGAAGAAGCCTTCAACATGTTAGCTGCCTTATTGCTACATGTTGTTGTTTCTTTTGAATTTATTAACAATGGTTTGGCATTTATTTCCTCTGTTGTGGAGATTATAAACCCCTTAGCAACTATTGCGACGTCCCTACCGGTCTCTTGGATCTGGGCAGACGACTCAGATCGGAGTCAAGCGTCTCTTTAACCCCGATGCCTTGCCTAAAATAAAAATCCCAGCGCCCTAAATAAACAAAAATCTAAAAGGGCGTTCACGCGTACGTTTTAAGCCAATGAAAATAAACGATTTTGTCAGAGGTAGTGTAAATTGCCATATTCAGACAAATGCGAGCCCCAATAAAATCGAGGTGAGACCAGGTGCCCGGGAGAAGTGACCGTCCCTTGGTTGCATACAACACCCGTCGCATACATCCTGCAACAACTTCTCAAGCCGAGGAAGTATATATATATATATATATATTTATATATCTGAACAGAGGAAGGCGACAAGAACACAAAATTAAATTACCAATTCACCATATGAAATGTTGTTTAACTGACATTCTGGCGTCGGAAATGCACGTAAAGCATTAGCTTAAGTTCCTCTTCCGGTAACTCAGAATTAATGGAAAGTTTACAATATGCAATATTCAAAACTAATGCAAAGTAAACATAAATCTAAATTTTAACATAAATGTTAATAAATGCAATTTACGTAAAGACGCAAAAACAGTAACTCTAATAAACATAAAATACAATATCAGAGAAATGTAACTCTGCCAATACCCACTTAATACAGAATTAAGAATGTGTAATCATTCAAGCGTGAAATTTCTTTAAAAAGGGATTCAATAATATATATTAATATATATATATATATATATATATATATATATATATATATATATATATATATATATATATATATATATATTTATATATATATATATATATATATATATATATATATATATATATATATATATATATATATATATATATATAATATTGTGTCAAATTGTAATTACATATGAAATATATAAATGCTTATAAACAACATTAAAACCTTTACACGCCATTTTAAACAACATGGATAAAGTAAATGTATGTGCAACAATAAACAATGCAACAACCACAATTTATTCTATTAAAAAAAGACAACTGGTTCATTATAGATTTAACATTGATTAATCATTCAAAGAATGACAACTATATGTATGCATATAAACCGGAAGTTAGAATAACATGAGATTCACAACCAAATGATAACCAAAAAGGCGATCACATGGGTAAAAGCAAATTATGCTTTCCGTTACATATTTAGAGTTATCTTTCTTTTTATACCGTGTGTGTTTAATACAGGTTGATTTCATATGCATACTCCTCTATCATCTGCATATCCATGACGACTTTCCTCATACAGTTGAGTCATATCTCTCCAATCTTGTCTATTATATGTATCAACCTATACCTTGTTAATACTTCATGGTATACCCGCATACAAATAAAACGTGTTACTATTTTGAAGTATTTGCGCGTTGAGCTTGTAAAATACATGAATCTTTATGAACTTCACACAGTACTATCCGATTATACAATTTATAAATGTGGTCTTCGTATCATGTGTTGGCTTTACAATTTACATACAATTCATACTAATCAAGTTTAGTATCAAATCTATTCTTTTTCGTATTAAAAGCATAGCTTCCACTGTAAGTTTTCAAGATCTAAAAATCCTCAGTTTTAACCATGTGGTACAAAGGGACAGGGCATAATTATTAAAGTGTCTACAATGCTCTGATCCTATCTCTTTTTCTTCATGTGTCCTTGATAGCCAATGTTTCTATAATGCTTTGTTTACCTGATGGTCATTATTGTCCACTGCTCGGAATTAGCAAATTACTTATTGGTAATTGCGATAAATAAATTCATGTTTGAAGATGAACGCGTAGAAATGATTGCATTTAAAAGAAAACAAAAAACCTTTATTTGCTGCCATGTATTGGTTTTAATGTTTGCTCTTGTCATAAAAGGATATTAAGTATTCAGTTCGAATATTCGGCCATTGCTCCATATTTAGTAAAGAAAGGGAAAAGCAAAAATGTAAAGGCATAAAAGACAACACGTCAATATCCGATTTTAATGAAACATCATCAATCAATTGGTGTGGGTAACCGGTTTATGCGCACTATTTCTACTCGCCACAATAGTAGTGCATTTAAAGAAAGCACTTATTAGTTCTCCTTATCATGTGCACCTTTTGTTTTAAATCTTGGAATTGTGAAATAGATAGCCTGCATAGTTGTCAAGGATCGTTTCGACAGTTAACTGAAGGAAATACATGGACTACACTTGAACTAACTTCCTACTATTGTCGCAATTGTTTTAGGTGCGAATGCGGACCTGGTAATGCTTTTAAAGTAATTTTCAAAAAGGAAGTGGCAAACTTTATAACTGAGAAGTAAATTTGGTAATATAGCGATATGTGGGTAAAGGATGAAGTTGATTGGGCTGAAATTGAGAGTATAATAAGAAAGATTAATAGACAAACGAAAGAAAGAAGAAATGTCATATCATATAAACTAAAATATATTACACACATTTAAATACTATACCTAAACTTCATCATGGTAATTTTGGCAATTGGGCTAACGTAAAGGACACCACGTCTTTTTCATTCAGATTAATTTCCACGAAGTTTATAATACTCTGAACTATAAACCAATACGCACATTTTGTATATACTTTACACTGATTTGAATTACTAATTCTACGTCACTGTGGAACACTCGAAACAATGTTGCTAAATAAACCTTCATGGCCCCTGATAAAAAACGGAGATACCTGTTATTGTAATCATGTACTGTAAGTGTAAATACGTTTCAAAATTTGATACCCTTTTTAGTTTTATTACTGTAAGTGGGAATAATTACAAGAGGCCATTGGGTCTTGTCGGTACTTTACAGTCGTAAATATTAGCATTTAGACCTTTTCTTGTGATATAACCTCTCCCCCTGGATATTGAATTTTACAGTTTGTAGTTAAAAGCATCATACTCTTTCGTGTTCAAAACGCATTAACAATGTGTAACAGTAGAGAATCAACTATTCAAAGATTAAATCTTAAGACTAAAGACTAAATAAAAAATGTCACTTTATTAACATTTATTCTCCGTTTTATCAACTCAAACTCCTGGACGTTATATATTTTTGGTAAAAGGGGTCATACTATATGGAAAGATAAATTTCTTATATTTTGAGACATGTGTCATTAACTGAAAAGTGTTTACAGTTTTACATAATATAACATAATAGTGACATAAAGCATATATAACAATTGTGTTATTGATTTAATATTATGGAAAATTTAGTTGGTGATAATATCCCCAACTACGGAATATTTCAAAATTATCAATTAAGAGCGTATCAATATACGTAATTGAAATATTCTACTTGTTCTCAATTGGACATAATAGCAATTACAGTATGATGTATATCATAAGACAAATGCGTAAAAGCCAGTCTTTTTCAGTGGATTAGGTGTCCTACTGATGACCGAGAGGTTCAGGGTTCGATTTCTGCCATTGGTACACCAGTTTCTTGTCTATCGGTGAAGAAAATAAAAACTAAGGCCCCGTGTCGTGGTAGTCGTGGAACGGAAACGACTCTTTAATGTGTGGGACTAATAATCTTTGTATCACTGAACCTGGAGTTCAGACAAGTACATAAATATGAAATGATGTATACAGCAAAAGATGTGATATTATGTGCTTTAATGATCTTTTTTGTAAACAAATGTCTTACACTATATATACAAGATATGAGAGTAATATCTAAAGTGCAACATTAAATAAGGAAGTGTTCTATCATATGTATTTGTCATTAAAGAGGTGGTTAAGGATTCATTTCCTTAACTGGCAAAAATAAATTGATAATTTTGACTTGGTTATATAAGAATATGCATAGAGGAAAAGTGTTTTCTTTATCAAAGCTGTTAGGTATAAATATATTGTATAATGCATTTTGTCTGGAAATGTAATGGTTATATAAAAATAAACTAGGAAATATTATAGATATATATCCTGAACACAAGATAATTGGCACACCACACAAGACTTTTCTAGTTATTGGTTATCTAAAATTATATTTATTTAACAAATCTATGGACAAATTGGCATGGGTTTTATAACACCATTCATTCTATTTACAAATGTTGAAAATTTATTCATTATCCCGTTATACACAGCTAGTACCATTTACCATTATTTAAGAAAATCATGAATTTGAACCATGAAGCAGTATATATCGGTGACATTTATGTAGTGACGTACCAAATGAATTAAGAAAACATGCCATGGATCTGATGTCTGTGTTTAAGTATTCGTGATTTTATTCAAACATTATTATTGAACAAAATTCTCTGATAATCAGACACTTTGTAAGCATGTATATATAAATATGTATTTGCTTTATACGGTAATGGGATGTGGGGGAAGTTCTGTTTTGCATGCCTAGTGCAATTTCTCATTATGATTCAAAATTTGCTAACACTTTTTAATCATTACATTTTTTATTTTATTTTAAGTGTTTTAATGTTCTAACATAAACTAAGCAAATGGAAGCCAAATTGTACATTGGTCAACAGTCGTCAGACAGCAGTCATTTAGTGTTGTATATCGTATCGTCTGGTTAACACTCATTTTGATTTTCTGTTTTCTTATATCCAGCAGAAAATTTCTTTCAAATATAAATTCAATGTAATGGTCACGAGATAGAAAACCTCGAAAATGCATGTTAATATACATATTTAACCACAAAGATAAGTTGGATTTTTACATGGAAGTGGCAGAACACGATCGATGTAGGAATTGTAGATGAAATGCAGAACAATACATATAGAACATCAACAATGAAATACATTTATAGATTGTTGGTTGATATCCCGAGACACGTTCAACTAATGTACCTCCATCCTATATCTAGTTTTATACCGACGAAGCTGAAGTTTACTGCAGCGTATAAGTACATAACTATATATTAACTAACTGATTGTGTAAGGTTGCTGCTGAAGCTAAATGCACATGCAATGTTCATAAGTTTTGTGCAATGCATTAAGCAGATAATTCCCAAGGTTTGATTAATGTTTCCAGATGTAGATGCCTGTAATTTTTATCAATTATCTGTACATTCATTAGTAAATCATAGTTATTTTTTTTTCATGAAATAATTTCCTCGTGGGACTGCCTTAAACTTGTTATTGTTGGCATATGTTGTTGGTCAACTATGGGTAGCATTGTATCTTCAATGTAAGTGTACGGATTGTCAGCAATAGTGCAATATGCATCCCGTACTTTCGGCACTGTAGCTTGAATAGCAGGCATGTAATTATTTCTGTCTTCCACTTGCTTTAAAGAACGCCACCTATGGCAAGAAAAAAAGAAGATATACTATGATGATGAATATTAAATTAGATTGACGCCAGTTAAGGAAGATTTCTTTTCCCTAAGGTAAATGCAATGGGAGTTGAAAGTGTATCAATCAAAAAACAAGTGTTATTTTCACCAGAGATTGTTGCGGTATCAAACACTCTTCATAATCATAATACCAAACACATTGTGGCAAGAGGTAGTCAATAATAAATTAAATTTAATGGAAAAATGTGTGTCATAGTGTATAAAGACCACATTGTTTTCCCTAAAATTTCGATAAATGTGGACATGTGTAAATTTAGATGGTTTTTAATTCTACGAAGCTAACTGTGATACTTGATTTATGTGTCCGAGGAGAGCTTACCGAGTTATTCCAGCTTAAATGTTGATTGGCATTAATTACTTTATTTTGCTTTAATGTATAATTCTATACTACTAAATATTCTGTTCAAATCCACTTTTCTATTCACTGTCATATATTATGACGTATTGTGCTATACCTCTGTAGTTCGTCCATACCCAAAATCTTGTCCTCAATTCTCCCCCTTCACTATGATAGCTACACTTGTTTGTGGCAAAATATTAAAGGGTATAACTTGTGCAGCTGTGTGTTAAACTCGGGTTGGGCCCCTAGGGTAGGGAAAAATGAAGGGGACTCAAAAACTAACCTTTTCTTTCACCAAGGCAGATATAGATGAGTTGGTGGTGGTATCACTTGGGTTTTAAATTTAGGTATGACCCCTCGGATGTGGAAAAATTGCCCAAAATGTGAAAGAGTCTGATTTGATTTTGTGAATACTCCTGACTTCGGACAGATATTTATTTAAGAGCCGATCATCCCACTTACCACCAATACAGAAGTATATTTACATCATCAATTTGTTTACCTTTGATACACTCTAATATATGTACATGAATTGACTACAGTGGAATTTAACGCCGGTGTGGCCCTCTGGATAAGGTGATCTAGAGGTCCCAGGTTCGACTCCTGCCCGGGGCACACCGGTGTTTTGACTTTCGGAGCAGAAATTAATAACCGTGTCACGGTAGGCGTAGCACGTAAAATCCCTGGCTGCTTTGGGGTGGGTCCGTTGCAAAGGTCTAAATTTTTATGCAAGGCAAGAGACATATGCCGTGATGCAGATGCCGTCACTATATAAGTGAAATAATCGTGGAGTGACGTAAAACAATATCTATCGATCAGTCTAATTAAATTACGAAGGTATATATATTTAGTTACTATGGCAAAAATATAATGTTCTAAAGGTGGCAATTATGAAAATAAGATAGAAAACTGAAGACATCTGACAAAACTGTTTGGCAAAATCAGCAAATACATGCACAAAAAAGATATAACAAATTGAAATATATATATGCTAATAACTGATTATCGTAAGCCGGCGTGGCCTAGTGGCATCGCGCCGGACTCCTGATCGGGAGGCCGGGGTTCGATTCCCACTCTGGCCATGCCGGTGTCCTGTCTTTCGGATGAGACAGTAAAAACCGAGGCCCGTGTCGTGGTATGCATGGCACGTTAAAGATCCCTCACTGCTTCGGGTGGGTCCGTTGCAAAGGTCAAAATTTGTATGCCCCGCGTCAGGCAGATGCCGTCACCATATACGTGAAATATTCGTGGTGTGACGTAAAACAAAAATCAATCAATCAATCAACCTGATTATCGTTCTTACCTCTTATACAAGATTATTAGGATGCTTGCGATTAAAATGACTGATACCCATGACCCATTGATGATTATATCCCTAGCTTGCACATTGTTGAATTTTTCTTCCTGTGTTCTGGTGGTTATCGTTGTCACGGACAATGGTGAATCATTTTCGTGGTCTAAAATAATGCAGTTATCAATGTCCTGAGCACGAAATGTCAACACAACAACTAAAACTTTAAAGAAAAGCGATTTATACTGAGAATATTTAAAATTTATGATATAGGATATAATAAACCATTATATAGCAAAAATATAACAAAAAACGGGTGCCTTATATGTAATAAAACCGAAACTACATGTACTTTATTTATTTATAAATATATCACTAATTATAACAAAAAAATTATCATTCAAAAGCTAACAACATTATATGCATATTTATATATTTAAAACTAAGAAGTATCTTTCTCGTCATACAGCTCTGTTCTTATATGTGCTCTTACTTTTAGGTCAGTTTTGTAATCAATTCCATTTTGAAATGATTATACCTTCTATTTCCGGCGGAAATACTGGAAATGTGAAATTGTCGAAATGCGTACATACTGTACTAAATTAATACATATACATCTATATAGTTCTTATATTTATTACTACAACCGGTAGACTGTTAGTCTAAACAATGCCAAAAGCCTAGTATTCAGTTGTATCTCCTTCGTGTACTGTTCTGTCCTCAAATGTTTTGGGGTTTTTTGGCTTTTATTTTTGTTCAGTTTGGTAATTAATTTATCCTTATATATGTATACCTTAGACTGCAATTGTTTCGACATTCAGTACCACCGAAGAAGCAAGATTTATCAAAATACAAAAATGCTGCAGTCAATAATACACATTATTATGTTCTTATATCTATTATTTTTATAATTCGGTGAGTACTGAGTCTGTATTATAAATTGCTTATAAATTTGTAGAAATGCTGGGTTTAAAATCATTTACTCGAGACAAAATGAATCAATCGGTTGGAAATAAATATGTATATTATCTTTGTTTTGCAAAACAAGTAACTAATCTTAATGTACTAGATTTTTTAATTTTGTCTTCTCTTCTTTTAGATATGAGCATTGCTTTTTTGATGCATAAATAATCTCAATTTCAAATCATATAATTCCAGATTTGGCATTATATCATTGTTGCATTAAAAAGATATATATGCATCGTTTTTGAGATTGTTCTCTGGAAAATGGGGTATCTTATAATAACATGTTCATCATTTTACGACTGAATGCAACTGAATAAAAAACTTTCATCAAAGCAAGTGGTTTTCCGGAAATAAAAGTAGATTTTTTTTGGCAGAGAGACAGTTTACACGATTTAACTGGCGAAAGCCAAAATTTAAATCTAACAAAAATTTAGTCAGACATACATGCAGATCTATGATAAAGCCACAGCATTATGTATTGGGCATCTTCCCGTGAAATATATGGAAGTCATTGTAATATTTAAATAACTCGTATTATGTCCATGTCTTATAGGAGAGGACCAATTTATAAACGTATGAAGATTTTTAAACGTATGAAGATATATTCAATTGCAAAAACAGATACATTTCTTAAAAATTTGAAATCATATATTATGTATTGATTTGAATTTTCATATCGAATTCTTTTCATCCAACTACTAAAATGAATAAATCATACTCAGCTCCTGCATATTACTCCTTCTCCTACATCCCACTTCAAAGTTACAGATCTCTGTCTCAGAACAGTTGCACGTTTCAGAACATTTATAGCCATAGTGCCCCAACGTGCATTTTTTAGTACAGTTTAAACCCCAGTATCCTGGCAGACATTCTGAACTCAAATTAAATTAAATGCAATATATAACAAATTCATTTAAATCGAAATAATAATGATATAAATATACGATATTCTTAATACTGTTAATATTTTATGTAGTACTGAATTAAGTTGATCCCGTTATTGCTTTACCCCATAAAATGTAGGGAAGTAACATTGATTTGTCAACCTTCAGATAATAATAAAACATTCTTTTACAAATAAAATAAGGATTCGCTGCCTCTCTGTTTGTCCAAAATAACATTGAGAAAATATTGTTGAAGTTCTGTAAGAAGCTACAACAATGTCTTAATTTATATCTTTATATATATTTAATATATTTGTATTTTTTATCAACTCACCTACACAGTTATCATCTATTTTCATAAAGCCGTAACAGCAGTCGTCGGTACTTGAAGAAGGAAACATAGTATTATTTCACTATTAACTGTCTAGATGTGTGTTTGACATATTTAATCATTTCGATTTGAACAGGAGTGTTATTAATAAAGCAAAACAGTAATAACCAGTTTGTTTTCAGTTCATAGCCAATAACATAAGTGGAAAATATGAAGAAAGATGAATAGATCAAAGTTAGACACATATGAAACTGGTACGATTACCTCTTTCATTCAATGATTTTATGGTAGAAGCAATATATACTTATATATATCTTTGGAATTTAATATACACAAGTCCAATTGCCATAGATTTTGGGGAAATGCTGTATTACGGAGTTTAATTTCGGAATGAAAAACGCATCAAATGCATAATCTTACCTAAATTTTTTACATCCTGTTATAATATCTAAACCTAACATTAGAAGAATTGAAATCACACATAAACATCTATACATAACGAAGATCTACATATACCGAGTCAAAATAAATGGCAATAGAAAGTAAGGTCATGTTATGCATGTTTCTCTTAAGTATTTCCTCTTGTTCCAAAATAGTGTGCGCTTTGCTCAACGCGAACTTTCGTCCGATTGATTGGATGTTTATTATACATCAAGAGCGTGCCTTATCATCAGTTAATGAATAGGCTTCAAAAATATTGGTCAAAGCTACAACAAAATGATGAGGAAGTATGTTGCTCGAGACCACGAATCAAAGTTTATAGATACGAAATTTCAGAAATTAATCTTACACGTTTTCACGCAGTTTTAAGTAACTGTAATAAGGATTTGTCTTCTTCATATGATAAAATGTACCTATAAAAAGACAAAAAGGAAACCCTAATGGTTGCTGTTCTCATTTATGAACAACAATAGCATGATTGAAACTGAACAGTTTGGATATAAAGTACTTGCTTATACAAAATCACTAATCACTTCGTTATCGAGGACAGGGACTGAAAGAGTTGTCAAAATACCCCGATACTCTGAGTTCACAGTTACAATGAAATGTTCCTCAACTACTTAGTTAGAAAGTTCGAACAGAACAACTAACACATATGGCAAATTATTTTTTTCAGTGCACAATATACCGAAAACTTTTTAAAAAACTTTATTGTTTAGTCTTCTTTTATCTTGTTTATTTTATATTTTATATTGCATAGTCCACCATATTGCATTTGAATTTCCATTTTTGCTGAAAATTATAATATTCATTTGATTCATCCCTACATATATCTACACGAATCATAACTACATATATGCCAATCTTTACGACAAAGAAAATTTTGAAGAGTACGATTATACACCAGTTATATATACCCATTTCATAACCTATATGAAAATAATTTTGTAACAACAGTTAAACACATAATAAAATATACAAGTTTTATAAAATATTTTGAAAAATCTCGACATCGATATCCGAACGTGCACCACAAGAGTTAGAATATAAACACTTAACGAAATATTTTAGGCAGTATCATCACCAATTACACAATTAAACAGAGAGACTAAAGCATTTTGTGCTACACTGCGATCTATGTATAGTCTCTTTTGATAAGTTCGTAACCGCAGCTTAGTAGCCAAAGATGGCGACGAGCAAATATATGCGCTTTTACATTTTTGCTTACATTTATCATCTATCTTTTACTTTCTTATATCAATACGAAGTTAATAAAGATAAGTGAATTTAAAGCGAGCGGCTAACTAATAACTTAGTTTTATTTCGCTGAAGGGGAAAATAATATGGTTGATGATATGAGTAACAGAAGTAGTTCTAACTGTTGATACTCTTAATTTGCACAGCGATCCCTACTCAAACTCGTTATGAAATTGTTTGCGTAGTCATTGCTTCAGAATTATTAAAATGGGCGAATCAATGTATTTTACTTTTGTCAAAATCAAATTATTGCTACTTTGCTCGAAATTGAAAGTTATGTTAGTTATTGTTGGATGTTTTGTTTAAGATTTTGACTATATTTGTAGTGCCACAATCCTTTGAATATATCTACAATGATTAAACACCAGTGCTAATTAAACTGATATCGACTTACTTCTCTCTTTAAGAAACATTATTAGATAAGATGTATATAACTATTTGATGTTGATAAATTATACAAAATTGTGTTTTCAGCAAACCAGTATAAAGTTAGTTAAAACATATTTAAATTATATAAAAATTGAAATGTTTTAAAATGGAATCTCCTTTTTTTTTTTAACTTATTTAGTCTTTACTATATGTATATCGGCAGCTATAAAACAACATAACTTTTGCTTCCTAATTTAATACATGTATTTTTATTTATATTTAGACATATGAATCCATGGCATAGATGGAGCTTTGTTATGTAGTACACCTGACTGTAAGATCACACTAAATGTAATGTAGTTAAGATAATTTATTAATCTTTGTTTCTTTTGGTGGCTCAATTTCTTGCTCCATGCATTTAAAGTTGATTTTTTTTATATCACATAGCTATCGATGGTTTAATAGTGATACGTCAGAAAAGGATATTCCAATCTTTGCTGGGGATCCCTTTCGTTCTTTTCAAATTTGCTAAGTTTACCTTTTAGGTAAATCATTAGAAGATTTCTTCTCTCTGAATACTTACTATATTAATTTATGTAACACCACTATATTTTACAAATTCACACAGACGATTCGGTGTTTCCCACTGAATGTTTGGTTATCATCAAAATGTGTTGCAGGTAACTTCCGTTTATTTAACATCGTCCAAATAAGTGGATAACGAGATAAAAAATTTGTGCATTTCAGCTGCAGCCGTAATCTACTATGCAGTACGTGTGGGAATACATACAAATCCCAACAGGGATTAAAAGATCATGTTTCCAAAATACATAGAGAGGCAAACTTTCAATGCAATGTTGGAAACTATGAGAAGACGTTTTCACATATTTTTGTTCAACAGGTAAGTTGATGTGTTTGTTTATGCTATCAATATTCCGCAAATTTTGAAGAACATTGATCCGTCAAGAAATATTGGATTTTAGATTTATTATCTTCAAACATATCTTTTATGTAAAACACCATTTCATATAATACCTGTTATGTTTTAGGTCAACAGTAAAAATGTGAAAGATGATCAACAAATTATGCTCATAAGAAACACCTAACAGCTTATAATCATACAGTCCATGAAAGAAATTAAGTGTCTGCATTGTGATAAAACTTTTTTGTATAATTATTGTCTGAAAAGACACATGAAATCTCTTCATGAAAATCAAAAATTCGTAGCCAACATTGTAATTCATTCTTTATTTGCAACGATCATTTGATATGACGTGTAATAATGTAATACTGTGCACTATGCTTTTTGTTTTTGTAATTATACATTTTGATGAACAGCACTGGATTACCTATTCAATTCTACATCGCCACGCTTACTTGCATTGTTGAGGTTGTTACGGTCAGAAATTAACCCTATGGTAAAGCCAACAAAAATCACAAATATTCTTAAAACTTAACAATTTATTTACAAATTAAGAATACTAAAATTACAGATAATGCTTACAACCACAAAGTCCAATGAAGATGTCTGTAAGTAGCAATTCCGGAACACTTAAGTCCGTATTACATCCAATGTTTATATTGTGAATAAAGTGTCCAGTGTGTAATAAATCCAATTCAAGTAGTCCGTACATACGATTAATCCTCAGTATATAAGTGGAAAGTAATGTAATTCAGTGCTACTGAAATGTTAGAGTCTATGCCTTATATACATTTTATAGTTTCTAGATATTTCTAGTTTCTACAATGTTTAAGTGATTTCCAAAATAGAATCATTTAGATTATTAAGAACTTACAGGAACATTCACAAATCATTATGGAAGTAAGCAAGTTATACAACATACAATTATAGATTTTTCTAGTACTTAATAGAATATTCAGTAATATAAACAAACAAAACATAAATGACCCTCATGACAAGGTCCAGATGAAAGAAAGTCCCGAATATTTTATACCTTTCTTCTGAATTTCTAATATTTAACCTTTTCTTATATATGCAGGGTTGACTTGTTGCGTGGTATGCTTTTAGCTTTCATGTTTGATGTCCCCCACCCAAAGACGCTTATTTCTCACCTCTTACTATCACAGATACATCAATGTCTAATAAGGGGATATTTTGTGGGTTCAACAGCAACATTACATCACTCACATTAGTATTGCATTCATGTGATACTTGTATGAATTCATAGAAATGTATATTTAAATATGATGCAATCTAATATTGTACATGGTAATAATACCATATGTATAATGCTGAGATACCGAGCAGTAGTCGATGGGTAACATTTACTAAACAAAAAAGAGGTACTGGCGGACCCCAAGAAGAACTATCAGGTTGCGTGAAAACTGATACTTTTGTATTCTAAAAACGAAAATTCAGTTTCATCTTAAATATAAATGGGACAATTCTAAGAAGATTATTTTTATTTGACTTTTATAACGCTTCTGGCTTTCTAGTCAGCTTTGAGTAACAAACAACTAACTTACTGGTTCTGAGGGAGATAGTTACTGTCTGATTTTTAGTGTACGATGTTTGGCATGCACAATTTCCGTTCTCAGTACAGTTGCATGTTTCTGTACATTTGGTGCACAAAATTAGAAGGTATATATGTTTTATATTTATTATAACCACTAGACCGGTGTCACTGCTGGTGGACTGATTAATCCCCGAGGACATCATAAGTCTAGTTTTCAGTGCTTTTGTACTCACATGAGATATATACTTAACATTTTCCGTCATGAAATTATACAAATCACTCTGAAACTAAGGAGTATTTCCCTCTTGCAAAGCTTTGTTCTTAGATTGATTTTTGGCTTACATTTTCGGTACTTTTTGGTTTTAATACTGCTCTTCAAATATTTATATAAGATGAGAATTCCAACAATTCGGTCACGAGCATCTAGATACATAACTTGTCGAAATGCGCATATGGTGCACAAAATTATAAGGTATATATGTTTTATATTTATTACACATGGAAGAGTATGATTTATTCCATGTTACTCCGGTGCACATTCTGTGAATTGATATCGAAGGAGAAGTATGTGGATTACAATGAAAATTACATGAAATATATGTAGCTGGATGACGATAACATCTAGGGTTATGAATATTCTACAAATAACTAGATAAACACTAGAATGTCACATACATTACTGGTGTGGGAGCAGTTCCCGGTCACTTCACCATTTCGGGCATTTAGAGCCAATGATTCGATATGAGCTTATCAGTCTATCTCTATCTCTAATTCCTTTGAAAATTCACCGAGATTGTTAAAAAAAAAAACCCTTTGAGTCTCGGCAAAGCTCTCTGACGTTGTGACTGGAAACTACTCTCAACTCTCCAAAATGGCTTTGGGCCCATTAGTCGAAGAGACCCCTTTTTATGGCATGAAAAGATAGATTTTCAATTTTGTTTTACATAAGTAGCTAAACACCTCTATATATCTGCCAATTGTCGTGAATGCACGTGGCTTAGAAGGAAAGTTATCGACTAAAAACCTCGAATTTTTACAAGGAACTGACCCCACAACAGTTTAGCTTACACAGCATTATCGAATCAGGCGGTGTTTTAGTTGTTCTGATGTTATGAATTTCCCTTTGTTTGCTGATTTATAATTTTTAAAATCCGTGATCTGTTCGTTTCTCATAGAGTATAATTTGGATTAACTTAAATATACCCCTTTTCATGATGCATTATGGGTGTTAAACGTTTTCTACAATTTTTGACATTCATATACTGTGCATCAAAGCAGAATGTATTGGATATTCTAAACGGTGAAAATGTCTAATAATTATAATAAAATAATTTAACTAAAAATGAAACTTCAATTTTCTACCCGTTTTCGTAAAATATGAAAGTACAGATGGGTGCAGTCTTAACATAACATTCACGTTAACGCGAAAAGCGGTCACGAGGACTGCTTTAGCACACGTGCTAAGACTGCTCGACAGGACACGCGTGCGCTCCTTGGAAATTCGCGTTAACGCGATTAATTCCCGCATGCGCTCAGTCCAGTCGCGCGTTTACATGATTACATTTGTAATTCTCTTTACAGTGGTACGGATGGAGGAAATATAAGGAATGTAATCAAATTACCGCAAATGTCGCCATATATACGTGTATTAAATGTTATGTTAAAATGACACCCCGCATTAAGGGTTTCATATGTAATATAATAATGGAGATCACCGCGTAGACATACACTCAGGTATTTATGAAAAACTTCGTCAATTTATACTATAAAGACTCGAGGAAAATTAAATTCTAATTCTATTTTATTTATTTATTTTAAATTAATAAAATTATGTATTTATTTCTTATTTGTTTATTTATTTATAATTTACTTACGTATTTATCCTTATTCATGTATTTACAATTGGTTTTTTTTTAATTTAGCTATTTTTCTGATTATATGAATACCATGATTATCATCATTATTATTCTTTCCATTAATTCAATTATTATTATTATTATTATTATTATAATTATTATTATTGTTATTATTATCATCATCATTATTATTATCCTAAAATAAGAATAAATTTCATTATATTCAATGTTTGAAAATTGTATTTAATATTTTTAAATTCATCCCTTTACTCGTAAACGTTTTATTTAATTCTGAATATTTCCCTACATGCGGACAGTAATATGTTTTTATATTTAAATATACAATGTATATATCGATTCTCCTTTAAATCCTTCTCTATATAGGTTGTAAGCAAGCGAACGTGGCTGTCAGCCACGTTCACGCGGCAGCGAAGCGCCTGAACGCGGCAGCCCAGCGCGTTAACGCAGTCTCAAAATTTAGTTCACGTGGAAATCTGCGTTAACGCAAACGCGTGTGCTCAGCAGTCCTGAGCGCACGAGGAAAGCAAACTTCACGTTAACGCGACGTTAACATTATGTTATGTTAGGATTGCACTTCACTGTACTAACGTGTCATACTCCTTAAATGTCGTTCTTATTAATTTATTTCTAAACACTTCTACTCAACCTGTGAAGGGTGGACTATGTAACTTTAAGATCTCTTTTCATTGTGTGAATCATAATAGAGAGATTCTTTACTTTATCTTAAATTATAATTTGTCAAACTTTGATGCTAAAATGTATCTGAAATCTGTTTATGCCTACGATTTATTCGCCTATTAATAAGATTGTAGTCCGAATTTAGTCCTTCTTTGAATTAAATTAGCTAGGACATGCATCAGAACTAATTGAAACTAATACAGTATAACTATCAATGCATTTAAATCATAAGCTTCAAAAATCATTACTAGTATTTCTTTTATTATTATTGTTATTATCATTATCATCAACATTATTATTATTATTATTATTATTATTATTATTATTATTATTATTATTATTATTATTATTATTATTATTATTATCAAATATGGATGTGTAATATTATTGGATCTATTATCATAAATGAATCTTACTTTGACATCCATACTCTATGTTGCAGACTTCATTCATAAAGCAGTTGCACGGTTCTATACAGCGTCTACCATAGAAACTCATGGGGCATGGTAAAGAGCAGTTCTCTCCCCCAACATCCTGAGGGGCATACCGTATAGATTGTTTTAATTTTAGAATTCAGTAAGAATAATTACTATAATTTTCCTAACCCCATCTTATCTTAATAGGAAAGATGATTATATCATCACAATTTACATTTCTCTCTAATATTGTATATACTATTATCATTCTCTTGTTTATTAATATGAATTATACCGTGATAAGTGTTTTTACGTTTTATTCAATGTTAAAGAGTCATTTTGAAATTGATAAAAAAACGTTTCCATGCTGTTTTCATTTACTAAAATGCGATATACATGTACATAAATTGTATTCACAATTTGAATGTTACTCACCTACGCATTTATGTTGTATTCTCATATAATTACTGCGGCAACCACCAGATCTTGGGCAAAGGAAGGCATATATTATTACAGTCAACGTAGAGATAGTGCTCGTAGATTCCATGCATGTATATATATGCATATACGATGGTTTGTCCACAATCATATCAAGCTATATATAGACATACGGATAGAAAAACATTAATTTTTAAATAATTCATAACTAACAGTGATATTATTATATCACAGAAAATTAATGAAAAGGGGGAAAAACGAATAACCAAAACAAACAAACAAACAATCAAAAAAAAAAAACCCAGATTGATACACCCTTAATATATTCTTACCGTTTACGATCACATCCAGTGATTGTGTGCAAATTATTTAATATAGAGAGTAACGTTAACACAAAACTAATTTCATACACGATTGCAAAATGACCTGACATTCCTATTCAAATTAGAATGTTCACAGAGAAACAAACCCGACCCTCCTGTCTGTATCATTTTAAAAGCATTTCCTCCCGTTTCAAATTTTTCATAGACCTGATTGAGTTTCCCTGTGAAACACAAGGAATTTCATTAGATGTTGCAGGGAAGGATCCAGGTTTTGGACCTAAAACAGAAAAAAGGGTGGGGGAGGGGGGTTTGTAGCAAACAATAAAGATATACTTGCTTACTTACTTAGCCAGATAATTCTTGTTTCTGTTGTAGATTTAGCAGGAAATTATCAGAGGTCAAGTTTATTTTACAGGAGACGAGTGTTGTTTTATGTATATGAACTGAGTGATTGTGTTTAATCCAGAAGAGGGAAACATTATGCTGTAGAACATTTCTTTTTTCGTCCTTTAAAGGTGCCTTTTAGTGTTGAATTTTGAGTAATTACAGATTGGAACAGAAACATACACAATATTTGTTTGGCGCCTGTCTGTCTACATATTTCTGCGTGTTATACATTCATATATGTCTGCAAATGGTTGTGTGATAAAGCTGAAAGTAGGAAAAACAGAATAGATAGAGTATATCTATGTTCTTAAATTAGAGAGCATCTTATTTTACTTCATATTTAACTCAGTGATTATCATTTTTGTCGTCGCTTCTTTGAATAAGCTCTAGTAATTGCACATGATACAGTAGGGCAAAGTCAACATTGCGATTAATATCTATTTATTCCTACAGTAACCTTGTTTTGTTATTACTGTGGGACATCACTTTTCCGTAAAAATCAACTTTGCAACTAGAGGAGAATTGAAAGCATTGCCTAAAGTTGGTAAGGCTACTGTTTTGCTATTGTTACTTTCAGAGAGACAATAGGATATATTTTCTCTGACAATATCAGTCTGATTAAAATATGCAAGTGTCTGATACGTTTTTAGAGATGATAGATTTCGAACCAGATAATCAATTAGATATTGGTGGTGGTGAGTTTAATGTCACACGAGTTCAAGGTAACCATGATGAGAGTGTTATCAGTGAAAATATATATTTTAGCACACTTATTTTCTTTCTAACTGTATATCTACCATTTTATATAATACTTCATATTATTAGTCTAAATAAAAGTCTGTTAATTTTATACGCGGTATAGGTTTAGATACGAGATTCCGACATGTATTTTAACATTAACATCAGTCAATTTTAACGCTATACTTACGCGCATAATAATAGCGTTATGACGTCATCGTTTATCTTAGTTTAAAAGCTTATGTATCTTTGAAACGTAAACATGGATTTTACTTAGCTTTGTATTTGTCATCTTAAAAATTGCTTGATAAAGGTCCTGAGGATTGGACTGACAGGGTGCAGCAATTATCTTTAAGAGCTTTCCCAAACTCGCCTGAGGAACACATGGTGAAGCAAGCCATTAAAAGAATTTGCCATGATTGTATTGACAGGGAAACGGGTCAATATGTAGTCAAACTAAACTTGGAATCGGTTGAACTCGTGGTAGATAAAATAAAAAGCTACCAATTTAACCATAAGATTATTTACTCAGGCACACACCACCCAAGAAAAGAGGTGCGTGAGGTAAGTTTATCCCCGCATTATGATTCAGAATCGAGTGATTATGATGAAGAGGTCAAGGTCAGGCAAACAAGGTTTCCACGATCTAACGGTAAGGATTCCGTGCCTGACTAAGGAAGTAAGTGACCTTAAGGGAGATCTGAAATCGCTTATTAAGCACATAGAAACATTACGTTCTAGGTCTCCTACGACATCATATATCCATTCTAGAAATAGATCACCATCACCTGACCTATCCTTAAAGTGTCAGAATAGAGGTCATTTCGCTAGAGATTGCCCATCTAAAAATGAGAGCAATCGGCCAGCAAAGCAGGTAACCTTCTCGGATAATTTAAAGAGAAGGGATCAGGGAAGCAGGCCTAAGCCCAATCCATGAACAATCCGACGGCCTACAGAACACAGAGAACCCTATAATAATTAGTCAACTCAAGTTAATGTCTAAACTTAATATACATGTAAATGTGGTGGAAAAAGGTAAACAAGTAGAAGGTATTTTAGATACAGCTTCTCAAGTAACTATCATTTCAGACGAATTTTATAATACGCTTTCCGAAAAACCTGGTAAAGTGATGGAGTTTACTCTTTGTGCAGCTGGAAAAAATTATCTACGAAAGGTTATTTACTAGAACCCACACAACTTGAGATAAATGGAAATGTATATAAAAAAAAACATTTATGTTGCACCATTAGAAGAGCCAATGCTTATTGGTCTTGACTTTTTTGTTAAAGCATCAAGTCACTTTTTTAGCTCCCAGTCAACAACCCTGATTACAAGGCAACTTGATTTAAAAATCAACGAGTTGGTTTTGCCTACGAGATACCGCCTACTGCTGAGCTATCAAGTAATATAACGGTATCTAGGGTAACACGAGCACAAGAAGGACAAATAGAAATGCCAGATCATTTAAAAGATTTATTTGAGCGATCATGTTCCGAGTTAGACGAGAAACAACAGGTAACATTTCGAGATCTTCTCAACAGGTATGCAGATGTTTTCCCATCTCTTGAATATGACATAGGTAATTTCACTGCCATAGAACATGGGATAGACACTAGTGATGCACGCCCTATCAAACAGCAATTTCGTCGCACACCCATGTTTTTTTGCTGGTGAGGAAGAAAAGCATCCAGAGAAGATGATTAAAGCGGATGTAATAGAACCCTCGGAATAGGCATCGTCTCCGGTGTTCGTGAGGAAGCGTGATGGAAGTTTCAGATGGTGTGTAGACTACTGTGCTCTTAATAAGGTAACAAAAAGGACGTATTTCCATTGCCATTGATAGAGGAGTGTATGGACACGTTATCAGGTAACCTCTGGTATTCAAAACTGGATGCCACGTGAGGTTAAGGTTAGAGAAGAAGATAAGTGTAAGATAGCTTGTACCACTAAATACGGCATTTACCAGTTTAAGAGGATGAGCTTTGGCTTGACAAACGCGCCTAGTACCTTCTCGGGTGTAATAAATCTCGTACTTCGAGGTTTACGTTGGAGTACAGTTTTGGCGTTTTTGGATGACGTTCTAGTTTGGGCCAGACTTTTGAAAATCACTTAGCTGAACTTTTGAACGGTTCAGGGAGTATGGTATCAAACTAAAAGCCAAGAAATGTGATTTATTCAGACAAGAAGTCGAGTACCTAGAAAGGAAAGGGAATGAAGCAAACGACAACCTCTGCCTATATGAAGGTGGGGTTGCTGAGGAAGGAGTAGGCCAGTGAGAGAATCTGCTGTGTCCATCGAGTCCCAAGTTCCAGAGGACTTGCAGAGATGACCAGTACACATTTTGTACGTAAATGCATATATCCTATTTTCTCCTGTGGGTCTAAGGATCGTCGATTTAGGAGACATGTGACAGAAAGCATCTACTTGAGGCGTTTCGTTCTGTTTGCGCAACCAAAACTGACATAGCTACCCGGGGGGATGCATTGAGATGGCTAATAACAGCAGCCATAGGACCATCAATGATACTGACTGAGACAGTGGTCTGGATGAACCAACCTGGAAGGATCCCAGAAGACTGAATGGTCAATGCAGAGAACCAGGAGATATATCGGCATGCGAGCAAGTTATTAGGGATACGATTACGTCATAGATTCATAGCTCACCCCGTTTACTCCCCAGTTGTGTTATTATACCGGAGGTGTTTGTTCGCATTGCTGATGGAAGTGCTGAAGTTCAGGCGGTTTTCATGGTATGAGGAACCTAGGCCCAGCCAAAATGTTGGTCTGGTGGAAGAGAGCGTTGAGAAGAAAGGCAGCCAACCTGTGGCTGTTAGTGAAGAACAGAAGGTGGAGGAGGATTCTTCTGATCCAGGAGATCTAACTCTTCTAGATGATGTTAGTGGATCTGGAGACGAGGATTCTCAGCCACTTGCACCTGAAGTCCCTAAGGCAGATTTACCAGACGTTTTCGACAATCATTTCCAATATGGATAGGACCTCCAAGGTCACTTGGAAACAGGAATCGGGATACACTGTCGAAGACTTGCTTTCCTATAGTTACTCCAGAGCAGTAGACGTCAGCCCAGGAACTACCCCAGTACAGACTTATTAATGGACCGTGGAGGGTAGCAGTAGGAGTCCGCCCTAAACATTATGATACTCTGACAGTGAAAAGGACCCTGGTCTTGAGAAAGATTTTCCGACACCCTCAAGTGGTTGCTTTGTGAGAAGGGGGTTTAGATAGGACTATCCCTGCATCAAAATGGCTGCGTGAAGACGATGTTTTAAGAATGTGTTAAGCCTTGCCAAACCTGATAAACCCCTTGTTGTACATCTACGTGGTCCACAGAGAGATGTATATTGTTAGGATGTTCATTTCCGATGCCGGGAATTGATGGAGTTGTGTAACCGATTCCAGCTGTTCAGTGATCTGATGAGCACCAGATTGCTGGATTGCGCACCATTCCTAGGAACAGACTGTTGTAGACAGATTCCCTATACTTCCCACCTGGAGGAGTAGGCATTAATACTCCTGCTTACATTGGAGATGTTGGAGCAGCTGTGGTGATTGAACTAGACTCTCCACTCTCAGAAGTGTTTTATGTGACACTAGCAAATGCTCAAGAATTGTATGGTGTCTTTGAATAAGATGGCACCAAGTGTGGCCACCGGATCCGTGAGCTGCGATGGAGTTATTGATATATACTGTAGATATACAAATATTTTAATAACATTATATTATTATAATAAATATAGAACATATATACCTTATAATTTAGTGCACCATAGGGGCATTTCTACATGTACTCCTATGTCTCTTCAGTGATGCTCGTGGCCAAATAATTGGAATTCCCAAAATATATAAATATTTGAAGAGCAGTGTTGAAACCAAAATGATCGAAAAGTGAACCAAAGAATCTATCTAAGGACAGAGCTATGCGTGAGGGAGATACTCCTCAGTTTTAGGGTGATTTACTTAATTTGATGACTGAAAATGTGAAGTATATATCTCACGTCAGTGTAAAAGCACTGAAAACTAGACTTATGATGCCCTCGAGTACCACCAGTCCACCAGCAGTGACACCGGCCTAGTGGTTATAAAAATATAGAACATGTATACCATATAACTTAGTGCACCATATGCGCATTTCGACAATTTATGTCTCTTCAGTTATGCTCGTGGCCAAATGATTGGAATTCTCAAAATATATAAATATTTGAAGAGCAGTGTTGGAACCAAAATGACCTAAAAGTAAACCGAAGAATCTATCTTTTCTTTAAAAAGCCTATAGTCTGCTGTTTTAAAGTGGGGAGGAGTGAAGAGAATAGATCGAACTGGTCCAGAGACGAGTTGACTTCGCTTATAAAAACCGGAAGTTCTCCCTAATTTGTCACTTCGTAGTCGTCTTTGCAGCCTGATGTAAAGTTCAGCATTGGAAACAGTTAGTACTACCACATGTTACCTCTAGACTTCACAATGAAGCATTGCCCTTACAGTCTCCCTCATGCTCCAATGCCCAACACTTCTGCAATGGTTCCGACAGATTTAGACTTCTCTTGCTATTGGGGGATGTTCGTTTGTGGTAGCAGAACAATAGACATCAGCAAACTCTTTGTAATGTCATCATCACCCCCGTGAGGAAGCCAAATTGCATCTTTTGAACACCCCACCTCTTCTGGCCACCCAGCACCTGCAAGTATATATATATATATCAGAGAGATAGGGTCTATTTCTCAAAGAAGTAAAGGATAGGTATTTTAAATCAAAAAATTTGAAACTATTCAAAATTGCAGTGTTCCTGTGTTAAATTACTTAGGTTGCATCATATGCCTATAAAAGGATTCATATTCAAAATATACCGCCATTTGAGTTTAGAAATATAGATATTGTTAAGATTTTAAACCAACTTATGCTGCACTTCAGGGAAGGGTAAAGCAAAATATGCAACTTGGTTTATCAGAGTTAATGCAGCACAGTACAGTCATCTTTCACAATACAGTCAGATTTGCAAAACAGTAGTGCAGACCTCACTTCCGACATGAATCCAGTCATCCCCAGGGTATAGTTTCGGTTTGATTTCTCCATCCATTTTGTATGCAGTCTTTCGTTTTCTTTGAAGGAAACATTGGTCATCTCGCTTTGTCAGTTGATACGAACCCCCAATGGCAAGGAGTAAGCAGTGTTAACAAAACAGAAAGTACCGCACGACAAGTTTGTTTATAAACAGGCGGTGTATCGTGTTATGTGCATTCACTCAAAGCAAGTCTACAGCAAACTCACTCATATTATGTAGCTAAAGATAGTATAATATTAAAATAATTAACTGATGTGTAATGTATGACAAAATCTTTGAAGCCTTAACAGCTTTCAAAACGATGGCAGATACTTATTGCCGTGCATAATGTTTAAGAAATTACAATGCACAAGTTTGAGAACAATAGCAACACAAGCGTTAAATAGCAATAGATTCAAGATTATTTACATATCAATTAGAGTCCACCGCAGCGAGACTTCTGTGCAAAGTTACAATTGTTCAATTCAATAAAGGCTTAGTTTCAGTAAATCACTACCCAGAATACGCAGACCATTGTTGAAGCTATCCAGGGATGAATATCGACAAGATTCAGCTGATAATTCTCAGAAACCATCGGTATATACACTTCCCTCTGCCATCGGGTCTATTCTCCCTACTGTCGCCAACACTTCGTTTTACATTAATAATACCACTTACAATCGCATTGTCAGAATTGTGAAAATCTATAATCACTTCGAATCCCAGATCGAAAGATATCAGTCGTAGATGTTTGTGAATCAACCAAAAGTTAAAGTTAACAGTAAATTAGAATTTCCCGCACTTTTGTATATTTTTACTATCCCAGAATGCACTGTGATTATTAAAGTTCTTACATGAAACACTGAACACGCCTGTCAATTCTCCTTCGCGAAGCATGGTGTCAGAGTGACTTAACAGTGAGGAAACGCCACGAGACTATTACAAAAGTGTTTCAGGTGATATTTCCGTATTTCGGAGCCATCATGCCCAAATTTAACCCCCTAGAATCGTTTGATTTCAGTCGCCCTAGAGAGTGGCCCGAAAGGAAACAGAGAATCACTCGCTATAGAACCGCCACAAAGCTCGACAAAGAGGATGAAAGTATCCAAAGTAGTTCACTTATTTATGTAATGGGACTTCAATCAGAACACATATACAAGTCTTTCGTATTTGGGAAAGATGAAAGCGAGACTAAATACGAAGCAGTATTTAAAAAATACCAAAAGCCAAAGCGCAACGTAATTCATGAAAGGGCGAAATTTCGTTTATTCGATCATTACATGAACGATCCGAGCATTGCGACTTTGCGGATAAGTCAGAGGCAATTCGAGACAGGCTAGTCATAGGGATAAATGACAAAGAACTATTAGAAAAACTCCAACTAACTAAGGATTTAACACTTAATAAAGCATCAGAAATAGCCAGGAACTCCGAATTGGTCAAATCGCAAATTAAAGATCTCCAGTCAAAGAACTTGGACGCAGTTGAGGTCAAGCAGAATGCGAATCGCGGTAGAGGTTACGCACAACGAATTCAAGGAGCACATGCACAGCCGATTCGTGGCCGAGGATTTAATGTAAATCGACAAAATGCAAATCATCAAGGGAATGCAAACTATTTGCTATGTGGTCGTTGTAATCAGGAGGGTCAGTGCCCAGCACACGGACGTCGTTGCAAAAAGTGCAAGCGCATGAATCATTTCGCAATTTGTTGTCGTTCTAACAATGTTGCTGGAGTGCATGACCACCTGCAGTGAGGGAGAACCATGGTATGTTAAAGTCAAGATATGCGGTTCAGATATTCAGTTTATAATTGATACCGGTGCCGATATTTCTATAATTTCCGAGCATACGCACTGATCATTACAATTTCAGCCGAAATTACAAACAAACACCTGCAAACTACAAACTCCTAATGGTGATCTTGATTCTTGAGTCGTTTCAAGGTAACTACCAAAATCAAAGGCCGTTCATATTCGTTTCATGTAGTTGTGATACCGGTACCGATGCGCGCAGAATAATCTCCTGTCTAGATCAATTTGCATCCACTATGGGTCTTGTTGTGAAAATAAGAAACGTGATTGAACATTACGCAGCCATGAAAGGTGATCCGTTGAAAATTGTACTACGGCCAGATGCAGAACCATACTGTGTCACTACCGCTCGCCGAATACCGTTTGCTCTCATGCCGAAAGTGAAAGCGGAACTCGACAGGTTAGAAAACAACGGCATTATACGCAAAATCAACGAGCCTACCGACTGGTGTGCACCTATAGTACCAGCAACAAAGAAAAACGGTGATGTGCGCATATGTATTGATCTTAAGCGTCTAAATGAGGGTGTAAAGCGTGAGCATTACATGCCACCAAATCTCGATGATCTTGCACCAAAATTAAGCAGAGCAACATTTTTCTCGAAATTAGACGCAGCGTCGGGATTTCATAAACTTAAAGTGCATGAGGATAGTCAAAAATCGACAACATTTATCACACCGTTTGGAAGGTATTGTTATATGCGGGTACCTTTCGGAATACATTCCGTTCCTGAAATATTTCAAAGGCACATGAGTGAAGTTCTCGCAGGATTAGAGGGTGTAGAAGCAATCATAGATGACGTCATAATCTATGGATCCTCACGAGAGGAACATGGTTGCCTTGGACCTTATTCGAGATGCAGGGATAAAGCTAAATCCTGACAAGTGCGACTATCGTACGAAGAAATTGAATATTTTTGACACGTGAGATCAAAAGACGGTATTCAGCCTAGTGAAGAACGTATGCGCGCTATATTAGATTTGCCGCCAACAACCAACATCAGCGAGTTACGCCGCGTTATCGGAATGATTAACTACCTTGGTCGATTTGTCCCCGATCTATCTAGCGTCATGGAGCTTATAAATAGTCTCCTTAAATCCGACACATCCTGGACCTGGGACTAACCCCAGCAAAGCGCATTCGAGAAAGTCAAGAAACTTATTACTGGAGCTCCTGTGCTCGCATTTTATAACATGACTTGTCCTACTATGGTGAGTGCAGATGCAAGTAGTTATAGAATCGGAGCAGCGCTATTCCAAGTTATCGATGGCGAGACAAAACCTATTGCATTTGCATCTCGCAAACATACCGTCGCCGCAAGCAAATATGCCCAAATTGAAAAAGAATGTTTAGCCGGAGTGTGGGCATGTGAGAAATTTGACCGATATCTCATGGGAATCGATTCTTTCCAACTCATTACTGATCATAGACCATTTGTACCGCTTATCAATACTCAGGACCTTAAGAAGGCACCATTGAGATGCCAACGATTACTAAGGAGACTGCGCAGGTACAACGTAATAGCAAAGCATGTTCCTGGGAAACAGTTTGTGGTACCAGATACACTGTCAAGAAGTCTTCTGTCCTCCGATTGTCAAAATCAAACCGTCGATCACGTAACCGCTTACGTAGCATCAGTTATAAATACTAAACCATTATTAGATACAAGATTAGAAGAAATTAGGAGCAATACATCAATAGATCCGACAGACTAGTGATTCCAGAATCTATGAGATCTGATGTACTTGCTGCGAAACATACAGGCATTTGGGGCTAAAATATTCTAGAGAGCGTGCAAAGTCGTCAGTGTGGTGACCCGGATTATCTAATGACTTAGAAAATTTTATCAGAAGTCGTGAATTTTGTAAAGTGAATCGCTCAAAACTACACAGCTTCCTAGCCGTTCATGGATGAGAATTGGAGCAGATCTTTGCGATTTAAAAGGGAAAGACTACCTCATAGTAATGGACTACTTTTCTCGGTATTTAGAAATCGCTTATCTTGATATTTCGAGTGCTCACGCAGTTGGTAAACTAAAGAATATGTTTGCCCGATGGGGAGTAACGGAAGAACTTTATACGGATAACGGAAGTCAATTCAGTTCAAAGTCGTTCAGAAAGTTTTCCACTGACTATGGATTTCGTCATACTTTCTCCAGTCCACACTACCCTCAATCAAACGGTGAGGCTGAGAGTGCAATTAAAATTGCAAAGCGTATCCTTAAACAGCCAGACGTATTTCTAGCACTAATGGCTTACCGTAGTACCCCAGTTATCGCGACAGGTAACAGTCCGTCTGAACTCATTATGGGTCGCAAAATCAGAACAACTATTCCGACGTGTTACGAACAACTGGAGCCAAAATGGCTCAATTTGCGAAATATTCAGGAAAAAGACGGACAATCAAAACAAAAGATGCGTTCTAATTTTAGCCGTAGACACGGAGCTCGCACCTTAGAATCACTGTGCGTTGGAGACTGTGTACAAATAAAAACAGACAAAGACTCCTCCTGGGATGATGCAGGAATTGTAACTTCAGTAGACTACGCGAACCGTTCATATATCGTAAAAAATCACAGAGGAAACCTCAGGAGAAATCGAAGGCACCTTCTTCGTGTTAATGAAGGAACGTTGAATTCTTCAGTGCCAATACGCAGTCAACCACGCTTAGAAAGTGATTTTCAATATGCATCAGCAATTGACCCTAAAACGCCATTCCTACAAGAAGTGCCACCGTAGATGAATCGAACACATTACTGATGAAACTCTCAGTGCATCCGTCGCAAATACTCTGCCGAGTAACCAGAGTAACATTCCACCAGTTACCATTACCCGCAGAGGTCGTGAAATGAAAAGACCCAATTATCTTAGTGATTATTTGCCTTGAGCTTATTGATATGCCTTGCCAAATCATCATCATGGAACTTTGAACAGTTTACTTGATTGCATTTGACAATATTTATTTCATTGTATTTCACCGATAGTGAAAAGAGATAAGACATTTATTCATTTCAAGTTCGAAATGTTTGCTAATAATACAACTATTTCATATCATTATATAACCATATCTTTGGTAAACTGGGAAATTCAATACATGAGTACATCCCTTTTGACTTTTGAATCATTCAATATATTATAGAGACATTTTTTTTTTTACATTAATCTATGATTCTATTATCTTAAGAAAGGAGATGTTTGTATTTCAACGAAATGTTAAAGTTAATAGTAAATTTGAATTTCCCGCACTTTTGTATATTTATACTATCCCAGAATGCATTGTGATTATTAAAGTTAGTACATGAAAAACTCAACACGCCTGTCAATTTTCCCTCACGAAGCAGTAGACAACATGCTTCGATATAATCCTAACAGAGGCATTAGCTGAGATTGCGATGTCGGGGCAAGTCGCCCTAGACAGATATGTGTTGGTCTAGGACGAGAGGTAATTCCTGGTTATTCTTCTCGCCCATATACGGCCTTTTACCCAACTTCCAAAGCCTCTTCATTCCTAACGCTTTGCACATATTTGTTCTAGGTTTAATTCTACATATAAAACGTATTCCTACATAAGAAAATTTCATAATATTGTGTAAAAGAACAAGGAACCAGGCCACATAAGTAAAGAAACATACAACATGAAATTAGTAAATTAAATCCTTTCATCGTATGTCAGGATGTAGAGTAATATTAAGCCTCACTACAAATATTCACATTTACCTCGCTTTGTTCATGAGAAGAAATGGAGCGCGCAGTTATACACCATGCAAGATCGAAATTCGAGACTGATTGGTCCAGCACCCCACTTTCGGTAGAATTTTCCAATCTCGCCAGAATAACATGTCCCATTCTCCATAACTTAAACTCTGCATCAAATCCATTCATTAATCAATAATTTATATGTAACAAATACAAGGGCTGATTGATATGTGGTGAGCCTGGTATTGAATGGGGTACGCAGGGATGTTTTTTTAAGTCCTACTATTCTCCGACTATATAATGCCGTATACGCAAGGACTGGTCTCATTTGGCCAGTTTATATCGACGAGGTAGTACTCTAAAGTAAACAAGACAAGTGGCTTTTGCAAAGTGGATAAAATCGGTGAAAGAGAAGTGATCCAATACTTGCATATAAAGGTTTAATACCTAGGGATATCCATAACGATATGGTAGCAACACTAGGGAAGGATGCCCCTTCATATGCTAGTGAAAAGTTGGGTGGCGGAATTTAAGCGCGACAGAGCCTTGAGGATAATCCCCGTCCTGGAAGGCCTGTCAATGTTGCAACCCCAGAAATGGTCAATGAAGTCCATAATATTGTTATGAGTGACAGATGAGTTACAAACAGATATAAAGTCAGTATAGAATACAGTTGGCATTTCACAGGAAACAGTACATTTCATTCTGACAGAGGATATTGCATTGAAAAAGCTTTCGGCCCATTGGGTACCAATACTTCTGACAATTGAAAAGAAGCACACCGAGCGCACATTAACACGTGGTAATCTTAATCTTTTTGAGCAAGATCCTGCGAACGTTCTCCAGAGATTTGTCACTATGACGAAACATGGGTCCATCATTTTACCACAGTGACCAAACAACATTCGAAACAATGGAAGCACCCAAAGAAGGCAACGACTGTTCCATCTGTTTTCTGGGATGCAGATGGTGTTCTGGTGATAAATTATCTACAAAGGGGACAAACAATCAATGGCACATACTATGCTTCACGTCTGACGCAGTTACGAGAACATATTAAACATAAGCACCGCAGAAAGCCCACTAAAGTGTGTTGTTCCATTAGGACGATGCTCATCTTCACAAGTCTCATTCCCATGGCTGCCATTCACAATTGTGGCTTTAAATTCATTGAGCATCCGCCCTATTGACCCTATCTCGCTCCATTAGGCTTTCATATATTTCCTAATTGAAAACAACTACATCCCGCACCCACCTTCAGCTCAATGATTACGTCATACATGCAGCGGGTAATCTTCTGAACCTCAAAGAAAAGGTTTTCTTGAAAAGTGGCATTGTGGCCCTTAAACACCTCTGGCAAAAATGTATAGATACTGAATGGGATTATTTGAAAAATATTGCAGAATTGCATTGAAATCATTCAATATGAGTCCAACAACATATCAATCAGCCCTCGTAGTACGTGGCGTAAATCATTTGAAAACTGGTCAAATGTATAACAATGTATAACTATGCATTTACCAACAGAAGCAATATGGTGAACAAAATGTTGCATTAAAATGGAAGTTTGTTCCACTAAATGTATATTTTTTTCATCATACATAAAAATGAAATGAGAGGAAAATAAATATATTTTATCCTTTGATGCATTCATGTATGAACAGCAAATAGAATGGACGGCAAATGCATCAAACCGCACGATATTATTTCTTTAAAAGTATTAAAATATAGCTACGTATAGTGGAATGTAAAACACATGTGATACAGTATCAGCTACTACATTTTGCTCCTGGCATATGATTAGACGATTTAACATTAGTTCAGACAATTGCTAACCAGAATAGAAAAGTTCCGTCACTATAATGAAATGACTTTTAACAGAAGGACAAAAGGGATATCCCAGATACACTAATTCAATAATTACGTTGTTGAACATACATATTTATATACTGCTATGTAACCTTAACAGAATTTGAGTGATCTCGTTGAAAGATTGCAATTCTCACATTATAACTTTCTCAGGTGGTGCTCAAGGAGAATAAGCCCATTGAGGAGTAGGTAATATATACTTTACACTTGTATCGGCAATTACAACAAGGAAATATATGAGAGGTGTGTATAGATTACTTAATTGTTTTAAGTGGTGACTCTATGTGTTGAAGTGATATATTATCATATTGACTTCATCCCCTTCACATGTTAATTCGTATTTGGATTTTAATATTAAACAAAGATAATTTATGCCATTTCTTTTATCACGTATCAAAAAGAAATACTATGTGTTTGGATGACAGGACAACAAATTTTCCCATAAGTACTGAATCTCTTACCTCGTCTGTTGTAGCAGGGGACATGAAGGTATATTGCGCAGATAAATGGCTTTTGTTTTGACTATCACGTTTGCGCCCGGTATAAAAGTTACATAATGGTTTACTCTTATGATTTATTTTTCATTTCAATGTGTCTCTGTCCTGCATTCTGGATAACGCGTCAAGTCAATGGTGCATTCCACTAAGATGTATTTATGTGTGTATATTTCTATATATGCATTGTGTTATTTTGATATAAGGTGTACTTGAAAATATCTGATAATATTACTGTAATGTTTTAACTTTTAACAATAGTACACCTATACCTATGTCATACATTGAAATGATGCTTGTCGAGATCCAATATGAGGTAGATATTAAAAGATCCCTCGACCCAAGGTTGTCAGATAATGAACCACGTGACGACCAGTTGAATGTCATTCGATGACGAGGAAGGAGTGACTTTCCGATGTCAAATGTGCTCGGAATCACTGGTCGGTTTAGCACTATGTAGTAAAGGTGCTCAGAAAAACAATTTAAAATTTTCTACAGGTATTTCTTTGGAGATGAGATCCAAGGTCCATAGGACTCCAAGGTGTTTCACTGATTCTATTTGTGCTTTATATGTTTATTTCTATTTCTAATTTCATAGAAAACGCATATATTGTATTGAACATTACTATACGTGTTGTTTTTCGCTGTCTGAAGAAAGGAGAGGCTTGATATAGTGGTTAAGCGGTTGACAATCAATGCAGACGACCCAGGTTTTATTCCTGCATTGCACTTCTGATTAAGAAAGTGGTTATCATCTGCATATATCTCGCTATATAACCGAAAAGTTGTGGAAAGCGACGTAAAACACCATTCTACCAACCACTTGTATAAAACGGATCATTAGAAATCATCAATTTATGGTTATGGGTTGTTAGTAATGGTGAGTGAAGGCTGAATTCTAATTGTGTTGATTAGTCCCTTGGTATGCCATGCAGAGGGTCAGGGTTCGATTCCAGGCCCCAGTTTTAGAGCTTTGTTACCACCTGTGTCCATGCGGCGATAAAATTATATATATATACAGATCTTAAATTTTAAATTATGTAGTTTATGTAGTATGTAAATGTGCTACATTGATATTTCACTTCCACATGATAATATATCCTTCCTTAAAGACACGAAGCATTTCCTATAAGAAGCCGGCGTGGCCTAGTGGTATCGCGTCGGACTCCTGATCGGGAGGCCGGGGTTCGAGTCCCGCTCTGGTCATGTCGGTGTCATGTCTTTCGGATGAGACAGTAAAAACCGAGGCCCCGTGTCGTCGTATGCATGGCACGTTAAAGATCCCTCACTGCTTCGGGTGGGTCCGTTGCAAAGGTCAAAATATGTATGCCCCGCATCAGGCAGATGCCGTCACCATATACGTGAAATATTCGTGGTGTGACGTAAAACAAAAATCAGTCAATCAACCAATTTCCTATAAGATTTCCTAAAAAACAAGTGTTTGGGAGCGAAATTTCAAGGGTGATATATATGTTTGAAATCCATTGAAAAGTAAACCCCTTTATGTATATATATATATATGCAACTTGATTTCGTTAATGTTAACTGATAGGAATATATAACACACATATGATTATGTTCAATGATCATCGAGGAAGGACAATGTACAAACTGTAATAGTTATTGTATTTTCGGGAAAGGTTAAAGATTTATTTCCGGCAAATGACCAAAATATATCTTAAAGTCTAAATTTTGTGTACAGAAAAATAGTTTTCTGATTACTTGACAGGTTTTGCATATTGTACCCGAAGCTGATTTATTATGCGTTAATTCAATTTGAATGTATAATGCCATCAAGAAAAAAACATTTTACTCAAGGTACAATACAAATATCAGTAAAGCAAAGTGGATTCTACTGGCCATGTTCGTCGAAGATAGACATATGTGTATGTTGTCTTGTCACATAACGTTTCCCACACTAAGAACACTTACAATATGGATTCTCAAAGAATACGTTATATTCGGTTTTAGTGTTATCAACCAGATGTATCGCCACATCATTTTTTATCAGACGTTTAGAGCAGGACCTCATAGGTTCGGCCCTACCAGCCGTTGTCAATTTCACGTACTACGAAACACCGAGGTTCTTTGCTTCTGCAGACGTTGATGTGTTAAAGATTGACATGTAACTATGACATGTAAGTCTTTCTGAATAGGCTTTGGGTTGTTGATTTTGATTTTGCTTTCTTCTTCTTCGTTTTATTATTGTTGTTTTTGTTTTCCTTTCTGTATCATACCTTTGGCTTCTTAATGTTTTTTCATCATCTTATCATTAAAAATAGAAGACATCCTTCAAAATAAAATCATACAATCTTATTATTCAAATCTTTATTTTTTTTTTATTTTAAGATTTATCCTGTCTTGCACAATATTTGAAGACCATTTAAAAGAGATTGTTTTTATAGGGTAAGACTTTATAAAACAACCATGTAAGTTAATTTGCTGTATTCTCAAAGAAAGTCAGTAGTCGCTATCATCATGAACCATCGTAAATGTATAATGTATTAAGTTGGGGCATTTGCTGTTTTTAAAATATGGATTTCATCACAAGATATTTATTCTGTATTCCATTGTTGTCATATATATGTTTCATCTACGACAATCGGAGAGTGATCACTAATATTGTGATATGCATTCGTTATTGTTGATGTCAGAAGGGGAGGCATGTAATTATTTCTCTTTTCAGCTCTACTTAATAACCAGTACCTACAGCAAGATGAAGAAACCACATTCAATATAATGCAATTTTAAATATGAAAAAAAGAAAAGAGACGATCCTAAATCTTACAATAAAACAGCTTAAATTAAAAAAAAAATTAAAGCTTACTATTTTTACCAAACTTATCTCATTACAATCTGAATAAAACCATATCTTATTCGCATTGGTACAAATAGAGAAGCGGAATAAATTGATCTCATTACGGCAGATGCAAGCAATTGGCCAGAAATATCGCTGCCTGTATAACTTTGTGATAATTAAGTTTTATATAAGAATTATATTCTTTGTTCCCATCGTAATCCTCGTCTCAAGGTTTTTTTTCAAAACAAATAATGACTTCACAACCTCGTCCTGTACAATTAAAGATCGTCGTTATCATTTTCACGACAATAAAGTTATATCTACGGTGCTAGTTTATGAAGCCTTCAAACATCGCTGTTCACCTTGATTGCGACTTTCATTGTATTGTTTTCAATTTGGATGTACTATTCTGTAAATTTGAACATTATAGAAACGAAACAATACATGTATAACCATTGGAAGTATAAAATATTAACATTCAATTAAATTTCAATAATTCTAGATCGGTTTTACCTTTTATATAGAATGATAAGGATGCATAATACGATAATAACTGCTACCCATGATCCATTTACCATTAGGATTACTGTTGTCAGCGCCAGTGGCCATCTATTTGCATGAAGAATTTTTATCCCGCCTATTATATATGAAAAAGAAGATGTATTTTACTGTTACTGTTTAGTAATATAGATTTTGAACATAAATCAATACAATCAATCCATATTTTCTTCGTGAAATAAGAGTATCATGTTATGAATTTGCATTATACATATGTGCATTTCTGTTTAATACTTAAAAAGTACGAAACGATATACAAACACTTATACAGAAGTAATATAGATAACTATGTATTAGGTAAAGGCATCTGATTCCATTGTTTTAACAAAATCCTGTACTGCTGTCAATATGAAGCGTTTATTAGACGAAGCTAAAATAATGCCCACCAAAGACCTCTAAAAGAGCCAACGGTGGAATAATGTGCCGTGTGCTGCTGACCGGTCACGGTCGTCATACTACTATAGAAGCATGTGAGCTTGAGAGTAGTTTAGTAATATCATTTATAGAATCATATACAGAATATAATGTTCCATTATGTATATGATATAATGCACTGTCTTACAATTCAAACATCAAATCACGGATTGTATTCATAGTTATGTTAAAACGAACAGCCATTAAAGTAAAGAGGGTGTAAAAGTTTCACAAGTTTAATAGTGTGTATGAGCGCTATTTCCACCGATGTATTCTTCACAAATACGACGCATTGTACAAGCCAGGCAATGCCTTGGAAATGGTCCGTCATATGCGTAATAAAGAACGACACAATACGTCCAACGTGGCAAGGGGGTTGGCTTTTGATGTAGACGTAAACCTATCCATCCAAAACTTATTCTGTTGGCGGTATATCGGGTGATATTGCATGCCAGGTTTTGCTGTTGTAGATGGTCAATAACAAGCTGTGCAATCGTACTTATTCATGCCGCAGGATGTCGTTACGCTGATTGTTGTGAATGACGTGCTGACATACAATCTCGTCACAGTAGCGTGCGCAGTTTAAACTGCCCTCCACTATCACCAAAGGGGTTTTTCCGGGTGTTGTAATCCCACCCAGACCATCGCCGAATTGGCGGCGCTAAATAACACAGGTGTAAACGTTACGTTCTTAAGGACGACAGTAAGCACAAACACGACCGTCACTGCTATCGAGATGAAATTTCGACTAGTCCGTAAACAGAACTTCAGCATATTCACTGTCATTGAAACTACGATATCTATTACACGCTAACCTAGAAACACTGCGACAACGGAGCAGAAAACGAGGAACAGCAGGACTGATTTTGGTCATTCCCAATCTGTTCCTCATTGTACAAGGACTTATCCGTCGATGCCCAGGGATGATTCTACCCGCCAGTCAAAGGGCCTGATTAGAATCAATTACACAAATGTGACGGCTGCATATACGTATCTTGCCAACGATATGTCACAGGCCGGCGCCCCGAACGGTGCTATTATGCTGATGTCGTCTACAAAAAGCATTTATGTTGTTAATATGAACTCAAAACTGCCTTTCCATATTGCTTCGAGACACACCAGCTTCCAGGAATCCGACATTCCTTATTCAAGAATTACCACAACTCCCTCCCCCTCCCTCCCCTTTGCCGTGTTAGTTTTAAAAAAAGCACCGCCCATAGAAAAAGTATGGATAAGGCTGTAGAAGGGACATAGATAAGAGGTCATAGCCGTTTGTAATCTCTTACATGACCCCGTTGAACCGAATTACAGCCTACTTAGTAGAACAAAAGAAAGATGTACGAACATTTTCAATTTAAAATGTACACCTATTCAATCTTGGAACTTTTTACTTCATCTCTCTTTGCCCTGTATTTCGCCTTCATTTTTTAAAAAGAGATGTCGAAGTCACGTGACCTTACTCGCGATCAATAAGCCAATAAGTACAATGATTGTAAAAACAAATACAGAAATTAAATTATTTTTTATCAACACGCAAGGAATTCTTAATGCAATTCTTCGAGTAAAATTCAGATTTGTTTGTGTGTTCATAACAAATATTAAAATGTTTACAAGTTTTAAAGAAATGACCTATGTTTTGTGGACATTTTGTTTAAAAAATAGAATAGGTAAAAGACAAGACATCTGTTTCAGTCGTGTTAGAAAACTATCGTGAGACATGCAAAAGATAGAAGAATAATTACATAATAAAAATATCCGATAATAATGCAGTAGTATCGACTTACAATAAATTAAATCCGTAATTATAAATGAACACCGATGTATTCGTAAATGTCATCTTTTATTTTTTATCGAAGAAAGAAAGTTCTAATTTGCATGAAAGTGCAACGCTGTATATACATTTTGGACATTTACATTAATTTTATTGATGGACGTTGCATTTTCACTGAAACAGAATTCTTCAGAAAATTTCAAGAGATAAATTCCTAGATTTGAAAAGAAGGACTCTTCTCATTCATCTATATTCAAACGGAATTTATATTTGTAAATATATATGTCAGACTCTAAAAGCATATCTTTATCTGCCATCGCAAACAGATCTTTTTTTCTCTCAAGACATAGTTGTGTTTTAGTAATTTTCTTTTGCAGAGTATGTCATGCTTCATTTCTTAACGTTTTAGTTATTTCAAAATGTGTTAGGAATAGATCTTACTTTGACAGCCGACTTTAAAGTTGCATATTTCATTCACTGAACAGTTGCACATGTATCTACATTTATCCCCATAGCGTCCTTCAACGCAATGTTTAGAGCAGTTCCACCCCCAGAACCCTGGCTTACATTCTGTAAAATGAATCAACAAATTAAATTTCAACGTCTATCAAGAATTTACAAGAATTACATGATTACAAAAATATAACAGACACATATGATATAACATTCTTTGTTTTGTAATATTCATAAAAATAATACTTGATTACTGGAATCAAAAATAACTTTCTAAACGGTGCTCTTTATTTATAGATGATCAGATACATTATTTTAAAATTATAGGTGAAAACAAAAAGGTTTCAAAAGTTTTATACGACGCATTATGTGAACAAAGCAAAGCAAATGAAAATTTATTACACTGACTTTAGATATACTACCATTATTTTCAGCGGTATCGAATATAAAATCTTTTTGTTAAAAAAAAGAAAGAGAAAAACGACCCCCCCCCCAAAAAAAAAAAAAAAAAAAACAAAAACAAAAAACAAAAAAACAAAAAAAAAAAAAAAACAAAAACAAAACAAATTGGTGTGAACACTAATACACTAATGTCCCTGGCGGCAACAAAGACAAAATAGTTATTTTTAACATGAACGTCATTGTCAATGTCAAATGATCACCACCCTTGGTGTCATTTGAAAACGCTTCGTTAGTTGAGTATGCATGTGAAATATGAAATCTGTTTAAACCGTCGAACTTGGTGTCATTTAAAAGGGCTTCATTAGTTGGATACGACTGTCAAATATGAGGATCTATCGCTCACGTTTCAAAATTTATGACATAGGTTAAAATAGACACAAGACAAACAAACAAACAGATAGACAGACAGGACAAAAACAGTATGCCCCCGATCCCTCCAGGTTATGTTCATGAACTCATCGCGACAATAGGACAAGAAATATATATTATAGTATGGGAACTTCAAACATTGTTAGATACAGATGCATGATATAGTGAGAATAGTCCAACAACTAAACGGACATGAAACTGTATAACGCAAAGTTCAGAAACTTTCAGCATGACAGCTCATGAGTTTTCCAATTTGTTATATATTCCAATTTATACCTCTTAATGTACCTTATCTACAACATTTTAGTAGTGTCAAAGATGTTGCTCTATAAGCCACGTTGTATCCACCCCCTGTGAAAATTTTCCTAAGGAATCAACTGCTTAATTGTGCAATTTATGTGTTTTTCGCTTGTCAATGAACTATTGCAAATACGGTATTTTCGCTGTGGGTAATGTGACAGAATATTCATTGTAATATGTGGTTGGTCGCTGACGACTTGTGTACTTGACTAGGATGAAGTCATACCAATCTTGAAGTACTGATATTGCTTACAATATCTGATATCGATATCATTTTAGATTACCATTAGGTTTCATGATACGTTAGACATACTAAGTCGAGCGCTGGGAATATTAAGTCGAGCATTTGACTTAAAGATGAAAAATGTGTGTCCTAAACCAGCCACTTATAACAGACAAAAATCCCCGATTCATTTTCTGGCATTCCTATTTATCACTTGCATTAATGTCCTCAAAACTAGATCGCTTACACGACAAAAACGCATTATAAACAATTTATAATGAAAGAATAAAACAAAATACCACGAAAAGTGACAAAAATCCGAGAAAACGTTAGAACTCTTTTTTGCGATTCGAACGGAAATAACAAACTTGAATCTTACATCCTCATAGCAAGTTCAGACACTATATTTAAACAAGAAAACTTCTACAAGAGAGATCCATCTCAGGCATAATTTTTTCTATGGTGGCGTCACACTTGACATAGGCAAGTACTATCTAATCAGTAGATCAAACCTGTCTTGTGCTAAAGAACTAGTTGAAAATATTGAAATTTTATAATTAGACGAACAGGTCCACGATGAACAAATATTCACAAAAGCACAACTCACATTTGGAAATAATTTTATCATATAAATGTGAAATATGACATAGGATCTATGTTATGTTTTCATGTCTGATTTTACCTAGCATTGAAAGCAAAACGAGAGTTCTATATATATACGATCAAACATAGGTCTGTTTTGATGTTCAATTGACTTCATTGACTTCTTTTCTAATGTCTACTCACCCACACATCCATCTTCTATTTTTTTAAACGCATAGCAGCAGTTACCATTACTGTGTCAGAGAAATATATAAATGAAAACATCTTATATTCGTTACAAGAATACGTATATACATAAGGGAAAAAAAGGAAATCTGACACATATTCATGACCAATACCTACAGACACACACATAGTACAGTTAAAAACATATAAAAAGCATTTCAAAAAATCGTAATTGTAATGTGGTATTGGCACCGACTAAGGAAAGCCAAGTGAAATGACAATCGCCACTGAATTATGGTTGAGAATCGGTTTATTGAATCACCTTCCCATTCACCTCGAGAGCAGTACAATAAAAAAGGCAATAAAAAGAATAATTACTGGTTCAAATCATTGATAACTGCTAGAGAATCGGATATTTTTAGGGATCTATTTATGATAACTCATGATGCACTCCACATGCCCATTGGGCATAAGGAATTGCAGTAGACAATAAAAATAGAAGCAGCAAGGGTCGCGTTAGACGGAACGCGTTTAAGATTACTTACTTCCGCGGGTCCTGATGCATATGTCTAAATTCATCATCTTATGTATATACTAAATATCTTAAAACGATCAAACATAAATGATTAACATTGGTATTGAAAAGATAAAAAAGCTATAATGTATAAAGACTTCATTCTTACCAGACATTTTTCAGTCCATTTACGATGGTTAAACATAATAGAAAATTAGCTGTCATCAGAATCCATAATCCATACATGACTAATACAACCATAACTAGAACAGTGATATAAATACAAAGGTATTACGTGTTGATCATTTAAAGTATTTCCTCATAATGTAATGGTTCAATCGGCGAAACAACACGGCAGATACTAGTTGATGATTAATACTGCGTGAAAAAAGGACACTTCAATGTTTATTCTGTGAATAATACATCAGAGCTTGCAAGGACATTCCTATATTTACTATAACTGCAATGTTTGAAAGAACTCTATAAATAAAAGCAATGGTTAATTTAGCGTTCAGTTTTTTGAATTCGACAAATTGTCTATCAAATTATGCCTAAACCAAAACACTTGAAGTTCAAAGCATTTATGACCAAAATGAGTAAATAAATAAATAAATCCGATTTCTCTCGAATATAAAAACAAATTGGTTGGCTTGTAATCATTATCAATACTTATAACTTAGAACAATAATGCGTACTTTTGCTGCAACTTCATATATTTCACCATATTACTAAACTGAACAATTTTTACGATTGGATCAACTATTACAATTGCAAGTGACTTGTATGTACTTAATTAAGCAAACGACAGTTCATATTGTTTTACACATTGTTCCCAGAGAGAAGTGTCACCATTTTGAAAATAGGACTAATTCATTTTAATGGGATTGATATCTTGCAAGGATAATGCAGGTTATACCCTTCCAATAATTCAGTATCACATTTCAAACGATTTCTCTGTTGAGGAATAACGATAACACTAGAAGATGATTAGTTTAAATGCAAGATTCTCAACTATGACAATGGCATACACCTTTATCCAGTGTAGTCTTCATATCACCTGGACCCAAATTTCCGTTGAAGCAGTGATTTTGTAGATGTTCATGAATAGACAGCAGACGCTGAATGCCATAAAAGGTGTTAAATAAACTGATCTGCTTATTTACTAAATCAAGAAAATTATACATCATATGATCGTATATGGGAAAGTTATAATTTCTTTCTTGTTTCATACAATCCATGGAATAGTTTATCTTGACGAGATGTACCTAATACATGGTGCAGGTGTTTTAGACCTTTGTCATAAGATAAACCTACTTGCATTAGACTTTTTTTCATAGGAACATGGACTAGATTAATGAGTAAGTAAAGTTAGTAAGTCATGTATTATAGTGACATGTGTACAAACCAACATTACATTCATATCTACATTAACTATTACTAGGTGAGATGAATGTTAATTTCACACCCGGCCCACTGGTCTATATGTCACTGTTGAAGTAGTAGAAGCGATCCAAGGGACGTAATTCTGAAAAGTGTTTAAAACGTTTACACATTTGGGCGCCTTTACAAGCATGTTTCAGATCTAGTCCTATGTCGTTCACATAACAACCGTTACCAATGATTTTATCCAAACCATATACGAGTATGGTACGCGCACGTTTTTCAAGCATTTGTAGATAAAGATCTAGGATATTTGTGAACATACCAGACAATCATTTCTCCCATATTCGCAAAGTTATCCTCATTATTTGTCAAAATGATCAGCCTTTCTTCGACCAGGGAGTAAAAGACAAGAGAGACGCATTTCATCGAAAATGACGCTGACCTAGTTACTGGCATCTAACTGACGTTATTGTGTATTGAATGTGACGTAAAGCGTTGTACACTTTGTGAAATACACATACCATAGACGGATTTAGAATTTTGTTGAATGGGGAGGGAGGAGGAAGGATGCAGTATTCCATGATCAATGTTTTGCAGTATTCGGTCCGGAAAAGGGGTTGCAGCCATAAAATTATCGAAAATGACCTATTTTTGGAAACACTCTCCAAACCTTGCAACTCCCCTCTAAATCCCCCAATGCATACCAAAAGTATGGCTTTAATTATTCATAAGTAATGGGCAAGGTAAAGGTTAATTTTGACATTAAGATCAAGGTCACAAGGTCATTGACTTTGGTGTCATTTGAAAGGGTTTCATTGGTGGAGTACACCTCTGAGATTGCAGTCTGTCTCTTATGTTTGATAAAATGTGGGCAAAGTTAAATTTAGCTAATTCTAGCATATGGTTCACGGTCAAGGTCATTGCCATCAAGGTCATTTGTTAAAAGGACTTTATAAGTGAAGTACACACGCCATATATGATGTGTTTTAAAATTATAATTCAAAAGTTACGGACAATGTCGATGTTGCAGACTGACACCTGAAACACAGATAGGGCAATACTAATATACTTGGACCTCAAACATTACGTAATTTGATCCCGGGGCATACAAAGGAAATACCATAGTAAAATTGTTGTATTGTATAGACATCCAATATTTTGAAACATTTTCTAAAAAAGGGAAATGTTTTAGGATTTTTTTTATGAATAGTTATTATAAATATCACATATAGATGTTTGAGCATAGTGACAGAGAGAGAGAGAGAGGGGGGGGGGGGGGGTGTTATTCAACTCTGAATAACTTAGTAACCCTAGGTTAAATGCCCTTCAAACTAATATTGAAGAAAGTCATTATATTTAAAAAACATTCACATTTTGTTTTAAATTAAATAGTAGATTTGTTTTACAGATGGATAGAAATTTTCTTATGAGGGACTCAGTAATTGGTAAATTTTTCTACATCAGTCAGGAATAAGTTCATTTTACAAGGACATAGCAAAGAATAAATATGATAGGTCTTTTTAATTATTGCATATATCATTCAAAAGCATTGAGAGTTTTTATATACTGATCTAACCCTTTGTTATCAGTTTCCATGAACACTTGAACTATCTTGACATCAATTAAAATGCCTAAAAATGCCTTATTTTGTGCTGTTGTCAAAATATTACCCATGGATTAATTCAGTCCAGACTGTCATTATGTGTATCTATATCTATTGATCAATAGGAAAATATTGAATACCTCGAGGCTACTCCCTTATCCGCTGATATAAGTAATACATATACGCATGAAGTGAAAATTTTTTCTACAAAGATAAATTTAAATAGTGTTTCTTAAGTTTTTTTTTGTCTCAAGCTGTAAGCGTAATATATAAACTGTGCACGTTTTCTCGGAAAGTTACATAATACATATTTGAAGAATGATTTGTCCCAAGTTACGTTAGAGATATCCACTACACCGATTTTATTAAACATATCTTTTCTAAGATCTTCATACATAAGATGGAAGTAAGAAGCGTTTTCGGTTTCGATATCTCTTGTATCTCTTATTGTTTGTCTAGGAGTCCTTAACACTTGACGAATTTTCCTCGTATTAAAGCTTTCAACATATAATAATATGTTAGTTATACGACTGTTTATGTCCATATATTAGAATTCTTTATTTTCCTCAAATGTATTCTCAATGTGCTATTCCCAGTCTAGACTTTAATGATAGTGTGCGTAAAATACAAGAGAAATAACTCTTCTGATATCGTTTATGATAAACCATCGCATGGGAGAGAGTACCTGTCATACGGTGCACCTATCGGTTCAGGAGATGGCTAGTAGTGCCTTTCATAACGCTAATAATTATAATAATGGGTATGTAAAGCATCCTTCAACTTGTCAAACTCCTTTTCAAGGAAGAGGAAGTGCTTGGATTTTCTCGTTTCCTGTTCTTGTCCTGTGCTTTGTACACTTGAGTATACATGTGTATATTTTCTTAAATCTATTATATATTTACATTATTTTTGTTTTAAAAGGTGAAAAAAATATTGAAATAATTTTGTAATGTCAACTGTATCTACAGTTGCATTTAATAACGTCATACGCATTATTTTATGACCATATAGATTTACCATAAATGGGGAAAATAGGCATTGACATGTATAAACTACAGGATACAAACATTTAGATTCTGAAAGCCAAAGCAGTTGCTCCAAGTTTTAAATAATGTGTCTCTTATTCCGGTCATCAGACTGTATAGCGGATTATCAGAACAAACCGAATACGCTATATCCGAAAACAAAAATTCTGAAAAGGCCCTCACTACTAGAAATAAACCAAGCCGTGAAATACAAGAATTAGGGATTCGGTTCTCAAATGGATGTGGTATTAATAATTTATACTGTGTACTTTGATATCATAATTGTACGACTCCAGCTTTGAAAACTCATTGGTTGTTTGTGAACGATGGTGTATTTCTCATAATACTATTTGATAGAGGGCACGTTGCCAAAGATTAGTGAATGCATAATCGATTAGTGTTTTCTTTTATTATTATTATTATTATTATTCACGTTCAGATAATGAACCCTGATATATGACACTAGATCAAAGTAAAGCAAAATGCAAATTTTGTAAGTAGTCAAATAGTGATCGATAAAATGGAAATTAAGATTATTTGGTGCACGTAAAATACAACATTTGAAATGTAAATAAATCAATGTCTGTAAATTAAATTGCTGTTGACATCGACGCATCAACTGAAGCTAACTGATTAAGTCCTTGGAAACCTCAGCTCCACTAGCAGTGACACTAAACACTAAATTGGTGTCAGAGGAAAGTGCAATTGTAAACTCCATGGCGGTGGGGCTCAGTGAATGAGGGGCTGAGAAAATATCCCAGGTTCGATTCCCGCCATTTCACTTCGTCACGGAATTCATTTCTGGTGTGGCTCGTTTGCATAGTTCGCACATCCATTCCTATCTGGTCTCTGAGGAGTCCTCGGTAAAACGATTGATTGATCAGCTGTGATCAAGAATAGCACGTTCTTAAACATCTCTCTCTCTATTGTTAGGGATCGGTGCAATCCTGACAGGTCTCTCCTAACGCAACACTGTCAGCTGAATGTGCTCAGGGTGCAAACCGAAAGCAAGATTCCGTTTACTCTTCCTCAGCTGAAGGGTAAGTTTTTGACCACTGCGGACGATAACACTATCAGCAAGCTGAACTGGTATACTGCGTCGTTCTGTTTGGCTGATACCTGGTGTTTATTGTTAGTATCGGTGTCAGTACCACATTGATTTAACATCATCGCATATTCTTCCTCTGTTCGTCCTCATGGAATGTCTGGCTAACTGAAACTATAGTTATTCTCCCAGCGAACGCAAATTCAAACTATTGTTAAGCACATAATCTCAGCTCGAGAACCAACAGACAGCGCTAATTAAAATATAGCGGCTGATGTGTTCAAAAGATGGAAAGTAAATATCTTAGGTTATTTTCAACCTCGGAATTGGCACATAGCTTGAATCTGTTTGTTCCTGATTAAATCTGGTAGAAAGGGGCAATTCATCTAAGTTGGTTACCATTGTCATTGCATCTTAAAGACATGTTCCACGTCGTGCATTTGCTTTAACCAATGAATCTAGAACATTAACTTTCCGTCTGAGCATAACAATTCACTAAACAGAGCAGTCTCCTTAGCTTCTTGTTACTGGACTGGCAATGCTGGAAAAGGACACACTGGCTATGGTAAAAAAAGAACCTGGATGGTTATCTAGCTCAAATTTGTGTTGTCCACTTAACTTCACTTAACAGAAGTGAAGCTATAGAAATTTGACGTTATGCATTTCCAGGAAGATAAGCTGGCACTTATTGTCCCTAAGGCAGATTTACCAGACGTTTTCGACAATCATTTCCAATATGGATAGGACCTCCAAGGTCACTTGGAAACAGGAATCGGGATACACTGTCGAAGACTTGCTTTCCTATAGTTACTCCAGAGCAGTAGACGTCAGCCCAGGAACTACCCCAGTACAGACTTATTAATGGACCGTGGAGGGTAGCAGTAGGAGTCCGCCCTAAACATTATGATACTCTGACAGTGAAAAGGACCCTGGTCTTGAGAAAGATTCTCCGACACCCTCAAGTGGTTGCTTTGTGAGAAGGGGGTTTAGATAGGACTATCCCTGCATCAAAATGGCTGCGTGAAGACGATGTTTTAAGAATGTGTTAAGCCTTGCCAAACCTGATAAACCCCTTGTTGTACATCTGCGTGGTCCACAGAGAGATGTATATTGTTAGGATGTTCATTTCCGATGCCGGGAATTGATGGAGTTGTGTAACCGATTCCAGCTGTTCAGTGATCTGATGAGCACCAGATTGCTGGATTGCGCACCATTCCTAGGAACAGACTGTTTAGACAGATTCCCTATACTTCCCACCTGGAGGAGCAGGCATTAATACTCCTGCTTACATTGGAGATGTTGGAGCAGCTGTGGTGATTGAACTAGACTCTCCACTCTCAGAAGTGTTTTATGTGACACTAGCAAATGCTCAAGAATTGTATGGTGTCTTTGAATAAGATGGCACCAAGTGTGGCCACCGGATCGGTGAGCTGCGATGGAGTTATTGATATATACTGTAGATATACAAATATTTTAATAACATTATATTATTATAATAAATATAGAACATATATACCTTATAATTTAGTGCACCATAGGGGCATTTCTACATGTACTCCTATGTCTCTTCAGTGATGCTCGTGGCCAAGTAATTGGAATTCCAAAAATATATAAATATTTGAAGAGCAGTGTTGAAACCAAAATGATCGAAAAGTGAACCAAAGAATCTATCTAAGGACAGAGCTATGCGTGAGGGAGATACTCCTCAGTTTTAGGGTGATTAACTTAATTTGATGACTGAAAATGTGAAGTATATATCTCACGTCAGTGTAAAAGCACTGAAAACTAGACTTATGATGCCCTCGAGTACCACCAGTCCACCAGCAGTGACACCGGCCTAGTGGTTATAAAAATATAGAACATATATACCATATAACTTAGTGCACCATATGCGCATTTCGACAATTTATGTCTCTTCAGTTATGCTCGTGGCCAAATGATTGGAATTCTCAAAATATATAAATATTTGAAGAGCAGTGTTGGAACCAAAATGACCGAAAAGTAAACCGAAGAATCTATCTTTTCTTTAAAAAGCTTATAGTCCGCTGTTTTAAAGTGGGGAGGAGTGAAGAGAATAGATCGAACTAGTCCAGAGACGAGTTGACTTCGCTTATAAAAACCGAAAGTTCTCCCTAATTTGTCACTTCGTAGTCGTCTTTGCAGCCTGATGTAAAGTTCAGCATTGGAAACAGTTAGTACTACCACATGTTACCTCTAGACTTCACAATGAAGCATTGCCCTTACAGTCTCCCTCATGCTCCAATGCCCAACACTTCTGCAATGGTTCCGACAGATTTAGACTTCTCTTGCTATTGGGGGATGTTCGTTTGTGGTAGCAGAACAATAGACATCAGCAAACTCTTTGTAATGTCATCATCACCCCCGTGAGGAAGCCAAATTGCATCTTTTGAACACCCCACCTCTTCTGGCCACCCAGCACCTGCAAGTATATATATATATCAGAGAGATGGGGTCTATTTCTCAAAGAAGTAAAGGATAGGTATTTTAAATCAAAAAATTTGAAACTATTCAAAATTGCAGTGTTCCTGTGTTAAATTACTTAGGTTGCATCATATGCCTATAAAAGGATTCATATTCAAAATATACCGCCATTTGAGTTTAGAAATATAGATATTGTTAAGATTTTAAACCGACTTCTGCTGCACTTCAGGGAAGGGTAAAGCAAAATATGCAACTTGGTTTATCAGATTTAATGCAGCACAGTACAGTCATCTTTCACAATACAGTCAGATTTGCAAAACAGTAGTGCAGACCTCACTTCCGACATGAATCCAGTCATCCCCAGGGTATAGTTTCGGTTTGATTTCTCCATCCATTTTGTATGCAGTCTTTCGTTTTCTTTGAAGGAAACATTGGTCATCTCGCTTTGTCAGTTGATACGAACCCCCAATGGCAAGGAGTAAGCAGTGTTAACAAAACAGAAAGTACCGCACGACAAGTTTGTTTATAAACAGGCGGTGTATCGTGTTATGTGCATTCACTCAAAGCAAGTCTACAGCAAACTCACTCATATTATGTAGCTAAAGATAGTATAATATTAAAATAATTAACTGATGTGTAATGTATGACAAAATCTTTGAAGCCTTAACAGCTTTCAAAACGATGGCAGATACTTCTTGCCGTGCATAATGTTTAAGAAATTACAATGCACATGTTTGAGAACAATAGCAACACAAGCGTTAAATAGCAATAGATTCAAGATTATTTACATATCAATTAGAGTCCACCGCAGCGAGACTTCTGTGCGAAGTTACAATTGTTCAATTCAATAAAGGCTTAGTTTCAGTAAATCACTACCCAGAATACGCAGACCATTGTTGAAGCTATCCAGGGATGAATATCGACAGGATTCAACTGATAATTCTCAGAAACCATCGGTATATACACTTCCCTCTGCCATTGGGTCTATTCTCCCTACTGTCGCCAACATTAATAATACCACTTACAATCGCATTGTCAGTATTGTGATAATCTATAATCACTTCGAATCCCAGATCGAAAGATATCAGTCGTAGATGTTTGTGAATCAACCAAAAGTTAAAGTCAGTAAATTAGAATTTCCCGCACTTTTGTATATTTTTACTATCCCAGAATGCACTGTGATTATTAAAGTTCTTACATGAAACACTGAACACACCTGTCAATTCTCCTTCGCGAAACATGGTGTCAGAGTGACTTAACAGTGAGGAAACGCCACGAGACTATTACAAGAGTGTTTCAGGTGATATTTCCGTATTTCGGAGCCATCATGCCCAAATTTAACCCCCTAGAATCGTTTGATTTCAGTCGCCCTAGAGAGTGGCCCGAATGGAAACAGAGAATCACTCGCTATAGAACCGCCACAAAGCTCGACAAAGAGGATGAAAGTATCCAAAGTAGTTCACTTATTTATGTAATGGGACTTCAATCAGAACACATATACAAGTCTTTCATATTTGGGAAAGATGAAAGCGAGACTAAATACGAAGCAGTATTGAAAAATACCAAAAGCCAAAGCGCAACGTAATTCATGAAAGGGCGAAATTTCGTTTATTCGATCATTACATGAACGATCCGAGCATTGCGACTTTGCGGATAAGTCAGAGGCAATTCGAGACAGGCTAGTCATAGGTATAAATGACAAAGAACTATTAGAAAAACTCCAACTAACTAAGGATTTGACACTTAATAAAGCATCAGAAATGGCCAGGAACTCCGAATTGGTCAAATCGCAAATTAAAGATCTCCAGTCAAAGAACTTGGACGCAGTTGAGGTCAAGCAGAATGCGAATCGCGGTAGAGGTTCCGCACAACGAATTCAAGGAGTACATGTACAACCGATTCGTGGCCGAGGATTTAATGTAAATCGACAAAATGCAAATCATCAAGGGAATGCAAACTATTTGCTATGTGGTCGTTGTAATCAGGAGGGTCAGTGCCCAGCACACGGACGTCGTTGCAAAAAGTGCAAGCGCATGAATCATTTCGCAATTTGTTGTCGTTCTAACAATGTTGCTGGAGTGCATGACCACCTGCAGTGAGGGAGAACCATGGTATATTAAAGTCAAAATATGCGGTTCAGATATTCAGTTTAAAATTGATACCGGTGCCGATATTTCTATAATTTCCGAGCATACGCACTGATCATTACAATTTCAGCCGAAATTACAAACAAACACCTGCAAACTACAAACTTCTTATGGTGATCTTGATTCACTGAGTCGTTTCAAGGTAACTACCAAAATCAAAGGCCGTTCATATTCGTTTCATGTAGTTGTGATACCGGTACCGATGCGCGCAGAATAATCTCCTGTCTAGATCAATTTGCATCCACTATGGGTCTTGTTGTGAAAATAAGAAACGTGATTGAACATTACGCAGTCATGAAAGGTGATCCGTTGAAAATTGTACTACGGCCAGATGCAGAACCATACTGTGTCACTACCGCTCGCCGAATACCGTTTGCTCTCATGCCGAAAGTGAAAGCGGAACTCGACAGGTTAGAAAACAACGGCATTATACGCAAAATCAAGGAGCCTACCGACTGGTGTGCACCTATAGTACCAGCAACAAAGAAAAACGGTGATGTGCGCATATGTATTGATCTTAAGCGTCTAAATGAGGGTGTAAAGCGTGAGCATTACATGCCACCAAATCGCGATGATCTTGCACCAAAATTAAGCAGAGCAACATTTTTCTCGAAATTAGACGCAGCGTCGGGATTTCATAAATTTAAAGTGCATGAGGATGGTCAAAAATCGACAACATTTATCACACCGTTTGGAAGGTATTGTTATATGCGGTTACCTTTCGGAATACATTCCGTTCCTGAAATATTCCAAAGGCACATGAGTGAAGTTCTCGCTGGATTAGAGGGTGTAGAAGCAATCATAGATGACGTCATAATCTATGGATCCTCACGAGAGGAACATGGTTGCCTTGGACCTTATTCGAGATGCAGGGATAAAGCTAAATCCTGACAAGTGCGACTATCGTACGAAGAAATTGAATATTTTTGACACGTGATATCAAAAGACGGTATTCAGCCTAGTGAAGAACGTATGCGCGCTATATTAGATTTGCCGCCAACAACCAACATCAGCGAGTTACGCCGCGTTATCGGAATGATTAACTACCTTGGTCGATTTGTCCCCGATCTATCTAGCGTCATGGAGCTTATAAATAGTCTCCTTAAATCCGACACATCCTGGACCTGGGACTAACCCCAGCAAAGCGCATTCGACAAAGTCAAGAAACTTATTACTGGAGCTCCTGTGCTCGCATTTTATAACATGACTTGTCCTACTATAGTGAGTGCAGATGCAAGTAGTTATAGAATCGGAGCAGCGCTATTCCAAGTTATCGATGGCGAGACAAAACCTATTGCATTTGCATCTCGCAAACATACCGTCGCCGCAAGCAAATATGCCCAAATTGAAAAAGAATGTTTAGCCGGAGTGTGGGCATGTGAGAAATTTGACCGATATCTCATGGGAATCGATTCTTTCCAACTCATTACTGATCATAGACCATTTGTACCGCTTATCAATACTCAGGACCTTAAGAAGGCACCATTGAGATGCCAACGATTACTAAGGAGACTGCGCAGGTACACTGTAATAGCAAAGCAGGTTCCTGGGAAACAGTTTGTGGTACCAGATACACTGTCAAGAAGTCTTCTGTCCTCCGATTGTCAAAATCAAACCGTCGATCACGTAACCGCTTACGTAGCATCAGTTATAAATACTAAACCATCATTAGATACAAGATTAGAAGAAATTAGGAGCAATACATAAATAGATCCGACAGACTAGTGATTCCAGAATCTATGAGATCTGATGTACTTGCTGCGAAACATACAGGCATTTGGGGCTAAAATATTCTAGAGAGCGTGCAAAGTCGTCAGTGTGGTGGCCCGGATTATCTAATGACTTAGAAAATTTGATCAGACGTCGTGAGTTTTGTAAAGTGAATCGCTCAAAACTACACAGCTTCTTAGCCGTTCATGGATGAGAATTGGAGCAGATCTTTGCGAGTTAAAACGGAAAGACTACCTCATAGTAATGGACTACTTTTCTCGGTATTTCGAAATCGCTTATCTTGATATTTCGAGTGCTCACGCAGTTGGTAAACTAAAGAATATGTTTGCCCGATGGGGAGTAACGGAAGAACTTTATACGGATAACGGAAGTCAATTCAGTTCAAAGTCGTTCAGAAAGTTTTCCACTGACTATGGATTTCGTCATACTTTCTCCAGTCCACACTACCCTCAATCAAACGGTGAGGCTGAGAGTGCAATTAAAATTGCAAAGCGTATCCTTAAACAGCCAGACGTATTTCTAGCACTAATGGCTTACCGTAGTACACCCAGTGATCGCGACAGGTAACAGTCCGTCTGAACTCATTATGGGTCGCAAAATCAGAACAACTATTCCGACGTGTTACGAACAACTGGAGCCAAAATGGCTCGATTTGCGAAATATTCAGGAAAAAGACGGACAATCAAAACAAAAGATGCGATCTAATTTTAGCTGTAGACACGGAGCTCGCACCTTAGAATCACTGTGCGTTGGAGACTGTGTAAAAATAAAAACAGACAAAGAATCCTTCTGGGATGATGCAGGAATTGTAACTTCAGTAGACTACGCGAACCGTTCATATATCGTAAAAAATCACAGAGGAAACCTCAGGAGAAATCGAAGGCACCTTCTTCGTGTTAATGAAGAAACGTTGAATTCTTCAGTGCCAATACACAGTCAACCACGCTTAGAAAGTGATTTTCAATATGCATCAGCAATTGACCCTAAAACGCCATTCCTACAAGAAGTTCCACCGTAGATGAATCGAACACATTACTGATGAAACTCTAAGTGCATCCGTCGCAAATACTCTGCCGAGTAACCAGAGTAACATTCCACCAGTTACCATTACCCGCAGAGATCGTGAAATGAAAAGACCCAATTATCTTAGTGAATATTTGCCTTGAGCTTATTGATATGCCTTGCCAAATCATCATCATGGAACTTTGAACAGTTTACTTGATTGCATTTGACAATATTTATTTCATTGTATTTCACCGATAGTGAAAAAAGATAAGACATTTATTCATTTCAAGTTCGAAATGTTTGCTAATAATACAACTATTTCATATCATTATATAACCATATCTTTGGTAAACTTGGAAATTCAATACATGAGTACATCCCTTTTGACTTTTGAACCATTCAATATATTATAGAGACATTTTTTTTACATTAATCTATGATTCTATTATCTTAAGAAAGGAGATGTTTGTATTTCAACGAAATGTTAAAGTTAATAGTAAATTTGAATTTCCCGCACTTTTGTATATTTATACTATCCCAGAATGCATTGTGATTATTAAAGTTAGTACATGAAAAACTCAACACGCCTGTCAATTCTCCCTCACGAAGCAGTAGACAACATGCTTCGATATAATCCTAACAGAGGCAATAGCCGAGATTGCAATGTCGGGGCAAGTCGCCCTAGACAGATATGTTTTGGTCTAGGACGAGAGGTGATTCCTGGTTATTCTTCTCGCCCATATACGGCCTTTTACCCAACTTCCAAAGCCTCTTCATTCCTAACGCTTTGCACATATTTGTTCTAGGTTCAATTCTGCATATAAAACGTAGTCCTACATAAGAAAATTTAATAATATTGTGTAAAAGAACAAGGAACCAGGTCACATAAGTAAAGAAACATACAATATGAAATTAGTTAATTAAAACCTTTCATCGTATGTCAGGATGTAGAGTAATATTAAGCCACACTACAAATATTCACATTTACCTCGCTTTGTTCATGAGAAGAAATGGAGCGCGCAGTTATACACCATGCAAGATCGAAATTCGAGACTGATTGGTCCAGCACCCCACTTTCGGTAGAATTTTCCAATCTCGCCAGAATAACATGTCCCATTCTCCATAACTTAAACTCTGCATCAAATCCATTCATTAATCAATAATTTATATGTAACAAATACAAGGGCTGCTTGATATGTGGTGAGCCTGGTATTGAATGGGGTACGCAGGGATGTTTTTTTAAGTCCTACTATTCTCCGACCGACTATATAATGCCGTAAAGGCAAGGACTGGTCTCATTTGGCCAGTTTATATCGACGAGGTAGCACTCTAAAGTAAACAAGACAAGTGGCTTTTGCAAAGTGGATAAAATCGGTGAAAGAGAAGTGATCCAATACTTGCATATAAAGGTTTAATACCTAGGAATATCCATAACGATATGGTAGCAACACCAGGGACGGATGCCCCTTCATATGCTAGTGAAAAGTTGGGTGGCGGAATTTAAGCGCGACAGAACCTTGAGGATAATCCCCGTCCTGGAAGGCCTGTCAATGTTGCAACCCCAGAAATGGTCAATGAAGTCCATAATATTGTTATGAGTGACAGATGAGTTACAAACAGATATAAAGTCAGTACAGAATACAGTTGGCATTTTCACAGGAAACAGTACATTTCATTCTGACAGAGGATATTGCATTGAAAAAGCTTTCGGCCCATTGGGTACCAATACTTCTGACAATTGAAAAGAAGCACACCGAGCGCACATTAACACGTGGTAATCTTAATCTTTTTGAGCAAGATCCTGCCAACGTTCTCCAGAGATTTGTCACTATGACGAAACATGGGTCCATCATTTTACCACAGTGACCAAACAACATTCGAAACAATGGAAGCACCCAAAGAAGGCAACGACTGTTCCATCTGTTTTCTGGGATGCAGATGGTGTTCTGGTGATAAATTATCTACAAAGGGGACAAACAATCAATGGCACATACTATGCTTCACTTCTGACGCAGTTACGAGAACATATTAAACATAAGCACCGCGGAAAGCCCACTAAAGTGTGTTGTTCCATTAGGACGATGCTCATCTTCACAAGTCTCATTCCCATGGCTGCCATTCACCATTGTGGCTTTAAATTCATTGAGCATCCGCCCTATTCACCTTATCTCGCTTCATTAGGCTTTCATATATTTCCAAATTGAAAACAACTACATCCCGCACCCACTTTCAGCTCAATGATTACGTCATACATGCAGCGGGTTATCTTCTGAACCTCAAAGAAAAGGTTTTCTTGCAAAGTGGCATTGTGGTCCTTAAACACCCCTGGCAAAATGTATAGATACTGAATGGGATTATTTGAAAAATATTGCAGAATTGCATTGAAATCATTTAATATGAGTCTAACAACATATCAATCAGCCCTCGTAGTATGTGGCGTAAATCATTTGAAAACTGGTCAAATGTATAACAATGTATAACTATGCATTTACCAACAGAAGCAATATAGATGAACAAAATGGTGCATTAAAATGAAAGTTTGTTCCACTAAAGGTATATTTTTTCATCATACATAAAAAATGAAATGAGAGGAAAATAAATATATTTTATCCTTTGATGCATTCATGTATGAACAGCAAATAGAATGGACGGCAAATGCATCAAACCGCACGATATTATTCCTTTAAAAGTATTAAAATATAGCTACGTATAGTGGAATGTAAAACACATGTGATACAGTATCAGCTACTACATTTTGCTTCTGGCATATGATTAGACGATTTAACATTAGTTCAGACAATTGCTAACCAGAATAGAAAAGTTCCGTCACTATAAAGAAATGACTTTTAACAGAAGGACAAAGGGGATATCCCAGATACACTAATTCAATAATTACGCTGTTGAACATACATATTCATATACTGATATGTAACCTTAACAGAATTTGAGTGATCTCGTTGAAAGATTGCAGTTCTCACATGATAACTTTCTCAGGTGGTGCTCAAGGAGAATAAGCCCATTGAGGAGTAGGTAATATATACTTTACACTTGTATCGGCAATTACAACAAGGAAATATATGAGAGGTGTGTATAGATTACTTAATTGTTTTAAGTGGTGACTCTATGTGTTGAAGTGATATAGAACCAAATATTATCATATTGACTTCATCCCCTTTACATGTTAATTCGTATTTGGATTTTCAATATTAAACAAAGATAATTTATGCCATTTCTTTTATCACGTATCAAAAAGAAATACAATGTGTTTGGATGACAGGACAACAAATTTTCCCATAAGTACTGAATCTCTTACCTCGTCTGTTGTAGCAGGGGACATGAAGGTATATTGCGCAGATAAATGGCTTTTGTTTCGACTATCACGTTTGCGCCCGGTATAAAAGTTACATAATGGCTTACTCTTATGCTTTATTTTTCATTTCAACTTGTCTCTGTCCTGCATTCTGGATAACGCGTCAAGTGAATGGTGCATTCCACTAAGATGTATTTATGTGTGTATATTTCTATATATGCATTGTGTTATTTTGATATAAGGTGTACTTGATAATATCTGATAATATTTCTGTAATGTTTTAACTATTTACAATAGTACAACTAGTATGGCATATATACATTGAAATGATGCTTGTCGAAATCCGATATGAGGTAGATATTAAAAGATCCCTCGACCCAAGCTTGTCAGATAATGAACCACATGACGCCCAGTTGAATGTCATTCGATGACCAGGAAGAAGTGACTTTCCGATGTCAAATGTGCTCGGAATCACTGGTCGGTTTAGCACTATGTAGTAAAGGTGCTCAGAAAAACAATTTAAAATTTTCTACAGGTATTTTTTCGGAGATGAGATCCAAGGTCCATAGGACTCCAAGGTGTTTCACTGATTCTATTTGTGCTTTATATGTTTATTTCTATTTCTAATTTCAAGGAAAACGCATATATTGTATTGAACATTAGTATACGTGTTGTTTTTCTCTGTCTGAAGAAAGGAGAGGCTTGATATAGTGGTTAAGCTGTTGACAATCAATGCAGACGACCCAGGTTTTATTCCTGCATGGCACTTCTTATTAAGAAAGTGGTTATCATCTGCATATATCTCGCTATATAACGAAAAATTGTGGAAAGCGACGTAAAACACCATTTTACCAACCACCTGTATAAAAACGATCTACATTGATATTTCACTTCCACATGATAATATATCCTTCCTTAAAGACACGAAGCATTTCCTATAAGATTTCCCAAAACACAAATGTTTGGGAGCGAAATATTAAGGGTGATATATATGTTTGAAATCCATTGAAAATTAAACCCATATATATATATATATATATAATATATATATATATATATATATATATATATATATATATATATATATATATATATATATATATATATGCAACTTGATTTCGTTAATGTTAACTGATAGGAATATATAGCACACTACAACATATGATTATGTTCAATGATCATCGAGGAAGGACAATGTACAAACTGTAATAGTTATTGTATTTTCGGGAAAGGTTAAGGATTTATTTCCGGCAAATGACCAAAATATATTTTAAAGTCTAAATTTTGTGTACAGAGAAATAGTTTTCGGATTACTTGACAGGTTTTTCGTATTGTACCCGAAGCTGATTTATTATGCGTTAATTCAATTTGAATGTATAATGCCATCAAGAAAAGAATATTTTACTTAAGGTAAAATACACATATCAGTAAAACAAAGTGGATTTTACTGGCCATGTTCGTCGAAGATAGACATATGTGTATGTTGTCTTGTCACATAACGTTTCCCACACTAAGAACACTTACAATATGGATTCTCAAAGAATACGTTATATTAGGTTTTAGTTTTATCAACCAGATATATCGCCACATCATTTTTTATCAGACGTTTAGAGCAGGACCTCATAGGTTCGGCCCTACCAGCCGTTGTCAATTTCACGTACTACGAAACACCGAGGTTCTTTGCTTCTGCAGACGTTGATGTGTTAAAGATTGACATGTAGCTATGCTATGTAAGTCTTTCTGAATGGGCTTTGGGTTGTTGATTTTGCTTTTGTTTTCTTCTTCGTATTATTATTATTGTTGTTTTTGTTTTCCTTTCTGTGTCATACCTTTGGCTTTTTAATGTTTCTTCATCATCTTATCATTAAAAATAGAAGAGATCCTTCAAAATAAAATCATACAATCTTATTATTCAAATCTTTAGTTTTTTATTTTAAAATTTATCCTGTCTTGCACAATATTTGAAGACCATTTAAAAAGAGATTTATTCTGTATTCCTTTGTTGTCATATATATGTTTCATCTACGACAATCGGAGAATGATCACTAATATTGTGATATGAATTCGTTATTGTTGATGTCAGAAGGGGAGGCATGTAATTATTTCTCTCTTCAGCTTGACTTAATAACCAGTACCTACAGCAAGAAAAAGAAACTACATTAAATATAATGCAATTTTAAATATAAAAGAAGAAAAGAGACGATCCTAAATCTTACAATAATACAGCTTAAGTTAAAAAAAGGTAAAGTTTACTATTTTTACCAAACTTATCTCATTACAATCTGAATAAAACCATATCTTATTCGCATTGGTACAAATAGAGAAGCGGAATAAATCGATCTAATTGCGGCAGTTGCAAGCAATTGGCCAGAAATATCGCTGCCTGTATAACTTTGTGAAAATTAAGTGTTATATAAGAATTATACTCTTTGTTCCCATCGTAATCCTCGTCTCAAGGTTTTTTTTCAAAACAAATAATGACTTCACAACCTCGTCCTGTACAATTAAAGATCGTCGTTATCATTTTCACGACAATAAAGTTATATCTACGGTGCTAGTTTATGAAGCCTTCAAACATCGCTGTTCACCTTGATTGCGACTTTCGTTGTATTGTTTTCAATTTGAATGCACTATTCTGTAAATTTGAACATTATAGAAACAAAGCAATACATGTATAACCATTGGAAGTATAAAATATCAACATTGAATTAAATTTCAATAATTCTAGATCGATTTTACCTTTTATATAGAATGATAAGGATGCATAATACGATAATAACTGCTACCCATGATCCATTTACCATTAGGATTACTGTTGTCAGCGCCAGTGGCCATCTATTTGCATGAAGAATTTTTATCCCGCCTATTAAAAATGAAACAGAAGATGTATTTTACTGTTTAGTAATGTAGATTTTTAACATAAATCAATACAATCAATCCATATTTTCTTCGTGAAATAAGAATATCATGTTATGAATTTGCATTATACACATGTGCATTTCTGTTTAATACTTAAAAAGTATACAGACACTTATACAGAAGTAATATAGATAACTATGTATTATCTAGATTCATATATAATACAGTTGAATGGTTTGGGGTTTTTTTTCACGTCACACCCGGTACCTCTCCACATGAAGCATCCACTAAGCCACACTGGCATCCTTATTCAATGTATTGAATGATACATAATTATATTTGAATTACATGTAAATTATAAGAGACCTTCTCCTTCCGACCATCGTAACCATAATCACAATAGGCCAATGAATGGCATTGGCATTATTAGCTCAAAGAAATGGGGGAAAGGCATCTGATTCCATTGTTTTAACAAATCCTGTACTGCTGTCAATATGAAGCGTTTATTAGACGAAGCAAAAATATTGCCCACCAAGAGCCAACGGTGGAATAATGTGCCGTGTGCTGCTGACCGATCACGGTCGTCATACTACTATAGAAGCATGTGAGCTTGAGGAAACTACTCTGTAGTTTAGTAATATCATTTATAGAGTCATATACAGAATATAATGTTCCATTATGTATATGATATAATGCACTGTCTTACAATTCAAACATCAAATCATGGATTATATTCATAGTTATGTTAAAACGAACAGCCATTAAAGTAAAGAGGGTGTAAAATATTCACAAGTTTAATAGTGTGTATGAGCGCTATTTCCACCGATGTATTCTTCACAAATACGACGCATTGTACAAACCAGGCAATGCATAAATGCCTCGGGAATGTTCCGTCATATGCACAATAAAGAACGACACAATACGTCCAACGTGGCAAGGGGGTTGGCTTTTGATGTAGACGTAGACCTATCCATCCAAAACTATATCGCATGCCAGGTTTTGCTGTTGTAGATGGTCAATAACAAGCTGTGCGTACTAATTCATGCCGCAGAATGTCGTTACGCTGATTGTTGTGAATGACGGGAATGACGTGCTGACATACAATCTCGTCACAGTAGCGTGCGCAGTTTAAACTGCCCTCCACTATCACCAAAGGGGTGTTTCCGTGTGTTGTAATCCCACCCAGACCATCGCCGAATTGGCGGCGCTAAATAACGCAGGTGTAAATGTTACGTTCTTCAGGACGACAGTAAGCACAAACACGACCGTCACTGCTATCGAGATGAAATTTCGACTAGCCGTAAAAAGAACTTCAGCATATTCACTGTCATTGAAACTACGATATCTCCTACTACACGCTAACCTAGAAACACGGGGACAGCGAAGCAGAAAACGACGAACAGCAGGACTGATTTTGGCCATTCCCAATCTGTTCCTCATTATACAAGGAGTTATCCGTCGATGCCCAGGGATGATTCTAGCCGCCAGTCAAAGAGCCTGATTAGAATCAATTACACAAATGTGACGGCTGTATATACGTATCTTGCCAACGATATGTCACAGGCCGGCGTCCCCAACAGTGCTATTATGCTGATGTTGTGTACATAAAGCATTTACGTTGTTAATATGAACTCAACACTCCCTTTCCATATTACTTCGAGACACCCCAGCTTCCAGGAATCCGACATTCCTTATTCAAGAATTATCACAACCCCCCCCCCCCTCCCTCACCTTTGCCGTGTTAGATTTAAAAAAGCACCGCCCATAGAAAGAGTATGGAGAAGGGACATAGATAAGAGGCCATAGGCGTTTGTAATCTCTTATATGACCCCGTTGAACCGAATTACAGCCTACTTAGTAGAACAAAAGAAAGATGTACGAAAATTTTTAATTTAAATTGTACACCTATTCAGTCTTGGAACTTTTTAACCTCATCTTTCTTTGCCCTGTATTTCGCCTTAATTTTTTTAAAAAGAGTCGAAGTCACGTGACCTTACTCGCGATGAATAAACCAATAAGTATAATAATTGTAAAAACAAATACAGAAATTAAATTATTTTTTATCAACACGCAAGGGATTCTTAATGCAATTCTTCGAGTAAAATTCAGATTTGTCTGCGTGTTTATATTAAAAAATTAAAATGTTTACAATTTTTAAAGAAATGACCTATGTTTTGTGGACATTCTGTTTAAAAAATATAACAGGAAAAAGACAAGACATCTGTCTCAGTCGTGTTAGAAAACTTTCGTGGGACATAATTACATAATAAAAATACCCGATAATAATGCAGTGGTACCGAATTACAATAAATTAAATGCGAAATAATAAATGAACACCGATGTATTCGTAAATGTCATCTTTTGTTTTTTATCGAAAAAAGAAAGTTCTAATTTGCATGCAAGTGCAACGCTGTATATACTTTTTGAACATATACATTAATTTTATTGATGGACGTTGCATTTTCACTGAAACAGAATTCTTCAGAAAATTTCAAGAGATAAATTCCTAGATTTGAAAAGAAGGACTCTGCTCATTCATCTATATTCAAACGGAATTTATATCTGTAAATATATATGTCAGACTCTAAAAGCATATCTTTATCTGCCATCGCAAACAGACCTTTTTTTTCTCTCAAGACATAGTTGTGTTGTAGTAATTTTCTTTTGCAGAGTATGTCATGCCTTATTTATTAACGTTTTAGTTATTTCAAAATGTGTTAGGAATAGATCTTACTTTGACAGCCGACTTTAAAGTTGCATATTTCATTCACTGAACAGTTGCACATGTATCTACATTTATCCCCATAGCGTCCTTCAACGCATTGTTTAGAGCAGTTCCACCCCAGAACCCTGGCTTACATTCTGTAAAATTAATCAACAAACTACATTTCAACGTCTATCAAGAATTTACAAGAATTACATGATTACAAAAATATAACAGATACATATATTTTTTGTTCTGTAATATTCATAAAAATAATACTTGATTACTGGAATCAGAAATAACTTTCTAAACAGTGCTCTTTATTTATAGATGATCAGATACATTATTTTAAAATTATAGGTGAAAACAAAAAGGTTTCAAAAGTTTTATACGACGAATTATTTGAACAAAGCAAAGCAAATGAAAAGTCATTACACTGACTTTAGATACACTACCATTATTTTCAGCGGTATCGGATATAAAATCTTTTTGTAAAAAAAAAAAGAAAAAAAAACAAAACAAAACAAAACAAAACAAAACAAACAAACAAATGGGTGTGAACACTAATGCCCCCGGCGGCAACAAAGACAAAATAGTTATTTTTAACATGAAGGTTATTGTCAATGTCAAATGATCATCACCCTTGGTGTCATTTGAAAACGCTTCATTAGTTGAGTATGCATGTCAAATATGAAATCTCTATCTCTCACGGTTTAAACCGTCGACCTTGGTGTCATTTAAAAGGGCTTCATTAGTTGAATACGCCTGTCAAATATGAAGTTCTATCGCTCACGGTTCAAAATTTATGACCAAGGTTAAAATAGACACAAGACAAACAAACAAACAGATAGACAGACAGAACAAAAACAGTATGCCCCCCATTCCCCCCCCCCCCCCCCCGGTTATCTTCATGAACTCATAGCGACAATAGAACAAGAAATATATATTATAGTATGGGAACTTCAAACATTGTTAGATACAGATGCATGATATAGTGAGAATAGTCCAACAACTAAACGGCCATGAAACTGTATAATGACGCAAAGTTCAGAAACTTTCAGCATGACAGCTCATGAGTATTTCAATTTGTTATATATTCCAATTTATACTTATTAATGTACCTTATCTACAACATTTTAGTAGTGTCAAAGATATTGCTCTATAAGCCACGATGTATCAATCTCGTGTGAAAATTTTCCTAAGGAATCAATTGCTTGATTGTGCAATTTATGTGTTTTTCGCTTGTCAATGAACTATTGCAAATACGGTATTTTCGCTGTGGGTAATGTGACAGAATATTCATTGTAATATGTGGTTGGTCGCTGACGACTTGTGTACTTGACTAGGATGAAGTCATACCAATCTTGAAGTACTGATATTGCTTACAATATCTGATATCGATATCATTTTAGATTACCATTAGGTTTCATGATACGTTAGACATACTAAGTCGAGCGCTGGGAATATATAGTCGAGCATTTGACTTAAAGATGAAAAATGTGTGTCCTAAACCAGCCACCTTATAAAAGACAAAAATCCCCGATACATTTTCTGGCATTCCTATTTATCACTTGCATTAATGTCTTTAAAACTAGATAGCTTACACGACAAAAACGCATTATAAACAATTTACAATGAAAGAATAATACAAAATACCACGAAAACTTCTACAAGAGAGATCCATCTCGGGCATAATTTTTTCTATGGTGGCGTCACACTTGACATAGGCAAGTACTATCTAATCAGTAGATCAAACCTGTCTTGTGCTAAAGAACTAGTTGAAAATATTGAAATTTTATAACTAGACGAACAGGTCGACCATGAAAAAATGTTCACAAAAGTACAACTCACATTTGCAAATAATTTTATCATATAAATGTAAAATATGACATAGGATCTATGTTATGTTTTCAGGTCTAATTTTACCTAGCATGAAAGCAAAACGAGAGTTCTATATATACGATCCAACATAGATGTATGAGTTTAGTTTTTGTTCAATTGACTTCTTTTCTAATGTCTACTCACCTACACATCCATCTTCTATTTTTTTTAAACCCATAGCAGCAGTTACCATTACTGTATCAGAGAAATGTATAAATGAAAAAATCTTATATTTGTTACAAGAATACGTATAAACAAAAGGAAAAAAAAAGGAAATCTGACACATATGCATGACCAATACCTACATACACACACATAGTACAGTTAAAAATATATGAAATGCATAACATGAATCGTGATTGTAATGTGGTGTTGGCACCGACTAAGGAAAGCCAAGTGAAATGACAATCGCCACTGAATTATGGTTGAGAATCGGTTTATTGCATCACCTTCCCATTCACCTAGAGAGCAGTAGAATAAAAAAAGGCAAAAAAAAAAAAAAGAGAGTAGTTACTGGTTGAAATCATTGACAACTGCTAGAGATATTTTTAGGAATCTATTTATGATAACTCATGATGCACTCCCACTCCACATGCCCATTGGGCATAAGGAATTGCAGTAGACAATAAAAATAGAAGCAGCAAGGGTCGCGTTAGACGGAACGTGTTTAAGATTACTTACTTCCCCGGGTCCTGATGCAGATGTCTAAATTCATCATCTTATGTATATACTAAATGTCTTAAAACGATCAAACATAAATGATTAACATTGGTATTGAAAAGATAAAAAAGCTACAATGTATAAAGACTTCATTCTTACCAGACATTTTTCAGTCCATTTACGATGGTTAAACAGAATAGAAAATTAGCTGTCATCAGAATCCATAATCCATACATGACTAACACAACCATAACTAGAACAGTGATACAAATACAAAGGTATTACGTGTTGATCATTTAAAGTATTTCCGCATAATGTAACGGCGAAACAACATGGCAGATACTATTTGATGATTAATATTGCGCTTCAATGTTTATTCTGTGAATAATACATCAGAGCTTGCAAGGACATTACGATATTTACTATAACTGCAATGTTTGAAAGAACTCTTTAAATAAAATCAATGTTTAATTTAGCGTTCAGTTTTTGAATTCGACAAATGGTCTATTAAATTATGCCCAAACCAAAACACTTGAAGTTCAAAGCATTTATGACCAAAATGAATAAATAAACAAATAAATCCGATTTCTCTCATATATAACAAATGTTCCGAGATCACTCTGTGATATATCTTGTACAGGTCCGATCTCCCTCATATATAAAAACAAATTGGTTGGCTTGTGATTATTATCAATACTTATAATTTAGAACAATAATGCGTACTTTTGCTGCAACTTCATATATGTCACTATATAAAATATAAATTCCATATGAATAAACTGAACAATTTTTACGATTGGACCAACTATTACAATTGTAATTGTAAATATCGGGAGTGACGTATATGTACTTAAGAAAACGACAGTTCATATTGTTTTACACACTGTTCCCAGAGAGAAGTGTCACCATTTTGAAAATAGGACTAATATATTTTTATGGGATTGATATCTTGTAAGAATAATACAGCTTATACCCTTTCAATAAATCAGTATCACATTTCAAACGATTTTTCTGTTGAGGAATAACGATAACACTAGAAGATGGTTAGTTTAAATGCAAGATTCTCAACTATGACAATAGCATACACCTTTATCCAATGTAGTTTCCATATCATCTGGACCCAAATTTCCGTTGAAGCATAGACATAAAGGAAAGGGACCGCCGACTACGTATGGCGGGAAAATATGTTATGTATTTTGCAACGCCATCACCGGCAGTTACGGCACTCTAAAGAACGATAACTCTTATTTAAGCTAATCTAAAGATAATATGTCCGTTGACCAAACAGAATGGGAGATAACGAGGAAAATCAGGAGATCAGAACTGTTTTGTCGGTAAGAATACTTTTAGATTACTTCTTTCACATAAAATGGTTTAAATTGAAGTCTATTTTGAATGTAAACGTGATAAATCTGTATATTTAGAGTGTTTTAGTTCGTGACTTTCGCTTTCGACTTCCGAGTTTCATTTTATTTTTAGACTTGAATAATTTTGTTATAAATATAACTCTCCTGGCACAGGGGCTATAAAATAAATAATTTGGCCAATAATTTTGATTCAAACATTAACATAATAAATATGATAACACAATTTGATCCTTTATATAGGATATCAGGAGATCGACTTGGACGAAGTGCCTTTGACTCCTACGACAACGGCTGCACCATCTCTGAGTAGAAAATTATCATATTTAAGTACAGAAGTTATGCAGCGTGTGGTAAAGGCATTCCAGGGAGACGAATGTTTACCAGAAACAATAAGGTGTCATCTGGATTCAGTGGACAGTAGGTTTTCAATCATAACTAGTCCTCTTTTATAATGGTCTAGCCTAGGCTATCTGGGATGGGACAGGTGAGAGACCAGGGCAGAAGAAAGGGTCTGGACAGGAGCATGGGGACAGGAGGGTTGAGAAAGGAAAGAAAAATATAGAATGCCATGGGATATGGTCTTATACTTTTATTTAATATTTTAAAACATGAAAAATAATGAGGCATGATGCCCAGGGGGATGGATATCTCTGTCCATCCATAGACATAAAGGAGTGGCAGGGTGAGAGTTAGGGAGATGTTAGGGGTGAGAGGGGGGGGGGGGAGGTTATAATGAAACATTACTGAAACTTACTCTATCAACTTGGATAAATAGTTACAATTATTTTTATTTAAATGTATATGTTTTAATATCTGAAATGTATAATATATCAACTTCATTTGATTGATGCATGATTTTTAAGTTTTATTTCTATTTTCAGTTGTCAATCATCTGCATGCTTCATTTTTAGTTTCCATTTGTGGCTACTGATACAAGTGCTGAATATGACTTGTAAATAAAATCAAGCTTTTCATGTACTTTATCATTTGTTGCAATTACTTCATCAGTAATCCATGTGTATTGTCATCATGTAAGAAATAGCACAAGGAAGGAGTTACAGTTAACAGGCAATCGACTGTTTCATTTATTTTCTTTCTGTTCATAAATTCATCAATTGTACATAACATATGTAGTTTAAAAAAAACTGTTTGTACAATTTTTAGTGTATTGTAATGTATGATATATCTGACAACACTTATGAATGTGATATTCGAATTAGATTGTTAAATAAGGGATAACAAACCAGACATTCTGAAGTAAATGTGTTGTCTATGTAGTAAATTGTAAACTTGTGACGTAATCAGCTTATGAAAATGTTATCTTTTCAGTTGCAGAGCTAACATCCTGCCTAAGTGGAATTAACAAAATTATTGAAGGAGGGATATTTTCTGCAGCAATAAGAGAACAGTCTTGGAGACTGTACCCGGAATCAATCTCAATTTTTCATTCTGCCATCAAGCATATAATTTCGTCACCACCACTATCCTCACTACTTTGCCTTCAAATTGCAGAAGAACTGATAAGAATAAACATGCCTATGCCATCTGCTGCCTTGATACAACCAATAGATCTGACCACAGATGAAGTTAATATAATAATTTATATCGCTGGATTTGTCTTATTTCGCTGCAAAAAAACCTTCAGCTCAGAATCTTCGTGTTTGAAGATTGTTGATAAACTTATTGATAATGATGGCAATTCTAAAATGATATCTGTTAAATCAAGAGGTGGGTTAGTTCAGCCAGAGTCGAGCATCATTCCTTTCTTTGTACTCATAGAAATTGAATTTAGGAGCTCTTGTTTGGTGGAGTCATTGCCAATTGGCAGTTTACAGTCATTTCAAGATACAATATGCAATAACAACAATATTTTAGATATTTTCTGTAACTGTACATACAGCATAGAATCGGATAATGTGTCCCAAGAGAAAGTATTATTGTATTTGTTATCCATCTTTTTTCATGTCAGATGCAATGCTAAGTGTAAACAGATAAATCAGTAAGAAAAAAAAGTAAGATTAATGACGTCTTATTTTCTTAAGAGGACTGTTTGAAATTGTTGTTGATCTTTTTTCACCATTTCTGCCAGCTGTATTGCCTTTTGGAACAAAGTTGAAAGCCAGACTTCTTTGCATTTGCAATTTGTTTTCTTGGTTACTGAAATAAAGTTCAATATTTATTTTTATGAACTGACTAATTACTATTTTGAATCATGGGAAATGATCATTTGATGCCAAACATATTTAATATGCAAGTAAAAATGTGTCATGTGACACCAATTTCTTTTATATTTTACTTTAAAGATGGAAGTTTGGTAACCATGTATCCAATCATAATTTGACATGAATACCCCTATCCATATAGTTGCTAGGTGCAACAGATTCCAAATGTTAATTTAGGAATACATGTACATTGGACAACCGAAATTGTCAATTTTTTACAGATTGATATCACATTCTAATCTAGACTATTGACATGAGATTTATATCTGTATCATGTTTGCAATAATTTCTAGCTCGGCGGGACGAAAGTACAGAGAGCTAATGTCATACCACCGGCATTGTCGTTTGTTGTCGTCAGTGAATTAAACTTTAACCTGGGCTATAACTTTTGAACTATTGGAGATAGAGATTAGATATTTCGCACATGGATACCTTGTGACAAAACCCTTTTTTTGTGACCTTGACCTTTGACCTTGGATATTTTTGCCTTTTTACTATCAAAAACCTGTATAGGTGAGCTATGTTGTCTTCTGACAACTATGTTTTGTCATATAGTCTTCATACCTAAACTGATGTAGAGTTGGATTTTCGTGACGGGAGCCTAGACCTCTTTGACGGCCAAAATGTTCTTCTAAAGGATCCTGACAGAAATCCTGACTTAGTACATATGAAACACCCTGACTTAGTAGATACCTGGTAGCCTCTATGAAAGACTCAACTGTGGAGAAAAATGATATTCTCATGAAGATTGTGAAGAACATTCTTTTCAAGTTAATCTGTCTCAACATTAAAATTTAACATATTGTTGATAATAATAAAATGTTATCAGACCAGTAAATTTGTTTCTTCCCAATGTATTCATACCAGAAACTAAACCTAAATTAAATTTTTATCATATATCTGGGATTCTGTTTGTTATATGGACTTACCTGTCATAACCAAACCTTCATGTGTTTGATAGGATATGAACATCTTGTTCTGTTCTGCCTTGGTGAAACTAGGACGCCCCCTGACAGATCTGAGCCAATGCTAGAAATAAGCTAGGAATTCTGCACGCAAAAACTATAAATAAAAAAGAGGCCAATATTGAGTTCTATTATAACATCATACCGGCACATGAACATGTCAATGAGAAAGTTAAACATCTACTGACTAAATATTTTTCATATGAAAAAATAGCCCAAATGTATTGTCCTAATATGGTTGATGTAAAATAAAAGTAAATATTGCTGAGTTCAATGAGAGGCTTGCTTACATGAAATCTTGTGTCATTCATAGACGTGTAAGGAGCAAGGTCTGGCTTCCTTTTCTGTGTATGTTCCCTCAGTGACCGGACATTTAGGCAGTCAAAGAATCTATCCACAAGTGAAAATAATGTTGCGGTTTCTGTCATTTCAGGGTCATAATAACCTCGCAATACTCGTGAAACCGAGTCACTCAATACCTATAAAATGTATTTTAATTTCATTCATACTGTTTAACATCATATAGCTTTATGAATGAATTGAAAAACAGTCTTGATTATAATTGTAAAGTATACTCAATAATGTTTTTGTAAAGGAAGATTACATAGATATAATATGTATGTGAAGACTGTTAATACTTAATAATGACCATGTGAACTTGACCTTTGCCCTACATTTGAAACTTGCTTTATTTGAATTTTTTAGAATCATCTCAATAATAACCAAGACAACTGTATACCACAAATCATTTGATTTATTATCAATTCATATTTTATAAAGAAATAAACCATTATCTGATACATGTACGTACCTTTGCAGCAAGTCGGACACTCATCCTAGATGATGGTGTGAGATGAACATGATCATATCTGAGTTTCGCACGGTACAAGTGTCCCTGTGTATCATCATGGTAAACCCTCTCTACATGAGACCATAAGATATCCTTGTTGTTGTTCTGTACAAAAATATAGTATTAAATTAAGGTTTATTCTAGTCAAATTGCACTTGTATAAGGTTTGTGTAAGTCCAGTAAAGCTCACTCAGCATAAGATATATGAAATACTAAAATTATCTATTTTCAGAATTATATATTGTTAATCATACCCATAGATATTTTGTCCCTCCGGATCGTGATTTTTCAATGTTGTTTCGGATTGTTTCGGATCACTTTAATAAATCACTTTTGCTAAATAACAGATTTATATACATGTATTAACTTTTTATAAGTAAAATGAACATTGAGCACATGTATTTCGAATTATTAAAGCTGATGGAAAGAAACAATTAATATGCACCTTCAATTTACATGTCATCTCCAGATAAGCGATTGACTTCCACAGCAGAGGAAACAGCTCATCTGCAGTTGCGCTTCTGGTAGGAAAATGCCCTATTGTTGTCTTAATGTGTGAGTTTATCCCGATGACCATAAATACTAATACATATGTTGTTATCTGCAGTGTTTCATCCTGGAAAAGTAAGAAATTAACATGTACATTGAGTTTAAAAGTTTTAAGGAATAATATTATATAGAGAACTAATTACAGTATCATGAGTATGTAAAAATTGTGTGTCATGGGCTTTCATATATAAAAACTTCTGCATAATTCAATAAAAGAAATAAATATTTCAAGAGGTTCATGCACAGAGCATTAAATTTGAATATAATACTAGCATAAACTTTAAAAAGTGGCTACACTGAGTGATGGTGTACCATATATATAAACGTCAATACATGTAGTAACAGTTTTGTATTTGGTGAAATAAAAATTAAAAATTAATCAACTCTTATATTACACACCTGACCAATAAATGTCCAATTTTCTGGATTTGTAAATCCCACTACGTTTCCACTCCTTTTGTCGTACACCAAATCTGCCTTGATCTTCATTTCATCGTGTAAAAGGGCGACATATTTCTTTTCAGGTGGTAACTTTGATGCAATATTTTTCAGTTCCTGAAAAAATGAGCACCAAGAGTATATAGTTTATAGTACCTTACATACCAGGAGGATTATTTTTATAATTTATATACAAGGGTATTTAAATACTATACAATGCATACAACAACCTTATTGTACATCAGATACCTTGAAACACAACTACTAATACTATCGCATGTATAATTTGCACAAAACTTAACTAAAAATGGAATTATGTCAATTGTAATTACTTACCTCAAAGATATGAGGTTGAAAACCAGATTTGGGCTGAATGTAATTAGTGTAATCTCTTAATGTTGATTTATTAGGGAGTCTCAGAACACCTGTATCTCTCAGATCTTGGTATGCTCTAGAACTCTGATACTGCAGATATATGGCAAATCTAATCATCATGGAATGCCATCCCATTCCCTTTGGACTGGTGTTAAATGCCTTCTTTTGTTCTTCCCAAAAGAGATCCATCAACAAATTTCCATGCGGTTTATTCTCTAATGTTGCAAAAAGCCCTTCTCCTACATCATCAGAAACTGTTGTATCCATCTTCTTAGTCATTACTTGCAGTTGTTTTTGAAGTTTTCGGTTATCTGACCTGGCAGCTTTGACCTCTTTTACAAGTATTTCATGGGATAGCTTGGACAATGGTGTATTTGGATGTACTGTCGATTGCTTGGACTGGCACTCATTTGTCTGAAGGGAGCATAACAGACTTGTACATGATGGACATCTAGCACCCTCCTCTGCATCTCGAATACTACCTGTACATTGCTTGGATCTAATTATGGATATTATTGTAGGTTTTCCATTTAGCACTGACGTTGAGACATATTTATACCACTGATTAGAACACTGATTATAATTTGATGCATCTTGTATTCCTGAGCATTTGGTCAATTTGTCAATTTCACTCAAGAATTTCTCTATGGGTATTTTTTCAACAGAACTGAGAACATCTCGTACCACCACCTCTGAAAAGGGAAATCATAAAAGATATTTTAAATTTATGATATACATATATGCAGTTGCATGATGACTAATTAACAACGATTATAGTTGATGGTTTACAGGAAGGAGGGGCGTCGCAACTCCCCCTTCCCTTTTTGAGATTCTTATAGATCATACCTTCCAGGGAGAGATGGAGACAAAATGAATAATATGAGATTTAATAGAAACTCAATCTGTCAAATGCCAGGAAATTGCATCTCTGGACTTCAAATTTTCAAAAATTTCTGGGGGAGAACCCCACCCCACCCCATCCCTGTTTTCTTGTATATACCTTGAAAAGTATTATTCACTAAAACACAGCAAAGTTGAACTGTGATAAATGCTGGACCACCTCCCCCCCCCCCTTTTTTTCAAAAAGCTGGATCCACCCCTGTTATGTAATCATTTGTATCAAGGTAAGTGTGTTATTTGGTGTATACCTATTAATTCAGGTATAAATTATACAATGATTGATGCATTATATAATTACATCAGTCATTGTAATTTATATCTGCTTAATTACGCATTATAACTTAAGACTTTTGTGCTAAAAAGGCGTAGGACAGGGGGGGGGGGACGGAGCACGTGCCCCCATTTTACACGTGGGAAGGGGGCACAAGTGGGTTTGTGCCACCCCACCCCACTTTTTGACGTATTGTTTTCACACAGCTGCAAAAAAAATGCAAAATTATCAATATGCATGTTTAGCACAAGTTATGAAAAACTTTGCTTTCTTAAATAATGATAATCATGGATATACATGGAATCCGTATTTATTCAGTGCATAAAATAAATGTTCAGTTGCGAATAAATGCCTTTGTAATTTACTTTGAAGGCTTTTTTTTATTTTTTTTTTTTTATTTTGCTTGTCAGAAATTTCTGACAGGTTGTGCCCCCCCCCCCCCCCCCCCCACTTAAGCTGGCGGAGCTACGCCACTGTGCTATCATTAAATTCGCTCATTACCTCCAAATCTGACAGTGATGTCAAGTTGTTCATCTATTTGGACTGTTTTTATCACAATTCCTGTCAGTGGATCAAACTTGCCAAGAATCACCACAGAGTCATTGCACTGAAGTTTGATCCAGTCTCCTATTTCTCCGCGTTCAATGTCACGTTGTACCTCTGCCAAAGACAGATATGTGACCCTTTCTGGTACAGGTGGAGCTGGACGAGATGTCTGCATTAAATCAATTAGTATATATTATATAACAGAAAATTATCAAAACTGAAAATAGCTTAAATATAGTAATCCCATTCATTTATTGTAATCATAACAATTTTAGCTCACTCAGATAAATGATTTAGACCAACTTTGGTCTCTTGTTAAGGAGTAATACATTAAAAAATCTTGCCCTCCCTCATCCTCACAATGTCAAGGTGTAATCTCGACCCCTTGGCAGTGTGAGGATGGCCCTCCCTCTGTTACATGTGCTTCGTGTGAAATATTCTTCACCGATCCTCAAATGTAAATTTAAATTCAATAAATTCATGAAATTTTAAATTCATATCATTTGAACGCATTGGCCGATCCAATAGGGGACGAGGGGGTACTGACCCCTCCTTTGAGATTCTTATAAATGACCTTTTAGAGAGAGAAAGAGCGACCATGCGTCTTTACATAATATGTATCGATTCGAATTTCTTAAATTAAAGAAATAATGTAGATTTTGCGGGATAATGCCGACCCCACTTTTTCAAAATTTCTAGATCTGCCTATAGATGGAACGTCAGGAAACGTTTTATTATCTCTCAATAAAGGTAAATGGGATCATATGATATTATAAATATACCTTGATGAAGAAAATAATGTGTTGTTTGTCTGCTAGATATCAGGATACAGGAATGGAACCAACATTGGCAACAAATATGAAAAAACGGTAACAAATTGCAAAATTAAAATAAAGTTAATGAAAACACATTTATATTGTATGTGTAAAAACAACTATAACATAGAAAATCCTAACAAATACAACAATCAAAATTTAAACAAAAGTGATCAACATATACATACTGGAATCTTTCTGGGAGGTAAACAAGGCGTCTCCACAGATTTTTTTGGCATATGCAATGATGGAAGTGCACCAAGCACAAGCTTATATCCTTTGCCTATAGATGAACAATATCAAAAGAGAAATAAACTACAAATACAATCTGGATCTGCCACTGCATAACTTGGTTATCACTACCTGTTTGTGAAACTCAATTTCTGACAGTTCACAGACACAGGGGAATCGCTGATACATGTACATTGTTGTTTTTGTAAAAAAACTAGTATGCATCAGGAATATTTTACGTTCAACGACAACGATCATGCAACTTCTTATTTTATTTATCTGTTGAAATATTAATAGAAAACGAGAAAGATGCACTGACTAGATTTATAAGAACATTGTATTCAGAAAATTACAACTAGGTCTTTTATTGTACAAAATTGTATGAATCTTGTTGTAAACTATTAATGAAAAAAGCATGTTAGTTTCTGCACTTACCACGAAATAGCAAGTCACTCCTTTCGAAGTGAATCGAACAAATATGGGCCGTTGCCGGATTGAAGGACGGGTCACATCTATTTACTGCTGTAATTAGCTGTGATCTCCATTTGGCATGTTCAGGTCCTTTAGGGAATCCGAAATAACTTACTCTTTGTAAACGCTCAGGAAATAATGCCGATGTTTTTTTATTAGAGTTACTGCAACCCACAACGCAACAGTGATTCCCACCTCCCATTCCGTTTTTATAAACAATGGAGTTACTGTTCGTGACCGAGCGTAACTGCCGGTGAGGGCGTTGCGAAAATTGGAACATCTCCAGTACAAATATGTAGAATGACGTAATGAGTCGGCGGTCCCTTTCCTTTATGTCTATGGTTGAAGCAGTGCTTTTTTTAGATGTTCATGAATAGACAGCAGACGCTGAATGCCATAAAAGGTGTTAAATAACCTGATCTGCTTATTTACTAAATCAAGAAAATTATACATCATATGATCGTATCGGGTAAAGTTATAATTTCTTTCTTGTTTCATACAATTCCTGGAATAGTTTATCCTGACGAGATGGTGCAGGTATTTTAGACCTTTGTAATAAGATAAACCTACATGTACTTGCATTAGACTTTTTTTCATAGGAACATGGGCTATATTACTGAGTAAATAAGTAAGTAAAGTTAGTAAGTCATGTATTATAGTGACATGTGTACAAATCAACATTACATTCATATCTATATTAACTATTACTAGGTGAGATGAATGTTAATTTCACACCCGGCCCACTGGTCTATATGTCACTGTTGAAGTAGTAGAAGCGATCTATGGGACGTAATGCTGAAAAGTGTTTAAAACGTTCACACATTTGTGTGCTTTGTCAAGCATGTTTCAGATCTAGACCTATGTCTTCACATAAAAGAAAAAAGAGGAGTTACCGGCTCAGTTATGTGGCAGAAGTCACCATGGAGTTATACAATACATGAATATAACCAATATAATAGAACATTTAACACATTACAAAAATACTTGATTGTAGTGCAATTACGATACCGACTTAGGACGGTCATTTAATTTGACAAAAGCCAAACAAATGGTGTGGTTAACCGGTTTACGGGCCCACCTTCCCACTCACCGTAACAACAGAACAATCAAAAGACGTACATTTAAAAATTTATAAATAATCCTCCATGTAAAGAACAAGGGTCAACAGGTATCGCATATTGAGAGGTCATAAAAATATAAACACGTAAGGTATTGTAAAACACATAATGGTATAAAATATATGCGACATCAACATGATAAACCGTGCTCTGCCAGTCTGAAAGCGAGCTAAGACCCTAGATCTGTAGGAGTCCCGACTAACAGTCAGAAGGGACGAGGTTCAGGACCATGTCTCCTCTGAAAGAGGTTTGGACAAGGCCCGTCATATAGTCCCCACCGCCCTGTTAGTCAGCGTGCAACGTTCAAGTAAAAGTCTGCATAAGGCTGTAGAGGGGCCAAATACAAGACCTATAGTCTTTTTGATGATCTCAATATCATATTGTCTATTTAGGAGACGTTTGACTATTTTATTACATGATAAAATAACGTTATCAGAGCCTTTTACTTTCCTTAGTTTATATAGGAGATCACCGTAAAAATTAGGATGGGAAATTCCATTGGATACATACTGTTGAAAAGAAATATTTCCAAATTTAGATAGAAGTTCTGAATAAGATCTGAAGAATTTGCCGAATGTTTTTCTTACAGTGAGGTGCAGTCCTAACATAACATTATGTTAACGTCGCCATAACGTGAAGTTTGCTTTCCTCGTGCGCTCAGGACTGCTGAGCACACGCGTTTGCGTTAACGCAGATTTCCACGTGAACTTAATTTCGAGACCGCGTGAACGCGCTTGACTGCCGCGTTAACGTGTTTTTCAGCCACGTTCGCTTGCGTACAACTGAAAACCTAGATTAACATGTTCATATAGAAGGTTTTAAAGGAGAATCGATATATGGTTTGTATATTCAAATATAAAAAACATATTAATGTGTAAGTTAAATATTAAGAATTAAATAAAACCCTTCCAAGTTAAGGAATGAATTTTAAAAATATTAAACGCAATTTCCGAACATTGACTTGAATGAAATTTATTCTTCTTTTAGGATAATAATAATAATAATAATAATAATAATGAAATAAAAATTAATAAATATAATAATAATGATGATAATTATTATTTCCATATATTATAGGAATTAGCTTAATTGAAAATAATTATAATGAAAACCTAAATAAGAAATACATGAAAATACATAAATAAATTAGCTATAAATGAATACACTAAAAGAAACAACACAAACACTCTTTGCCGCAAATTTTCGGCCTCCTGGCCTTTATCAAGCAATTGTTAGAAAAGTACAGAAGAACTATGTAACATCCATCTTTACATGTCTAATATAAACAAGCTTCTAAATTCCTATAAACGTTGACGTCATAACGTCATTATTACGCGCGTAAGTATGGCATTAAAATAGACTAAACAACAAAATAATACAAGCATAAATATAAATATATATAAATATCACAATCTGATCGACCAACCGACCGTACGACAGACCGACCGGGCGATAGCGGCAAAGTAACACCCCCTCATTACCGAAAATGGGGGGGGGGGGGGGGGTTGCATTAAAAGAAAACTAAGTATAGAATCACCACAAGAAATAAATAGTTCATAAATTAGTTATACAATCACATGTTAGTTAGTTTTAATATTACATCCATTTGGCCTGCGCGTTTCCAAATCTCTTATCCATTTATCTTCGACAATTAATCTGTATATTTTATTTTCTCCGGTAGTCCTAGCCATGACCGCAACACGAAGATCACCTTCATCATGGTTTTATTTATTTATTTATATTTATGCTTGTATTATTTTGTTGTTTAGTCTATTTTAATGCCATACTTACGTGCGTAATAATGACGTTATGACGTCAACGTTTATAGGAATTTAGAAGCTTGTTTATATTAGACATGTAAAGATGGATGTTACATAGTTCTTCTGTACTTTTCTAACAATTGCTTGATAAAGGCCAGGAGGCCGAAAATTTGCGGCAAAGAGTGTTTGTGTTGTTTCTTTTAGTGTATTTTACTTCCATTTGGAGGACCACTTATTCTACCTTATAAATGAATAACCAAATGAGAAATAAAAACATAAATAAACTAATTAAAAATAAGTAAATAATGAAATTAGAATCTAATCATGCTAGTATAAACTGACGAAGCTTTTTACATAAATACCTTATTGCATGTCTACGCGATAATTTCCTTTGTTGTATTACATATAAAATCGTTAATGTAGGGTTACATTTTAACATTACATTTAATACACGTTTTTACGGCGACATTCGCGGTAATTTAATTAGATCCATTTAATTTTCTCCATCCGTATTACATAGAGAATTACAAATATACATGTAGACATGTGAACGTGCGACTGGACCGAGCGCACGCGGGAATCAATCGCGTTAACGCGAATTCCCTCCCGCGTTAACGCGAGGAGCGCACGCGCGTCCGGTCGAGCAGTCCTAGCACGTGTGCTAAAGCAGTCCTCGTGACCGCTTTTTGCGTTAACATGCATGTTATGTTAGGACTGCACTAATCTGTAGCTTGTGATATCTGTAACCCTGAGTTAAAAGTTTAGTAGTAACTTGTAAATTTCGTTTATGAAAGTCCAAAACATCGGTGCAGCCTCTGACAAATCGAACTAATTGAGATATATAGATACCATATGATGGGAGTCGAGGGACATCGCCATCCAAGTAAGGGAAATTTACAATAGGAAATCCAAAATCCTCACGTTTATCATAAATATTAGTATATATTAGGTTGTTGATAATTTTGATGTTTAAATCTAAGAAAGGTGTAGATTTATCTCAAGTATTAGCTTTATTCAATGTGAGCTCTGGTGGATATATTTCTGATATAAATTGTTCGAATTCAGGGTTGTCGATCACCAAAATGTCATCCAGATATCTGCAAGTATTATTAAATTTGTCAATGAGGTCAAAACGTTTTGATTTTTGAATAGAAACCATAAAATCCCTCTCATAACAATAAAGAAATAAATCTGCTATCAGAGGCGCGCAGTTAGTACCCATAGGAATCCCAACTATTTGTTGATATATCTTGCCATCAAATTGCACAAAAATATTATTCATGAGAAAATCTAGTGCTTTACATAATTCCTTGCAAGTCCAGTATTTATATGAAGTATATTGTTTGTTGGAAAAGAATCCAGAGTTATTCGAAGTACATATGTACGTTTTAGATTCTCTGTGAAAACACCATTGTATAAGAGACATCGACTTGCTTTTAATCAAATCATGAGGCAGAGATGTATAAAGTGTAGAAAAATCAAATGTAGAAATTTGAGTCGCTTTGAAATTTAGCGAAAGAAGTTTGTCTATAACTTCATGAGAATTTTTAATCGACCAAAAGTAATTGATGTTACTATTATGAAATGCGACATCACAATATTTGATAATATGGTTTTTTATAGCAGTTAGAGCAGACGTAATATGTTTCGATAGTACCGTAGTAGAGCAGTGGCTAGAATTAGATATGAAACGTGATTTATATGGACTTTTATGTAGTTTTGGGAGCCAATACATGGTTGGTAGATCAGATTTATCAGTTTTAATTTTGAAGTCGGACATGGTGCAAGGTGCTCTCTTTTGAGGTAGGGCTTTCCACATATGTATGAGTGGAGTTTAATTCGTTTTTAAGTACTTCAATATAATATAGTCTTCAAACAACTATTATGTTATTACCTGCTTTATCAGCGGGAACAAAGACATGTTTAGCATGTAAGTCAGCTATCTTCTTTTTAATAGAATTTGTCGTCAATGTATTAGGCTGTTGAAATAAATGCGGATTTTCCGTAAAGTTCTTAATACGGATATCGACAATTCTTAAAATCTCGAATTTCCAATCATTAAGAGCATGAACCTTCACCTGTTCTTTTTTACATAACAACCGTCACCAATGATTTTATCTAAATCATATACGAGTATTATATGCGCACGTTTTTCAAGCATTTGTAGATAAAGATCTAGGATATTTGTGAACATACCAGACAATCTTTTCTCCCATATTCGCAAAGTTATCCTCATTATTTGTCAAAATGATCGGCCTTTCTTCGACCAGGGAATGAAAGACAAGAGAGACGCGTTTCATCGAAAATGACGCAGACCTAGTTACTGACATCTAACTGACGTTATTGTGTATTGAATGTGACGTAAAGCGCTGTACACTTTGGTTGATTATGTACGGCGAAGTTCAACGTCAATATTTTCAAATATACATGTATTTAGTAATTTTATGTGCTTCAAATTATACTCATTAAAGTTGTATATCCTCGGCGGCAAAGCAAATAAATCTAGTGGTGGGTTGGCCCTTCTGTGAAATGGGCCAAACGTGTTGTTCTGCATGAAAAAACATCTATACGCAGAAAAGAAATATATCAATGTTTTCAAACAAACCTTGTTGATAATAGTACATATGTAATTACGCTGACTCATCGTTCACAGTCAAGATCACAAGACAATTCACCTTATTATCACCAGAAAGGGTTTCATAAATGAAATACACATACCATAGACGGATTAAGAATTTTGTTGAATGGGGAGGGAGGGGGAAGGATGCAGTCTCCCATGATTAATGTTTTGCAGTATTCGGTCCGGAAAAGGGGTTGCAGCCATAAAATTATCGAAAATGACCTTTTTTTGGAAACACTTTCGAAACCTTGCAACTCCCCTTTAAATTCACCAATGCATACCAAACGTATGTCTTTAATTATTCACAAGTAATGGGCAAGGTAAAGGTTAATTTTGACATTAAGGTCAAGTCACAAGGTCATTGACTTTGGTGTCATTTGAAAGGGTTTTATTGGTGGAGTACACCTCTGAGATTGAAGTCTGTCTCTTATGTTTGATAAAATGTGGGCAAAGTTAATTTAGCTAATTCTAGCATATGGTTTACGGTCAAGGTCATTTGTTAAAGGGACTTTATAGGTGAAGTACACACGTCATATATGATGTCTTTTAAAATTATAATTCAAAAGTTACGGACAATGTCGATGTTGCAGACTGACACTTGAAACACAGATAGGGCAAAAGTAATATACTTGGACCTCAAATATTACGTAATTTGATCCCGGAGCATAGAAAGGAAATTCAATAGTAAAATTGTTGTATTGTATAGACATCCAATATTTTGAAACATTTTCTAAAAAAGGGAATTTTTTTAGGATGTTGTTTATGAAGTAATTATTATAAATATCACATATAGATATTTGAGTATAGTGAGAGAGAGAGTTGAGGGGGGGGGGGGAGTAATTAATAATCGCATATATCCTTCAAAAGCATTGAGCGTTTTTATATACTGATCTAACCATTTGTTATCAGTTTCCATTAACACTTGAACTATCTTCGCAGCACAGTTAAGGCCGATTTCGTCTTTTTTCCTTCTAAGATTGAATATTATTTTTCCATATTGTCTTTACATGACTTTTTTTTAATTGAACACATGTTCCGAATAGTGTTCCATACATATTTGTAATTGTCACGTGACTTCATAGCAACATAAATTTTAAAATAAAACAAAGTCGAAGCACCGTAAATTTTTCAAAAGCACCCCCTCTTATCCTATTACTAATAGCATGAAATTCATATCATTTAGTTTGTTGTATCTCCATCTTTAGTAAAATTGCTGCGGGATTATGTGAAATTCCAATTGTATAATGAACAAAAATAAAGAGTGTCGTGCGAAAAAGCGTCATTTTTCGATCTATTTTATGATAATGAGGAGTTATTTGCTATTATAATAGGATCTCGCAGCATTTTTCATATAGGAAATTTTATCAACTTTTCATATATCTAAAGACTTTTATCATCATTTGTCGATATGAGGGGGTGCTTTTAATTTTTCTGCAATGTTGTTAGATAAACGAGTGCCTAGATTATATTTCAAACGTTTCGGAGACGCCGGTAAAAGGAAGTAACTCCTAGATCTAAAAATAGATGAGTAACTTTGTTATCCGCGAAATTTAACTTGTCAAGGAGAATTAAGGAAAGAACAATATCTTGAAAACAAGGTATAATATGTAATATATAGATAAACACTTCCCAAATCCGTAAAACCTATGTACATGTGTATATAATATTATTGTTATACAATGTATAAAACGTGTGGGTCTCGATTTTATATGTCAAATAATTCATGTGAAATGGTTGCTTCTTTAATTTTTTTTAGCTTTAAAATAATTACAATTACTTTTCATCTTCATCTTGGCATGATGTGTTATTCACCTTTTAACGTGCACCTGTTTTCTGGATTCCACAAGCATTCAATCGACACTGAAGATGCAGTGGCCATGACTACAGTCTACGGGGTTCATTCAAAATTTGTTACTATTAATGGGTCGTCTCAAAATTTATAAATGATTAAATGATAAAGCACTAAATTATTATAGAAATAAACTTTAACTTATACAGTTTCTTGAAATTAGAAATATAAAATGATAATAATGCATGCTTAAAGGCGTTGCCAAGGTTCAAGGAAACACGGGGGCTATGACGTCAATCGCATTGCATCATTTTCGCGGAAAAATATCTTGCATCACTTAATAAAACGCCTTAACTATGCTGCGTTAACGTCAACTCTAATGCTTGAAAATGCCTTATTTTGTGCTGTTGTCAAAATATTACCCATGGATTAATTCAGTCCAGACTGTCATTATGTGTGTCTATATAAAGGCTAACTACTGTGCGATTTTCAGTGAAATTGATCGATAGGAAAATTTTGAATACCTCGAGGCTACTCCCTTATCCGCTGATATAAGTAATACATATACGCATGAAGTGAAAATTTATCTACAAAGATAAATTTAAATAGTGTTTCTAAGGTTTTTTTTTTTTTTTTTTGTCTCAAGCTGTAAGCGCAATATATAAACTGTGCACGTTTTCTCGGAAAGCTACATAATATATATTTGAAGAATGATTTGTCCAAAGTTACGTTAGAGATATCCACTACACCGATTTTATTAAACATATCTTTTCTAAGATCTTCATAGATAGGAAAATGGAGTAAGAAGCGTTTTCGGTTTCGATATCTCTTATTGTTTGTCTAGGAGTCCTTAACGCTTGGCGAATTTTCCTTGTATTAAAGCTTTCAACATATAATAATATGTTAGTTATACGACTGTTTATGTCCATATATTAGAATTTTTTATTTTCGTCAAATGTATTCTCAATGTGCTCTTACCAGTCTAGACGTTAATGATAGTGTGCGTACAATACAAGAGAAATAAATCTTCTGATATCGTATATGATAAACCATCGCATGGGAGAGAGTACCTGTCACACGGTTCACTTATCGGTTCAGGAGATGACTAGTAGTGTCTTTCATAACGCTAATAATTATAATAACGGGTATGTAAAGCATCCTTCAACTTGTCAAACTCCTTTTCAAGGAAGAGGAAGTAATTGTGCTTTGTACACTTGAGTATACATGTGTACATTTATCTTAAATTTATCATATATTTACATTATTTTTATTTTAAAAGGTGAAAAAAAATATTGAGATAATTTTGTAATGTCAACTATATTTACAGTTGCATATAATAACGTCATACGCATTATTTCATGAGCATATAGATTTATCATAAATGGGGAAAAATAGGCATTCTGAAAGCCAAAGCAGTTGCTCCAAGTTTTAAAGAATGTGTCTTATATTCCGGTCATCAGACTGTATAGCAGATTATCAGAAGAAACCGAATACGCTATATCCGAAAACAAAAATTCTGAAAAGGCCCTCACTACTAGATATAAGCCGTGAAATACAAGAACTAGGGATTCGGTTCTCAAATGGGTGTGATATTAATAATTAATACTGTGTACTATGATATCATAATTGTACGACTCAAGCTTTGAAAAACAGTCATTGGTTTTTTTGTGAACGATTGTGTATTTCTCATAATACTATTTGATAGAGGGCACGTTGCCAACGATTAGTGAATGCACAATCGATTAGTGTTTTCTTTTATTATTATTATTATTCAGATAATGAACTTGGTATATGGCACTAGATCAAGGTAAAGCAAAATGCAAATGCTGTAAGTAGTCAAATATCGATCAATAAAATGGAAATTAAGATTATTTGGTGCAAGTAAAATACAACATTTGAAATGTAAACAAATCAATATCTGTAAATTATATTGCTGTTGACATCGACGCATCAACTGAAGCTAACTGATTAAGATGTCCTTGGAAACCTCAGCCCACCTAGGCATTGGCACTAATCGCTAAATGTAGTCAGAGAAAAGTGCAATATTAAACTCCATGGCGGTGTGGCTCAATGAATGAGGGGCTGAAAAAATGTCCCGGGTTCGATTCCCGCCATTTCACTTTGTCACGGAATTCATTTCTGGTGTGGCTCGTTTGCAAAGTTCGCACATCCTTTTCCCTCTGGTCTCTGAGGAGTCCTCGGTAAAACGATAAATTGATCAGCTGGGACCAAGAATAGCACGTTCCTAAACATATCTCTATATTGTTGGGGATCGGTGCAATCCAGACAGATGGGTGCAAACCCAAAGCAAGATTCCGTTTACTCTTCGACAGCTTAAGGGTAAGTTTTTGACCGCTGCGGACGATAACAATATTAGCAAGCCTAACTAGTATACTGCGTCGTTCTGTCTGGCTGATACCAGGTGTTTATTGTTAGTATCGGTGTCAGTACCACATTGATTTGTGCATCGCATATTCTTCCTCTGTTCGTCCTCATGGAATGTCTGGCTGACTAAAACTATAGTTATTCTCACAGCCAACGCAAATTCAAAGTATTGTTAAGCACATAATCTCAGCTCGAGAACCAACAGATAGTGCTAATTAAAATATAACGGTTGATGTGTTCACAAGATGCAAAGTAAATATCTTAGGTCATTTTCAACCTCGGAATTGGCACATAGCTTGAATTTCTTTGTTCCTGATGAAATCCGGATGAATGAGGCTATTCATCTGAGTTGGTTACCATTGTCATTGCATCTTAAAGACCTGTTCCACGTCGTACATTTGCTTTAACCAATGAATCTAGAACACCAGTTTTCCTTTTGAGCATAACAATTCACTAAACAGAGCAGTCAAATGGAATTGATGATCATGTCTCCTTAGCTTCTTGTTACTGGACTGGCAATGCTAGAAAAGGACACACTAGCTATGGTAAAAAGTACCTGGATGGTTATCTAGCTCGAATTTGTGTTGTCCACTTAACTTCACAGAAGTGAAGCTATAGAAATTTGACGTTATGCATTTCCAGGAAGATAAGCTGGCACTTGTTGTTGCATCTTTTCGCATACTTTCGATAAACGCTCTGTGTTCTCTACTAGGAACTAGCTACAAAAGCAATGATGGTACTCTTATAGTTGATAAACATGCTCTTTTTTGTTGAGGCATAAACACAAATCAATAGAAGTCTCTGAACTGGATTTCAATATAAATGCAGTTGAATCATTGCCTAGTTCTAGTGGTGTAAATAACAAAAAAGGTTCAACCGAAGTTACAGCTAAACTCTCCTCAGATGAATGCATTTCAGATGACTCCACCTCAGGACCTCCTCTTCATCGCGAACGGTGTCACTATACTGGTTTCGTCGCCATTAAGACTTTAATAGAGATATTAAGAACTCCAGACTGCCTTGCCATATTGCTTTGAGACATCTTCCAGCATTCCAGTAAGACGCAACCGAACATGTTCCATCATGCAAGCCATCTCTCAATTGCGAATTGATTTGGAAAACCATTGTGGAGTTAATAAATATGGTTGTATGATGTATTAAACTAAGCAATCCAATGGAAGTTGGAAAGTGTATTCCTATTACATCTTCTTGAATAGCATGGAGATTCAGAATTCTATTGAGTGGTCATTGAAAAGGAACCTACCTTCGACAAAACTTGTTTATCTGCCACTTGTGGTCAGAGACGAAATGGTTTGTAGAGGCTGGTTGCTTAATCAAGCGATAGAGACAAAAGAACATATATCACCTCACGAACATGGCCAACATTAGCAGATAAATGAGGACTATGCGGACTTTATAACATTTGGAATGTTTGTAACTGCTATGGCTTAATCCTAATCGTAACACCTCTCTCTTTCCTCACTCGCTTTTCATGAATTTCTCTTTATTCTCTTTAACACTTTGATATTCTACTTTATGATAACGTCCACATTGTGGATGATAACCTGGGTCTGATATAGTACTGAGTACTTGTATCATAATCTTGTGGCAAAACTGTTACCTCAAACCTGACTCTGAAAATTCCAGTCAGGTTTGACCACGAAGTCACTGCAAGTGATCAGCTCTGGTATAGCTTCAGATACTTAATTTCACTCAGAGAAAGTAATTTTAAGTTTCCTCCAGTTGACCTATATTTTATAGCTGCTTTTGCAAATGCAGGCCCCATATTTTGTAGTTTTGTCAATTCATTTTCGGTTATAGGGTTAATTTTTGTCTTTTCACCTCCTTGAAACAACATATTGAAATTTGATTAATGTATAAATATGTATGAGAAAGAAGAAACAAAATCAATAGTAATAGACCACACAACTATAAATATATATATATATATATAATCTCCTCATGTGCTGTTTCGTAAAATTGACCTCTTCAAAATCACACAGACAGACAGAGAGAGACACACACAAACACACACTAAATAAATGTGCGACAGCAATAACACGTAAAATTATTAGCAATGTTTTGCTCATTTTATGAAGCCAGGTGCTGGGGCATTGACATAAATTTTACAAAATAAAACACAAGTTCCAGTTACCTTGTATGGAACACGTCTATTCAATTCAAGTGTCCCGCTGAGAATGCCAACTTTCGGGAAACCCCTTAGTTGTTTTGGTCGAGGTAGTAGTCGAAGACGGATATATGCCGACCCCACACTATCTACCATATGATCCCATCCTCTCCTCATTTATTGTATAATATAATATGAATGTTTAATATATATAACAATAAAATATTAAGAAATTTCAAAAATATTCTTATTTTATTTCTTTAATTTTGAATCACTACATAGAATCAATAGTAAGAATATGACAGCAACACAAGATGGGCAAGGATCAAGGGGCAGACAATTCTGTCAATTTTGCAGTATTACTTTAAAAACTCATAATTCCATACTGACATAGCTTTACATTGCTTATCGAAACAATTCCAGGTATTAACCAGACCACATACGCGAAGACTGCTGTCACACTCTGAGATTAGAATTGACACAATGAAAGCAAAGTATGTTAATTTGTCAGAAGGGGCTGTGGACTGAGGGTTAATATATTGTTGTGATAACTTAACACTGTGAGGGTTAGGTACCTCAAGGTTCTCAGTTTAATAAATATTACAAACATTACATTATCTTGCTTTGCCTCTCAAATGCATTTTGAATGTTGGAGAGTCACCACACAGAAGACAATATGTATTTCATATATAAGAAAGTGATTAACACTCACAAGTAATATGCATATCAAATTTATAAAAGGGAAATAGAGCAGGATTTTCCATAGGAAACCTTCCCCATAATAAAGGACCAACCCAGGAAGAGTATGACATAGCTCTGTATTTACCTGAGTATGGGTTGATGGTACCTTAAGGAGTTTCACCATCAAACATCAACTTACTGAGACCAAGTGAAACTAAATATTTAAAAACAGATTGCCTGGACAGCACTGAAGACTTAGCGCGGTAACTCTTTCAATTATAATGATAATATTGATGTCATTTGTGCACTAAATTAAAAAGAATATATGTTCTATATTTATTTTAATGTAAAACAATAACACCCACCCCCCAGTCATTATTTAAGAAATATTAAGAAAAACCTGATGTTAATTTATGTACTAAATGACAAATTTTTTTTCTGGATATATTATTTCATTCTCAATTTCCTTTTTTCTCAAAAAATATAATAATCCCTTAATAATTTCTATTTGATATTATTCATTTTCTAAAGAACTGTTTTCCTTTAAATGAATTAAGGAAACGGAAAGCTTTTTTTAATCTAGGAAGATAACTCTGATAAACCTGTTATCTAAAATTCAAGTAAGATAGACACACATCTTTTAAAATTTAAATAGGCTAAATTCAAATGGATACAGAACGTTTCATGTGCAGCAGACATAGGAGATGTGAAACTTTGTGTTCAGAATGCATGGAGAGCAAACACCAGGATGTGGGGGAACCACAAGTATTACATGGTAAGAGAAGAGCGACATGGACTTGCTTGTTGAAAGGTGTAGTTTGTGATACATGGAGATACCAGTCTCAAATATTCGTGTTGTACAAGGAAGTCCCTACAAATCACCGGAAGAAAACCCACCGACATCAATATGGGCATGCAGGTGGTGTTAAGCGTCAGTCCTGTACGTGGAATATCACTCTGGAAAATTTTATTGTCCAGCAAGATCTCAGCCCCTTCTGCAAAAGGATTGGAAAATTCTGGAAACAACGTGAATAAAATTATAGTGAATACAAATAAAAATGGATACGAGGAAGGAGTAAGAGATTAATAAATAATAACAAATACAATTAATAAAAAGACTCAAACATCTAGATAAAAACATGAAAACTGTGATAAATGTACAGCCAGTATCCCTTTTGAAACCAGTATATGTGATGAATACATGTGGGCTACACAAGGCCTCCAGGATATTAAGAATACTGGCCTAAGTGTATCTCACATATCAGACGGTGAAAATTTGGCAAAAAGGGGAATTAAATATTTTGAAGTTTATCATTCACTTGACGTAAGAGATATGTCAGACAATTATGGGGAAATAATGAAGAAAAGGGGTAATCTTGAAAAAAAAAATTGTGCCCGAACGAACAAAACAAGACCGTACCAAACAAACTGGCCATCGACATCTCACAGAGATGTCAAGCAGAGCTTAGCCAAGCTTACAAATTATATGCTGGAGATTTAAGGGTCATGAAAAATAATATCATGCACATCTGATGTTCTTGTGCATTGTTATCAGGATTATCATTACTTATGCAGAAAGCATTCCTTTAAACATAAGGGGGATAACCAATAACTGGATTTTAAAATCTCATTTTCTACATACTGGCTTTGCAGTTATCGATTCTCAAGAAACAACGGAGATTTCAAGTATGTGCTTGAATTAATTGTAAATGACCGTACAGAACGTTTATTTCGGAAAAGGACGAAATGATGAAAATTTGGCACATACTATGATTACATAATTGTTATGGAGTATGATCGGGAATCTATAAATTGTACTTTTGTCGACAATGGACTTTGGGAATTTTATGAGATTTGTGCAGGAAGTGATTTCATATATACCTTCCCGTGCTTGATGACACTTTCAATGTATATTGCTACAAGGAAAACTGAAAAAAAAAAACAATACTTCACATGCCGAGAGAATAGTTTGTATCATAAATATTGAGTAAAATTGAATTCAATGAAAGTTTTATTGCACAATTCATTGAGATGGCTGCATGTCTTCCCCTACCGTTATTCATGATATACCAGCATGCCAATATATACTGATGTCATGACAGCAAAGTGAGAACTATTTATTGTTTAGTAAGAAAAAAGAGGAGTCACCGGCTCAGTTATGTTACTTTCACACCCGGCCCACTGGCCTATATGTCACTGTTGAAGTAGTAGAAGCGATCCAAGGGACGTAATGCTGAAAAGTGTTTAAAACGTTCACACATTTGTGTGCTTTGTCAAGCATGTTTCAGATCTAGACCTATGTCGTTCACATAAAAGAAAAAAGAGGAGTTACCGGCTCAGTTATGTGGCAGAAGTCACCATGGAGCTATACAATACATGAATATAAATAAAATACTAGAACATATAACACATTACAAAAATATTTGATTGTAGTGCAATTACGATACCGACTTAGGACGGTCATTTAATTTGACAAAGGCCAAACAAATGGTGTGGTTAACCGGTTTACGGGCCCACCTTCCCACTCACCGTAACAACAGAACAATCAAAAGACGTACGTTTAAAAATTTATAAATAATCCTCCATGTAAAGAACAAAGGTCAACAGGTATCGCATATTGAGAGGTCATAAAAATATAAACACGTAAGGTATTGTAAAACACATAATGGTATAAAAATATATGCGACATCAACATGATAAACCGTGCTCTGCCAGTCTGAAAGCGAGCTAAGACCCTAGATCTGTAGGAGTCCCGACTAACAGTCAGAGGGGACGAGGATCATGACCATGTCTCCTCTGAAAGAGGTTTGGACAAGGCCCGTCATATAGTCCCCACCGCCCTGTTAGTCAGCGTGCAACGTTCAAGTAAAAGTCTGCATAAGGCTGTAGAGGGGCGAAATACAAGACCTATAGTCTTTTTGATATCATAACAACAATTACTATGAAGTCGTGAAAATAATTCATTCTCCTTTGTCTTAAACGTAATAGAAACAAAGCACAGTTATTTTGGCAGGGACTCACTATAAGAACATAATGATTAAACAGTGTACGGATATTAAACATTACAGTGAAATTGTTTACTAATGATAATTGTTTGAGCCAGGGTAGCTCAGAAGAGGAAGTGTTCGAAAAATGACCAAAAGCTTTTGGCTCCGACTCCCACAATAAATCTTCCGGACGAGACAGTAGAAACCGAGATCCTGTGCCACGGTAGGCGTGGCACGTTAAGGATCCCTCACTGCTTTGAGTAGGTGCTTTTGCGGAAATATGAATTTCTGTGCAGTACACCAGGCAGATGCTTTTAGTTTTACCCCCAATAAAATAATCTGTCAAATTGACTATTGACATTCAGTTAATGCATACAGCTTTCCATATTGCAGTTAAACATAATTGACTGTCAACTTGCAACACAACGTCTTATAATTAAAGAGTCGGTCTTCGGTGTTGCTAAATAGCTAGTTTTGTATGTATAAATAAACTGAACGAAGATTATAGATTTTATGTGTAAAATTACGGCTGCATGTCAAATCATACAACAGAATAAGCGTACGTTTTTACGACCATTGTAAGACTGGACGCATTATGATATGACCTATACTTCCTTCCGTTTATGTTAAGAAATCGTTTTAAAGTCCGTGCGTACTTCAGCCAGATTGATTCACCGTGACAAACGCTATGACTTAAAGAAATGCTTTCACTCAGGGAAATGAAGGCGAGTTTGCATTTCGGCTGAATAATGCAACTTCACTTGCTTTGGGATAAAGATGGTCACACAGTTCTGCGTTTTTTATGGGTACATGACATTTTCAAACACCTTTTTCAGAAATATCTTAAGTTTACTTTTCAGCTAAAGATGTGGCCAAGGCATATTTTAGGGTGAAAGTTTAGTCAATTTCCAAAAAATATCAGAATGGAGAGTTAGTCACAACTTTACTGTCGGTGAAATCCACGTTAATTTGACATAAAGGTTTTTTTTTTGTACTTTTGGCTGTTTTTATGTTTTGTTTTGTTATGGATACAGATTTTGTGTATTTGAAATAAGTTATTACCCTATTTCGAAATATGATATCTTAAATGTTAACGACGGATGTATAATACAACGTATGCATTGTTTATGTTTTCTCTCTTTTGAATGGTAATAAAATAAGAAATATGACAGGCATGTTATGTAGTACTCCCATCAATGTGTCCATGAACCTATTAAATTCAGAGAAAATGGGTCATTCTAAGAAATGTCGATGTAATATTGTAATGGAAACAATTCATAATGTCAATCGAAAAGTCTTGCGATCCGAAAAAAATATCTTCGACATGGAGACATGTGTGTAGTTATTTAAAATAATAAAACACGGAGAACACATTAACCAAAAACGACGAATTTATCAATTTATCTCCTTTTTTTTCTATCGAGCATTTTCGTTGTTTTCTTTAACCCATAACAATACAACTACTGTTATCAAAGCGATAATGCATCATTCCGTTTAAATAGAGCAATTAAAGAGGATATTTTATAGCATTTGAAAAGACCTTCCTTTGAAAATCACTTGATTTTATAATTAACTTGAATCTTTTGATCTACAGTCCTTGTATGATACATAACTAAAGCAGTGTTTTTGAAAAATATCAAAACAAAAATTTAAAACAAATCTCAGTGGAAACTTTAGAATATATATTCATACAACATCCTCTTCCATATAATTATCGGGGTTTACTCCATCTCTGGAGATAGGGTCAGGCAAATGAACATCATTTTCTTTGTTCTTCTCAAATGTCTTTTGCTTCTGATATCTATTAATGGAAAATGTTACAATATATAAGTAAACATGAAAATTAATCTTGGAGGTTATCTGTATAAATATTCTAAAATTAACACACACCATCGTTTTGTCTTTACATCGACATCAATTTGCATCCGAATTTAAAATCTGAGATGGGAATAGAGTCTGATTCATGCACAAAACAGCTACTGCAAAAGTTCTACAGAAATTTGTGTAATCTCTTAAATACAAGTTGTCGATTCCATTAATATCGGCAAGATTAAGACGGCCAGTTCATGTCGTTTGACATTTTGGAAAGAGGGACCTTAAACTGAAAGAGATAGCTTTTTGGGCTATTTTTGTTTTCTTGATGACAGTTCAAGACCTTCGTTCAGTTATAGGTAGTCGAGAAGCAGACTGTTTAAACGAAATATGAGTTTCATTTGTAATATTTCTCTAATTCCATACATACGCAAAGGAAATAATTTCTGCATTATTACATACTGTTTAAAAAGGACAATGCACTCCACCATGATGAAAATAATGAGTAAATTTGCCATTCCAACCAATGACAGAAGTATTATATGTGGAGAATCAGCAACGTATACACTCTGCTCCTGCTCATCTGTAGCTGTCGATATAGGACTACCTTGTAAAACGGGAAAAAGAAAGCTGACAAAAACCCAACAATCGAACTCATGGAAAATATTCATACTATATAAACTCGAATTTACAAGAGAGAGAGAGAAACAGACCTTATTTTTTTTTCTCAAGACATAGTTGTGTTTTTACTAATTTTCTTTTGCAGAGTATGTCATGCCTCATTCATTAACGTTTTAGTTATTTCAAGATGTGTTAGGAATAAATCTTACTTTGACAGCCAACTTTAAAGTCGCATATTTCAGTCACAGAACAGTTGCACATGTATCTACATTCATCCCCATAGCGTCCTTCAACGCATTGTTTAGAGCAGTTCCACCCCCAGAACCCTGGCTTACATTCTGTAAAATGAATCAACCAACTAAATGTCAACTTCTATCAAGAATTTACAAGAATTACGTGATTACAAAAATATAACAGACACAAATGATATTTCTTAAATAATTTTTTATTTATTTATTTATTTAATTTTTTTTTTGTAATATTCATAAAAATAATACTTGTTTACTGGAATCAATAATGACTTTCTAAACGGTGCTCTTTATTTATAGATGATCAGATCGTGAATTTCCTTGACCGTTTAGATATAGTACCAATTTAATAACCAGTGTTTAGATCGATATCCCTCTCCTTTTATTTGTGTAATTTGGAAAGTTACTTTTTAAAGTTTTTAAAATTGCCTGTCCTCATTAAACGTGAGTGCTGTTTTGTTTCCCAGTCCTTTTTAAAATGCAATAGTAAAACAGTTTTCGTGTTGCTTCTACATGTAAGTCTTGAGCACACTTTGAGAACACCATAAATGCCCAGTCCAGTACATTTTTTGCGAACCATGATCACATTGTAGCTGCTGTGTTTCTACTATACATTATTTCAAGATTTCGAAGGTTTTATACGACGCATTGTTTAAACAAAGCAAAGGAATTGAAAAGTCATTACACTGACTTTAGATACACTACCATTATTTTCAGCGGTATCGGATATAAAATCTTTTTGTAAAAAAAAAAAGAAAAGAAAAAAAAAAAAACAAACAAACAAACAAATGGGTGTGAACACTAATGCCCCCGGCGGCAACAAAGACAAAATAGTTATTTCTAACCTGAAGGTCATTGTCAATGTCAAATGATCATCACCCTTGGTGTCATTTGAAAGGGCTTCATTAGTTGAGTATGCATGTCTAATATGAAATCACTATCACTCACGGTTTAAAAGTCCAAGGTTAAAGTTGACAACAGACGAACAGACAGGACAAAAGGTCATCGAACTTGGTGTTATTTAAAAAGGCTTCATTAGTTGAATACGCCTGTCAGATATGAGGTTCTATCGCTCACGGTTCAAAATTTATGACCAAGGATAAAATTGACAAAAGACAAACAAACAAACAGATAGACAGACAGGACAAAAACAGTATGCCCCCCCCCCCCCATCCCTCCCGGTTATCTTCGTGGACTCATCGCGACAACAGGGACAAGAAATATATATGATAGTATGGGAACTTCAAACATTGTTAGATACAGATGCATGATAAAGAGAGAATGGTCCAACAACTAAACGGCCATGAAACTGTATCATGACGCAAAGTTCAGCTCATGAGCTCATGAGTATTTCAATTTGTTATATATTCCAATTTATACTTCTTAATGTACCTTATCTACAGCATTTTAATAGTGTCTAAGATATTGCTCTATAAGCCACATTGTATCCATCTCGTGTGAAAATTATCGTAACGAATCAACTGCTTGATTGTGTAATTTATGTGTTTTTTCGCTTGTCAATGAACTATCGCAAATACGGTATTTTCGCTGTGGGTAATGTGACAGAATATTCATTGTAATATGTGGTTGGTCGCTGACGACTTGTGTACTTGACTAGGATGAAGTCATACCAATACTGAAGTACTGATATTGCTTACAATATCTGATATCGATATCATTTTAGATTACCATTAGGTTTCATGATACGTTAGACATACTAAGTCGAGCGCTGGGAATATGAAGTCGAGTGCTTGACTTAAAGATGAAAAATGTGTGTCCTAAACCAACCACCTTATAAAAGACAAAAATCCAGATACATTTCCTGGCATTCTTATTTATCACTTGCATTAATGTCCTTAAAACCAGATAGCGTACACGACAAAAACGCATTATAAAAAATTTACAATGAGAGAATTAAAAATAAAAATACCACGATAAGTGACAAAACTCCGAGAAGAAATTAGAATTCTTTTACGATTAAACGGAAATAACAAACTTGAATCTTACGTCCTCAGAGCACGTTCAGACACTAAATTTTAAACAAGAAAACTTCTACAAGAGAGATCCATCTCAGGCATAATTTTTTTTCTATGGTGGCGTCACACTTGATAAGGCAAGTACTATCTAATCAGTAGATCAAACCTGTCTTGTGCTAAATAACTATTTGAAAATATTGAAATTTTATAATTAGACGAACAGGTCGACCATGAAAAAATGTTCACAAAAGTACAACTCACATTTGCAAATAATTTTATCATATAAATGTGAAATATGACATAGGATCTATGTTATGTTTTCAGGTCTAATTTTACCTAGCATGAAAGCAAAACGAGAGTTCTATATATAGGATCAAACATAGGTCTGTTTTGATGCATGAGTTTAGTTTTTGTTCAGTTGACTTCATTGACTTCTTTTCTAATGTCTACTCACCTACACATTCATCTTCTATTTTTTTAAACCCATAGCAGCAGCTACCATTACTGTATCAGAGAAATGTATAAATGAAAACATCTTATATTTGTTACAAGAATACGTATATACAAAAGGAAAAAAGGAAATCTGACACATATGCATGACCAATACCTACATACACACACATAGTACAGTTAAAAATATATGAAATACATTTCAAAAAATCGTGATAGTAATGTGGTGTTGGCACCGACTAAGGTAAGCCAAGTGAAATGACAATCGCCACTCAATTATGGTTGAGAATCGGTTTATTGAATCACCTTCCCATTCACCTAGAGAGCAGTACAATAAAAAGGGGCAATAAAAAGAGTAGTTACTGGTTCAAATCATTGACAACTGCTAGAGAATCAGATATTGTTTAGGAATCTATTTATGATAACTCATGATGCACTCCACATGCCCATTCGGCATGATGAATTGTAGTAGACAATAAAAATAGAAGCAGCAAGGGTCGCGTTAGACGGAACGTGTTTAAGATTACTTACTTCCCCGGGTCCTGTTGCATATGTCTAAATTCGTCATCTTATGTATATACTAAATGTCTTAAAACGATCAAACATAAATGATTAACATTGGTAATGAAAAAATTGAAAAAAGCTACAATGTATAAAGACTTCTTTCTTACCAGAGAGTTTTCAGTCCATTTACGATGGTTAAATAGAATAGAAAATTAGCTGTCATCAGAATCCATAATCTATACATGACTAGCACAGCCATAACTAGAACAGTGATACAAATGTACAAAGTTATTACGTGTTGATCATTTAAAGTATTTCCGCATAATGTAATGGCGAAACAACATGGCAGATACTAGTTGATGATTAATACTGCGTAAAAAAAAGGACACTTCAATGTTTATTCTATGAATAATACATCAGAGCTTGCAATTACATTACGATATTTACTATAAGTGCAATGTTTGCAAGAACTCTATAAATGAAATCAATGTTTAATTTAGCGTTCAGTTTTTGAATTCGACAAATTGTCTATCAAATAATGCCCAAACCAAAGCACTTGATGTTCAAAGCATTTATGACCAAAATGAATAAATAAATAAATAAATCCGATTTCTCTCGTATATAAAAACAAATTGGATGGCTTGTAATCATTATCAATACTTATAACTTAGAACAATAATGCGTACTTTTGCTGCAACTTCATATATTTCACTATATAAAATATAAGTTCCATATGAATAAACTGAACAATTTTTACGATTGGATCAACTATTAAAATTGCAATTGTAAATATCGGGAGTGACTTGTATGTACTTAAGCAAACGACAGTTCATATTGTTTTACACATTGTTCCCAGAGAGAAGCGTCACCATTTTGAAAATAGGACTAATTCATTTTTATGGAATTGATATCTTGCAAGGTTAATACAGGTTATACCCTTTCAATAATTCAGTATCACATTTCAAACGATTTCTCTGTTGAGGAATAACGATAACACTAGAAGATGGTTAGTTTAAATGCTAGATTCTCAACTATGACAATGGCATACACCTTTATCCAGTGTAGTTTCCATATCATCTGGACCCAAATTTCCGTTGAAGCAGTGATTTTTTAGATGTTCGTGAATAGACACCAGACGCTGAATGTAATAAAATGTGTTAAATAAACTGATCTGCTTATTTACTAAATCAAGAAAAATTATACATCATATGATCGTATAGGGAAAAGTTATAATTTCTTTCTTGTTTCATACAATCCTTGGAATAGTTTATCTTGACGAGATGTACCTAATACATGGTGCAGGTATTTTAGACCTTTGTCATAAGATAAACCTACTTGCAATAGACTTTTTTAACAGGAACATGGACTAGATTAATGAGTAAGTAAGTAAGTAAAGTTAGTAAGTCCTGTATTATAGTGACATGTGTACAAATCAACATTACATTCATATTTTTATTAACTATTACTAGGTGAGATGAATGTTAATTTCACACCCGGCCCATTGGCCTATATGTCACTGTTTAAGTAGTAGAAGCGATCTGAAAAGTGTTTAAAACGTTTACACATTTGGGCGCTTTTTCAAGCATGTTTCAGATCTAGACCTATGTCGTTCATATAACAACCGTTACCAATGATTTTATCCAAATAATATACGAGTATGGTACGCGCACGTTTTTCAAGCATTTGTAGATAAAGATCTAGGATATTTGTGAACATACCAGACAATCTTTTCTCCCATATTCGCAAAGTTATCCTCATTATTTGTCAAAATGATCAGTCTTTCTTCGACCAGGGAGTAAAGGACAAGAGAGACGTATTTCATCGAAAATGACGCTGACCTAGTTACTGGCATCTAACTGGCGTTATTGTATATGGAATGTGACGTAAAGCGTGGTACACGTTGTGGTGGTTGATTATGTACGGCGAAGTACAACGTCAATATTTTCAAATATACATGTATTTAGTAATTTTATGTGCTTCAAATTATACTCATTAAAGTTGTATTTCATCGGCGGCAAAGTAAATAAATCTAGTGGCGGGGTGGCTCTTCTGTGAAATGGGCCAAACGTGTTGTTCCGCATGAAAAACCATCTATACGCAGAAAACAAAATATATCAATGTTTTCAAACAAACCTTGTTGATAATAGTGCATATGTAATTACTCATATTTCACAGTCAAGATCACAAGACAATTCACCTTATTATCACTAGAAAGGGTTTCATAAATGAAATACACATACCATAGACGGATTTAGAATTTTGTTGAATGGGGAGGGAGGGGGAAGGATGCAGTTTCCCATGATCAATGTTTTGCAGTATTCGGTCCGGAAAAGGGGTTGCAGCCATAAAATTATCGAAAATGACCTTTTTTTGGAAACACTCTCCAAACCTTGCAACTCCCCTCTAAATCCCCCAATGCATACCAAACGTATGCCTTTAATTATTCAGAAGTAATGGGCAAGGTAAAGGTTAATTTTGACATTAAGGTCAAGGTCACAAGGTCATTGACTTTGGTGTCATTTGAAAGGGTTTCATTGGTGGAATACACCTCTGAGATTACAGCTTGTCTCTTATGTTTGATAAAATGTGGACAAAGTTAAATTTAGCTAATTCTAGCATATGGTTCAAGGTCAAGGTCATTTGTTAAAAGGACTTTATAAGTGAAGTACACACGCCATATATGATGTCTTTTAAAATTATAATTCAAAAGTTACGGACAATGTCGATGTTGCAGACTGCAACTTGAAACACACATAGGGCAAAAGTAATATACTTGGACCTAAAACATTACGTAATTTTATCCGGGGGCATACAAAGGAAATACCATAGTAAAATTGTTGTATTGTATAGACATCCAATATTTTGAAACATTTTTCTAAACAAGAGGCCCAAGTGGGCCTATATCGCTCACCTGAGTACCTAGATGATCAGTCATGCATGAAGGAAGAATTCATTTATTTTTGCATTAATGTGACTAAGTCAACACGATGTTGAAAATATGTCAAATTTTATTTCAGACTAGAATAAAAAACAACACTTTTTTGCACATCCATTCACGTGATTTTGATATTAAGCATTTCCTTTGTCTCTGCAAGAAGTCATTCAGGGCAACATTTTCTTTAGGTGGGGCCTTTTGTTGACTGATTTCAAGTCTGGGTCATGAACAACAATTGTTTCAAATATTGTCCAGATCTAACTTAAAATTGCTTAATTTCATATGTTGAGTGTTGAGAAACATCTAAAAACTTATTTAGGTGTGTAAAGAAATGAAAAAAAAAATTTCTCCATATTTCAATTACCAAGTGGTATATGTACCATTGTGAGAACTGCTTTTTAGACATGGTGGCATTATCTGTTAACCAATTTGGATAAAAATTTACCAAATTGATAGAGGACCTTTAGTACTTCATGTATTCCTTGTTTCATTAAAATCTTTCATGTGGTATAACAGCAGAAGTGAAAAATGTGATTGAATTGTTCCTATACACCCTCATTTGGAAGTCTTAAAAAATTCATAGAAAATCCAAAAATTGAGATATTGACAAAATTCTTTCAAAGTAACAATCCTTACCATAATTATGATCACAATAGTCCATAAGAAATCATCATTATCAATTAACTAGGAAATATGACACTTTTTTTCTGCATTGAATCACCAAGTCCAAAGAAATGTCGAAAAAAAATTCTAAAATTTGATTTTGGAAGGGAACCAAAATGACAATACCTCTTCACTCATCCCTCTAGATCATTTCAATGCATTCTGTTTGTCTCTGTATACAGCCCGTATGAAAAAGAATATTGTTAAAGGAGGGAACTCTTTTGTGACCTACTTTTGACTATGGTGGTGCCACCTGTAAAGAGGTCTGGACGAAAACAACAGAATTTGAAGAGGATCATAAGTGACTTATTTCTATCAAGATTTATTAAAATCCTTCAAACAGTTTTGTAGAAAAAGTTGAAAATGTGAAAAATGCCCCCCCCCCCTTTTTTTTTTTATTTGGAAGTCTTAAACGTAAAATTCCTAATTTCATCTGTTGAGTGTTGAGAAACATCTAAAAACTTATTTAGATGTGTAAAAAAAAAAAAAAAAAAATTTTTGACCACAGCTGGATTTGATCCGCTACTCTCTATATTTCAATTACCAAGTGGTATATGTACCATTGTGAGACCTACTTTTTAGACATGGTGGCATTATCTGTTAACCAATTTGGATGAAATTTACCACATTGATAGAGGACTTTTAGTACTTCATATATTCCATGTTTCATTAAAATCTTTCATGTGGTTTCGTAGAAAAAGTTGAAAATGTGAAAAATGGCCAACCCCCCCCCCCTTTTTCTTGGAAGTCTTAAAAAATTCATAAAAAATCCAAAAATTGAGATAATGACAAAATTCTTTCACAATAATATTCCTTACCACAATTATGATCAAAATAGTCATTAAGAAATCATCAATATCAATTAACTGAAAAACATGACACTTTTCTTCATTGAAATGACTAAGTCCAGAAACACGTCAAAAAAGCGTAAATTTCTATTTGACGGATCTTAACCCCGAACACAATTTTTAATAACCCATCTTTATAGATTGTTGAAATGCAATTAGTTTCCCCATTTATGTACTGGTTCTGGAGAAGAAGATGTTTGAAGAGGGGTACCCTTTTGGGCACTTTTGGTCCCACCCTGGATCCATCCCTGAGGGAATCTGGATCCCGAACACAATTTTAGTAGGGGACCTTGAGTACATCATTTAGACAAAGTTTGATCCAAATCTGCAATGTAGTTCCAAACAGTTTTGTAGAAAAAGTTGAAAATGTGAAAAATGGCCACCCCCCCCCCCCCCCCACTTTTTTTTTTTGGAAGTCTTAAACGTAAAATTCCTAATTTCATATGTTGAGTGTTTAGAAACATCTAAAAACTTATTTAGATGTGTAAAAAAAAAAAAAATTTTTTTGACCACAGCTGGATTTGATCCGCTACTCTCCATATTTCAATTACCAAGTATTATATGTACCATTGTGAGAACTACTTTTTAGACATGGTGGCATTATCTGTTAACCAATTTGGATGAAATATACCACATTGATAGAGGACTTTTAGTACTTCATGTATTCCATGTTTCATTAAAATCTTTCATGTGGTTTCGTAGAAAAAGTTGAAAATGTGAAAAATGGCCAACCCCCCCTTTTTTTTGGAAGTCTTAAAAAATTCATAAAAAATCCAAAAATTGAGATAATGACAAAATTCTTTCACAATAATATTCCTTACCACAATTATGATCAAAATAGTCATTAAGAAATCATCAATATCAATTAACTGAAAAACATGACACTTTTCTTCATTGAAATGACTAAGTCCAGAAACACGTCAAAAAAGCGTAAATTTCTATTTGACGGATCTTAACCCCGAACACAATTTTTAATAACCCATCTTTATAGATTGTTGAAATGCAATTAGTTTCCCCATTTATGTACTGGTTCTGGAGAAGAAGATGTTTGAAGAGGGGTACCCTTTTGGGCACTTTTGGTCCCGCCCTGGATCCACCCCTGAGGGAATCTGGATCCCGAACACAATTTTAGTAGAGGACCTTGAGTACATCATTTACACAAAGTTTGATCCAAATCTGCAATGTAGTTCCAGAGAAGAAGTCGAAAATGTGAAAAAGTTAACGACGGACGACGACGACGACGACGACGACGACGCCGACGACGACGACGACGACGACGACGGACGACGGACGGCGCACTATGACTATAGCTCACTTGAGCCTTTGGCTCAGGTGAGCTAAAAAGGGAAATGTTTTAGGATTTTTTTTATGAAGTAATTATTATAAATATCACAGATAGATATTTGAGCATAGTGAGAGAGGGAGGGGAAAAGGGGGGGGGGTGTTATTCAACTCTGAATAACTTAGTACCCGTAGGTTAAATGCCCTGCAAACTAATATTCAAGAAAGTCGTTATATTAAAAAACATTCACAGTTTTTTTTTTAATTAAATAGTACATTTGTTTTACAGATGGATAGAAATTTTCTGATGAGGGACTCAGTAATTGGTAGATTTCTCTACATCAGTCAGGAATAAGTTCATTTTACAAGGACATAGCAAAGAATAAATATGATGAGGCTTTTTAATTATTGCATATATCCTTCAAAAGCATTGAGAGTTTTTATATACTGATCTAACCCTTTGTTATCAGTTTCCATGAACACTTGAACTATCTTGACGTCAATTAAAATGCCTGAAAATGCCTTATTTTGTGTTGTTGTCAAAATATTACCCATGGATTAATTCAGTCCAGACTGTGTCATTATGTGTATCTATTTAAAGGCTAACTACTGTGCGATTTTCAGTGAAATTGATCGATAGGAAAATTTTGAATACCTCGAGGCTACTCCCTTATCCGCTGATATAAGTAATACATATACGCATGAAGTGAAATTTTATCTACAAAGATAAATTTAAATAGTGTTTCTTAAGTGGGGTTTTTTTTTTTTTTTTGTCTCAAGCTGTAAGCGTAATATATAAACTGTGCATGTTTTCTCGGAAAGTTACATAATACATATTTGAAGAATGATTTGTCCAAAGTTACGTTAGAGATATCCACTACACTGATTTTATTAAACGTATCTTTTCTAAGATCTTCATAGATAGGACAATGGAGTAAGAAGCGTTTTCGGTTTCGATATCTCGTGTAGCTCTTATTGTTTGTCTGGGAGTCCTTGGCGCTTGGCAAATTTTCCTCGTATTAAAGCTTTCAACATATAATAATATGTTAGTTATACGACTGTTTATGTCCATATATAAGAATTATTTATTTTCCTCAAATGTATTTTCAATGTGCTGTTACCAGTCTAAACTTACAAGAGAATACAATACAAGAGAAATAACTCTTCTGATATCGTGTATGATAAACCATCGCATGGGAGAGAGTACCTGTCACACGGTTCACTAATCGGTTCAGGAGATGACTAGTAGTGTCTTTTATAACGTTAATAATTATAATAACGGGTATGTAAATCATCCTTCAACTTGTCAAACTCCTTTTCAAAGAAGAGGAAGTGATTTTTGTTTTTCTCGTTACCTGTTTCCCTGATCTTGTCCTGTGCTTGGTACACTTGAGGATACATGTGTATATTTTTTAAAATCTATTATAGATTTACATTATTTTTGTCCTAAAAGGTGAAAAAAATATTGAGATAATTTTGTAATGTCATCTATATTTACAGTTGCATTTAAAAACGTCATACGCATTATTTCATGGGCATTTAGATTTACAATAAATGGTGAAAATAGGCATTGACATGTATAAACTACGGGATACAAACATTTAGATTCCGAAAGTCAAAGCAGATGCTCCAAGTTTTAAAGAATATGTCTCTTATTCCGGTCATCAGACTGTATATCGGATTATCAGAGCAAACCGAATACACTATATTCCGAAAACAAAAATTCTGAAAAGGCCCTCACTACTAGATAATAAACCAAGCCGTAAAATACAAGAATTCGGGATTCGGTTCTCAAATGGGTTTGATATTAATAATTAATACTGTGTACTTTGATATCATAATTGTACGACTCGCACTTTGAAAAACAGTCATTGATTTCTGTGAACGATGATGTATTTCTCATAAAACTATTTGATAGAGGGCACGTTGCCAAAGATTAGTGGATGCACAATCGATTAGTGCTTTCTTTAAGTATTATTATTATTATTATTATTATTATTATTATTATTATTATTATTATTATTATTATTCATGTTCAGATAATGAACCCTGATATATAGCACCAGATCAAAGTAAAGCGAAATGCAAATACCGTGAGTAGTCAAATAGTGATCAGTAAAATGGAAATTAAGATTATTTGGTGCATAAAACATTTGAAATGTAAACAAATCAATTTTTGTAAATTATATTGCTGTTGACATCGACGCATCAACTGAAGGTAACTGATTAAGATGTCCTTGGAAACCTGAGCTCCACTAGCAGTTACACTAATCAGACATATGTAGTCAGTGAAAGGTGCAATATTAAAATCCATGGCGGTGTAGCTCAGTGAATGAGGGGCTGAGAAAATGTCCCGGGTTCGATTCCCACCATTTCACTTTGTTACAGAATTCATTTCTGGTGTGGCTCGTTTGCATAGTTCCCACATCCATTCCTCTCTGGTCTCTGAGGAGTCCTCGGTAAAACGATAGATTGATCAGCTGTGACCAAGAATAGCACGTTCCTAAACATCTCTCTCTATTGTTGGGGATCGGTGCAACCCAGACAGATCTCTCCTAACGCAACACAGCTGAATATGCTCAGGGTGCAAACCCAAAGCAAGGTTCCGTTTACTCTTCGACAGTTTAAGGGTAAGTTTTTGACCACTGCGGACGATAACACTATTAGCAAGCTGAACTGGTATACTGCGTCGTTCTGTCTGGCTGATACCAGGTGTTTATTGTTAGGATCGGTGTCAGTACCACATTGATTTAACAACATCGCATATTTTTCCTCTGTTCGTCCTCATGGAATGTCTGGCTGACTGAAACTATAGTTATTCTGCCAGCCAACGCAAATTCAAACTATTGTTAAGCACATAATCTCAGCTCAAGAACCAACAGACAGTGCTGATTAAGATATAACGGTTGATGTGTTCACAAGATGGAAAGTAAATATCTTAGGTTATTTTCAACCTCGGAATTGGCACATACCTTACATTTCTTTGTTTCTGATGAAATCCGGATGAATGGGGCGATTCATTTGAGTTGGTTACCATTGTCATTGCATCTTAAAGACCTGTTCCACGTCGTACATTTGCTTTAACCAATGAATCTAGAACATCAATTTTCCTTTTGAGCATAACAATTCACTAAACAGAGCAGTCAAATGAAATTGATGGTCATGTCTCCTTAGCTTCTTGTTACTGGACTGGCAATGCTAGAAAAGGACACACTAGCTATGGTAAAAAAAGAACCTGGATGGTTATCTAGCTCAAATTTGTGTTGTCCACTTAACTTCACAGAAGTGAAGCTACAGAAATTTGACGTAATGTATTTCCAGGAAGATAAGCTGGCACTTGTTGCATCTTTTCGCATACTTTCGACAAACGCTCTGTGTTCTCTATCAGGAACTAGCTACAAAGCAATGATGGTACTCTTATAGTTGATAAACATGCTCTTTTTTGTTGAGGCATAAACACAAATCAACAGAAATCTCTGAATTGGATTTCAATATAAATGCAATTGAATCATAGTGTAGTTCTCGTGGTGTAAATCACAAAAAAGGTTCAACTGAAGTTACAGCAAAATTCTCCTCAGATAAATGCATTTCAGATGACTCCACCTCAGGACCTCCTCTTCGTTGCCCACAGTGACACTATACTGATTTCGTCGCCATTAAGACTTTAACAGTGATATTAAGAACTCCAGACTGCCTTGCCAAATTGCTTTGAGACATCTTCCAGCATCCCAGTAAGACGTTGTTGTGGCATAAACACAAAGCAATAGAAGTGTCTGGGTTGGATTTTAATATAAATGCCATTGATTCATTGTCTAGTTCTCGTGGTGTAAATCACAAAGAAGCTTCAACTGAAGTTACAGCCAAACTCTCCTCAGATGAATGCATTTCAGAGTACTCCACCTCAAGACCTTCTCTTCGTCGCGAACGGTGACACTATGTAAAGATGATGGATAAATCCAAACTACAAGTCCAAAAATCATGAAACCATAGGACATACAAAATCAATGAAAATAAATGAAAAACAAATGGAAAATAACAAAATATGTCTACTTGAAGAGTATATGTGAACCCCTGTGATGGAGTGAGATCAGGTGCCCGGGGAGAGTGAGCATCTCCTGCTTGCTAGCAACACCCGTCACATATACCCCGTAGAAAGAGTCAAATCGTGTGAATTCCATATGTATCTATATATGGAGAAGTCGAAGTAGGTAACCTTCTAGTATATATATATCTGTGTAAAGTGATCGGAATCGGTCTCAGTCCAGAATATCATTTAAAAGTCTGGATAACGAGATATCATATGGAGTAATAAGAGTCTCGTAACGACCGTAGAACTTCCTCAGTGACGATGCTAGTCTAGCACATATATAACCCTGGTTGATGATTGACTGATTTCGTCACCATTCAGACCTTAACAGTGATATGAAGTACTCCATACTGCCTTGCCATATTGCTTTGAGACATCTTCCAGCATCCCAGTAAGACACAACCGAACATGTTCCATCATGCAAGCCATCTATCAATTGCGATTTGTTTTTTGGAAAAGCATTGTGGAGTTAATAAATATGGTTGTATGATGTATTAAACTAAGCAATCCAATGGAAGTTGGAAAGTGTATTCCTATTACATCACCTTGAATAGCATTGAGATTCAAAATTCTATTGAGTGGTCATTGAAAAGGAACCTACCTTCGACAAAACCTGTTTATCTGCCACTTGTGGTCAGAGACCAAATGGTTTGTAGAGACTTGTTGCTTGATCAAACGATAGAGACAAAAGAACATATATCACCTCACGAACATGGCCAGCATTAGCAGATAAATGAGTACTATGCGGACTTCTCAACATTTGGAATGTTTGTAACTGCTATGGCTGAATCTTAACCGTAACACCTCTCTTCCCTCACTCACTTTTTATGAATTTCTCTTTAGCACTTTGATATTCTACTTCACGATAACGTCCACATTGTGGATCATTACCGGAGTCTGATATAGTACAGAGTACTTGTGTCATAATCTTCTGGCAAAACTATTACCTTAAATCTGACTCTGAAAATTCCACTCAGGTTTGACCACGAAGTCATTGCAAGCGATCAGCTCTGGTATAGCTTCAGATACTTAATTTCACTCAGAGAAAGGAATGTTAAGTTTCCTCTAGTTGACCTATATTGTATAGCTGCTTTTGCAAATGCAGGCCCCATATTTTGTAGTTTTGTCAATTCATTTTCGGTTATAGGGTTAATTTTTGTCTTTTCACCTCCTTGAAACAACATAGTGAAATTTGATTAATGTATAAATATGTATGAGAAAGAAGAAACAAAACAAATGTAATAGACCACACAGCTATAACAAAATATATATCTCCTCGTGTGCTGTTTCGTAAAATTGACCTCTTCAAAATCACAGAGAGAGAGGGAGACAGAGAGAGACACACACACTCACGAAATAAATGTGTGACAGCAATAACACGTAAAATTATTAGCAATATTTTGCTCATTGTGCCATTTTATGAAGCCAGGCGCTGGGGCATCGACACTAATATTACAAAATAAATCACAAGTTCTTGTTACCTTGTATGGAACACGTCTATTCAATTCAAGTGTCGCGCTGAGAACGCCAACATTCGGGAAATCCCTTAGCTGTTTTGGTCAAGGTAAAGTAGTCGAAAACGTGTATATGCCGACCCAACACTATAGTATAACCGAAATTAACACTGTGCACAAAGGTTATATTAGACCAATCAAGGAAGAGTATGACATAGCTCTGTGATTACCTGAGTATGGGTTGATGGTACCTGAAGGAAGTTCACCATCAAACATAAACTTACTGAGACCAAGTGAAACTAAATATTTAAAAACATTTTTATTTAAATATTTAAAAAATATCCCCCCTCCCCTAAAAGTCATTATTTAAGAAATATTAAGAAAAACTGATGTTAATTTATGTACTAAACTCCAACTTATTTTTTTCTTGATACATGTATCTTATTTCATTCTAAATTTCCTTTTTTTTAACAAAAAATATAATATTCACTTAATAATTTCTATTTCATATTTTTCATTTTCTTAAGAACTGTTTTCCTTTAAATGAAATAAAGAAACGAAAGACTTCTTTTCATCTAGGGAGATAACCCTGATGAAAATGTTATCTAAAATTCAAGTAAGATAGACACGCATCTTTTTAAATTTAAATTTGGACAGGCTAAATTCAAATGAATACAGAATGGAACTTTGTGTTCAGAATGCACGGACAGCAAACACCAGGATGTGGGGGAACCACAAGCATGACATGGTAAGAAAAGAGCGACATCGACTTGCCTGTAGAAAGGTGTAGTTTGTGACACATGGAGATACAAGTTTCCAATGTTCGTGTTGTACAAGGAAGTCCCTACAAAATCTCTCGGATGAAAACCAGCCGAAATCAATATGGGCATGCAGGTGGTGTTCAGTTTCTGTCCTGTAGATGGAATATCACTCCGGAAAATATGATTGTCCAGCAACATCTCAGCCCCATCTGCAATAGGATTGCAAAATTCTGCACACAAAGTGAATGAATTTATAGTGAATATAGATTAAAAAGATACGGGGGTGGAATAAGAGATTAACAAATAATAATAAATAAGATAAATAAAAAGACACAAACATCTAGATGAAAACTGTGATAAATGTACAGCCAGTATTCCTTTTGAAACCCACGTGGGCGACACAGGGCCTCCAAGATATTAAAAATAATGGCCTTAGTGTATCTCACATAACAACAGACCGTGAAGATTTGGCAAAAGAGGGAAATAAATATTTTGAAGTTTATCATTTACTTGACACAAGAGATATGTCAGACAATCATAGGAAAAAAATTAAGAAAAGGGGGAATCTTGAAAAAATGTGCCAGAACGAACAAAACAAGACCGTACCAAACACGCAAGCAGGGCTTAGCCTAGCTTACAAATTATATGCTGGAGATTTAAGGGTCATCGAAAATAATATCATGCACATCTGATGATCTTGTGCAGTGTTATCATCACTTATGCAGAAAGCATTCCTTTAAATATAAGGGGGGGGGGGGGGGATAACCAATAACTGGATTTTAAAATCTCATATTCTACATACTGGCTTTGCAGTTATTGGTTCTCAAGAAACAACGGAGATTTCAAGTATGTGCTTAAATTAATTAATTAACTGTAAATGAGAGTACAGAACGTTTATTTCAGAAAAGTACGAAATGGTGAAAATCTAGCACATGTAAAGATGATGGATAAATCCAAACCACAAGTCCAAAAATCATGAAACCAGAGAACATACAAAATCAGTGAAAATGAAAAACAAATGGAAAATAACAAAATATGTCTACGTGAAGAGTATATGTGAACCCCTGCGATGGAGTGAGATCAGGTGCCCGGGGAGAGTGAGCATCTCCTGCTTGCTAGCAACACCCGTCACATATACTTAGTAGAAAGAGTCAAATCGTGTGAATTCCATATGTATTTATATATGGAGAAGTCGAAGTAGGTAACCTTCTAGTATAGAAGGTGTCAAATCTGTGTAAAGTGATCGGAATCGGTCTCAGTCCAGAATATCATTTAAAAGTCTGGATAACGAGATATCATATGGAGTAATAAGAGTCTCGTAACGACCGTAGAACTTCCTCAGTGACGTTGCTAGTCTAGCATATATATAACCCTGGTTGAGCAGCTTAACTGAAAGTCGCCTAGCCCTCAGAACAAAGTCATTGTACTGTGATTACATAATTGTTGTGGACTATGATCGGTAATCTATGATTTGTACTTGTCTCGACAATTAACGTTGGGAAATTTTTAGGATTTGTGCAGGAAGTGATTTCATATATACCTTTCTCTGCTTCGTGACACTTCCAGTGTATATTGCGTCAAGGAAATGTGTAAAAACAAACACTTGATGTGCCGAGAGAATAGTTTTTATCATAAATATTGAGTAAAATTTGAATTCAATGAAAGGTTTAATGCACAATTCCTTAAAATGGCTGCATGTCTTCCCCTACCGTTATCCACGAGATACCAGCATGTCATTATATACTGATGTCATGTTGAACGACAGCAAAGTGAGAACTACATATTGTAACAACAATTACTATGAAGTCGTGAAAAATAATTAATTCTCCTTTGTCTTAAACATAATAGATACAAATTACAGATATTTTGGCAGGAGGACCCACTGTAAGAACATGATAATTAAACAGTGTACGAACATTAAACATTACAGTGAAATTGGTTACCTACAGGGTAGTGTTTGAGCCAGGGTAACTCAGAGGACGAAGTGTTCGAATCATGATCAACAACTTTTGGCTCCGACTCCCACAATAAATCTTTCGGACGAGACAGTAGACACCGAGATCCCGTGTCATGGTAGGCGTGGTTCGTTAATGATCCCTCACTATTTTGGGTAGGCGCTTTTGCAGAAATATAATTTCTGTGCAGTACATCAGGCAAATGCTTTTAGTTTTACCCCCGATTAAATAATACCGTCAAATTGACTATTGACATTCACTTAATGCATACAGCTTTCCATAATGCAGTGAACCATAATTGACTGTCAACTTGCAACACAACCTCTTAAAATTAAAGAGTCGGTCTTCGGTATTGCTAAATAGCTAGTAATGTATGTATAAATAGACTGAAAGAAGATTATAGATTTTATGTGTAAAATTACAGCTGCATGTCAAATCATACAACAGAGTAAGCGTGATTTTTACGACCATTATAAGACTGGACGCATTATGATTTGATCTATACTTCCTTCCGTTTATGTTAAAAAGTGGTTTTAAAGCCCGTGCTTGTTTCAGCCAGATTGATTAACCGCTCCCAACGCTGTGACTTAAAGATCCTCTGAAATGTGTTTACAATTTTTCACTCAGGGAAACTGAAGCCCAGTTTGCATTTCGGCTGAATAGTGCAACTTGCCCTGCTTTGGGAATAAAGATGGTCACATAGTTTTGCGTTTTGTAATGGGTACATGGCATTTACAAACACGTTTTTCAGAAATATCTTCGGTTTACTTTTCAGCTAAAGATGTGGCCATGGCATATTTTAGAGTGAAAGTTTAGTTAATTTCCAAAAATTATCAGTATGGAGAGTAAGTCACAACTTTGCTGTCGGTGAAATCCACGTTAATTTGACAAAACATCTTTTTTGTACTTTTCGCTTTTGTTCATGTTTTGTTTTGTTATGGATACAGGTTTTGTGTATTTGAAATAAGTTATTACCCTATTTCGAAATGTGATATCTTAAATTTTAACGACGGGTGTATAATACAACGTATGCATTTTTTTGTTTTCTTTCTTTTGAATGGTAATAAAATAATAAATATGACAGGCATGTTATGGGGTTCTCTCATCAATGTGTCTATGACCCATGAACCTATTAAATTCAGAAAAAAAATGGGTCATTCTAATTCTAAATTCGGTGTAATATTGTAATGGAAACAATTCATAATCATAAGCATGTAACAAGAATGTCAATCGAAAAGTCTTACGATCCGAAACAACATCGTCAACATGGAGACATCTGTGTAGTTAGTTAAAATAATAAAACACAGAGAACACATTAACCAACAACGATGAATTTATCAATTTATCTCTTTTTTTCTATCGAGCATTTTCATTGTTAACTTTAAGCTATAACAATACAATTATTGTTATTAAAGCGATAAATGCATCAATCCTTTTAAATAGAGCTATCAAAGAGGATATTTTATAGAATTTGAAAAGACCTTCCTTTGCAAATCACTTGATTTATAATTAACTTATATCTTTTGATCTACAGTCCTTGTATGGTACATAACTGAAGCAGTGTTTTTTTTTTTTGAAAAATATCAAAACAAAAAAGAAAAACAAATCTCAGTGGAAACTTTAGACCATATATATTTATACAGCATCCTCTTCCATATAATTATCGGGGCTGTCTCCATCTCTGGACATAGGTTCAGACAAATGCACATAATTTTCTTTGTTCTTCTCAAATGTCTTTTGCTTCTGATACCTATGAATGGAAAGATGTAACAATATATAATTAAACATGAAAATTAAACTTGGAGGTTATCTATGTAAATATTCTAAAATAAACACACACCATCGTTTATGTCTCCACATCGACATCAATCTGTATCCGAATTTAAAATCTGAGATGTGAACAGGGTCTGATTCATGCACAAAACAGCTATTGCAAAAGTTCTACAGAATTTGTCTAATCTATTAAATACATGTTGTCGAATCCATTAATATCGACAAGATTAAGACGGCCAGTTCAGAAAGAGGGACCTTAAACTGAAAGAGATAGCTGTTTGGGCTATTTTGTATTCTTGGTGACAGTTCAAGACTTTCATTAAGTTATAGGTAGTCGAGAAGCAGACTGTTTAAACAAAATATGAGTTTTATTGGTAACATTTCTCTTATTACATACATACGTGAAGGAAATAATTTCTGTATTATTACATACTGTTTAAAAAGGACAATGCATTCCACCATGATGAAAATAATAAGTAAATTCGCCATGCCAACCAATGACAGAAGTATTATATGTAGAGAATCAGCAACGTATACAATCTGCTCCTGCTCAGGTGTAACTGTCGATAAAGGACTACCTTGGAAAACGGAAAAAAGAAAGCTGATATAAACCCAACAATCGAACTCACGGAAAATATTCATACTATATAAACTCGAATTTACCAGAGAGAGAGAATAAATACATATAAACAAATATATAGTTATATTTTATGAAAAATTGCATAGAAAACTTATCGAAAACATTCGATTTAATTCATATAATTGTGACAGTCAATGGACAGTTAATTCGTGTTGTCAATCGGTATATGGGGTCCGACCTCCAAACTGTCCTATGCTGAATTTTATTGAGATGACAGATATTTGAAAATCCGACTCCCAAACTTATTTGCCTTTTTTAATTTAAAATGATTATAATAAAATATATTATTCAATATATTTTAAGAGAAGGATATTTCCTCATATGACCTGACCTGATTATTTTTATTCTTAAGACGTGCATGCTCTTCAGCAAACCTCTGAAGACTTTCACGGCTATATGTTCAAAACGCATGCTCATTTGAGATGCTTTTATCTCATCGAAACACATTTTGACAATCGTTTCCCTGCGATTATACCAAGAGATAGATTTTTGTCTGTATCATAATTCACGAGAGTTCTGAGTCAGGATATAGCCAACCGGTTTCCAATGGTCATTTACATATTATTTCTTACAAATGTTGAGGTACATTTGTGCCTTTTGTGCACATTCTCTATTTCGATATGTCGGACCAACGCGTAGCTGTGGATCTGTATTATTTCAATAGTAAGAATAATTTTCAAAATTTCAAATATCGTTATTATTATTATGATTATTATAATCTTAATTATAATCTTCCTTCAAATCCTTCTATTTAAAACTATGAATATTAGTTTTAGGTTGTAAGCAAGCGAACATGCATGTCAAGCGCGTTAACACGGCCTCGAAGTTAAGTTCACACAGAACGTGGTTAATCATACTCTAGAAATGAAGTTATCAATTGTAGGACAATGGCATCTTGTCTTAAATACTTTCCAAGGCATTAATAATTACAACCTAAGGTGTGACAATGATAACAAGACAAGTCAATATAAGTAAATAGATGTATATATTCTAGATATATTGTTGACATATTTCATTTCTATTCTGCATTTTGTAATATGTAACTAGGTAGCTTACTTTTTCCTAGGTAGGTAGTGTCTTTTGGGTTTACTGTATACCATAGATGGCATCCAACTGTAGAATGACATTTTGCATTTGCAGAACAGTTGCATATTTCATTACATTCTTGACCATAAAATCCATCAACACAGGGAAGAGTGTAATTTAAAAATCCTTGATATCCTAGTGAACATTCTGTAATTAATATGAAGTGAGAAGTTATATGAATAATAGAAAAGTTCAAGGATGTCACACAGTCTGCTCATTTTTCCTTTAATTGTTGATTTCAATTGTGTTTATGTTTCATTTGGGATGCACAACTCTTCATTTTCGTCATATCAATTATACAGATAGTGTTGACGTATTTTATATATTCATATTTCATACAAGATTTACTCACAAGAATTGGTTTCGAAGTTATTGAACAACAGTATTAATTAAATGGACAAGGTGGTAATGAATATTCAGAATTTAACATCATTTATCTACGTATATTTTGGAATTTGAACTCTGAACCCTATCTGTTGAGTCAAGCCCCAAGATTTTTTTTTTTTTTTCATGTAAAATTATGCACTTGGACTTGCTTCTAAAATTGTTGTTACTATTGAAATTTTAAATCAGTCAAACATGATAAACTTTAGAAAGAGTTTTTTTTTTGTGAAAAAGATGGAAAATTGAAGCAAATACTAAACCATGGCAGTAGAGTTATGATAGAAACTCGTTTCATTCTTGCGATGAATATTTGAGATATTAGTCAAAACAAAACGTTCCTCTTTAATCCATTGGTCTATAAGAGTGGTCGCATTCAACGTTAGAATCTCGATTTGCAGACTTTGACAAAAGGTACACTATTGTAAATCTGCATTTAGTTTAGGTTTAGTTATATCACGATACCCATTTGATCAATATTCAATGACTCAGCGAAACACAAATATAAATTATTATCATTCGGAACATACATTTGTTATTCTACATCGGGCAGAGACGAAGCCTCACAATACTCAAGGTGGCCTGGATCAAACTGTATTTTTTCTGAATTATGAAATAAGATAACAATGTCATATACATCAAATATATATTCCTTGTAAGTGTCAATTCTTTATTAAAATGTTTCTACCTTGCTCTGACGACTACATGATACCTTAAATCAAAGAATAATGATTAAAATTATATCAAGATAGTCGACCTAGGTGCAACAATGGTCGTGTTTAGTACACTTTCTGTAGACATTAGGCAAAACTGGAAATATCCCAGCTACTTCTGAATTTGTTTTAGGAAAGATGGGCGCCCGTAAACCGGCTAACCACACCAATTCGAATGACGTTTGTTACTTCAATTGACAATCCTAAGTCGGTAACGTAACCGCAGCACAATCGAATATTTTGTAATGTCGTTTTTCGTGTATATTCTACTATTATCGTGTTTTTGTCATAGAGTTTTGTCAGATGTCTTCTGTTTTCTCAGTATATGTGTTTTGAACATTTAATGGACTAAGCTATATGAGTACAGCCGAAGACGTAGATCTATCTCTTGTCACAAGTGGAGACGTGGACGTTTGCATTAATCTAAAATAACTCCTGGATCTACATACAAGATTATTCAATAAAATAACATATGCACAGCAACTTACAGGGTGAAATATTTCGATAACATAAGTTGGTCTAATTGTCTGCTTATTTGAAATACAAATACTATTATATTTCATCACGATTTCTGGTATGAAATGATTTTTTCCTCAAGTATGCATTTAATTTCATTTTATTTTTATTCAATGTATTTATAGATTCTCAAGGATGAATGCGATTTAATCAGACTTATTATACAAATCATTAACTGTTTTGTTCACATTTAATGTTAATCATAAGTGAGCTTACTTCTATGTTGTTGCTTTACTCCCTTACACCTATGACGCCAAATATGTATCTCGAACGAATCATTATTAAAAAAACAACCTGGTCTGTTCTTCTCCTTGCATTTTGTTGAAAAAATTATATAGAATTATAATTTTGCAATTCATTCTACAGCAAAGGAGTATCACCCACATGCATAGCTCTGTCCTGAGATTGATACTTCGGCTCACTTTTCTGTCCCTGTTTAAAATTCTGCTCTTTAAATATTTATATACAGTGTAATCTGTCTATTCCGAATTGCAGTGGGACCAACGCAAATGTTCGGAATAGACAAAGTTCGGATTGTAGAATATATTTGTTGTAGCAGACTAATCCTCGTTTCAAGTTATACATTATTAATTGTATTTTTCACCTGTAAATGATCGAATGGAGATAGATGAGATGAGTATCATTTTATTCAAATTTTATTTACAAAGAAATTATTTTGGTTAATATACATTTTCTGTGTAACTTTCGGCACTTTTTCAGATTCGTCAATAACACTTATCTTTTGTCCGAGCAAAAAATCTTTCCTGGCTCTTTTCGGTGAAGGAGCACATGTATCAAGGGTAGAATATGATCATTTTTGTGGCATGGACATCATTATTATGCAAGTCTAAGTTTAATACACTGTACACTTATCCGTACAAATAAAATGTCGCAATTACTTTTATCTCACTACAACTCATTAACTATTACACACAGGTACCTGGTCTGACGTAGAAAAAACAAACAAACCAATTATCTCTTTGAATGGCCATTGATAAACCTTTCCTAGCCTGAGGCTCAGCTTGGATAAACAAATACGAATCGGAATAGACAAAGTTTAAGTAAGTATTAAGTAGATTATGGGACAGAATTTATGTTCTGAATTCGGAGTGCACAGAATACGGAATACACAAATTATTTTCGTATATACTTAATAGGGATATTGTTGGGACCGTAGAATATCATCGGAATAGACAGGATATCGGAATACTCAAGATTCGGAATACACAGACTATACTGTATTATCAGAATTCCAATCCTTGGGCCATGAACATCACTGAAGAGACACAAGCTGTCAATATGCGCATCTGGTGCACAAATATACATATATTTTCAAATAGTTATCATAACCACTAGGCCGGTGACACTGCTGGTGGACTGATAGTTCCCAACGACATCATAAGTCTAGTTTCCTGTGCATTTCAACTTATAGCTAATATATACCTAAAATTTTCAACTTTTATGAATCACTCTAAAACCATAGAGTATCACCCTCATGCATAGCTCTGTCCTAAGATTGATTCTTTAGCTCCCTTTTTGGCCACTTTGGTGTAAAACTCTGCTTTTCAGATGTTAATTATACTATTTGAATTCCAATCAGTTTGCCATGATCATCACTGAAAGGATATCAGTTGTCGAAATCTGGTGCACAAAATTATTAGTATATATTTTCTTATATTTATTATACGTTGAAATGTAAACAATTATTATCACTATGATTAACATCCTAGATTAATTATAAAGATTTTTCTTACTTTGACATCCGAATTCAATGCTACAGATTTCATTTGCAGAACATTTGCAGATATGTTTACAGTCTGTCCCATAATATCCCGAGGGACATCGTTCAGAGCAGTTTTCTCCCCAACATCCTGGTGGGCACGCTGTACATAAAATCATATAAAATTGAAGTACAGCCTATGATCTAAAATAATAATACCACAAATAATTTACATTTAAAATTCGTAGCTAGCAAAAGCAACGTATAAAACTCTAGTCGACATTAAAAATATATAGTAAAGATTCCTATCGACAATGTTTATTGTTTTAGATGTTAAAGAATCGTTTTAGGAAAGAGAGAGAACATTACTCTGATTTAAGTATGAACTATGCTTAAAAGGAAATATAGTCTTGTTACTTCACTTCAACTCACCTACACATTCACCTTGTGTTTTCATAAAATTAGCGCAGCAATCATTAGAACTGGAACAAAACAAAATGTAGAAAACAAAAATGAATTGACTACAATGTAGCCACGGACATGAAGAAAGAACACGAAGAAGCGCATAAAACACATTACAAAAACACTCGAGTGTAGTAGAATCATGATATCGACTTATGGCGTACAATTAAAATGAAACTAATTAATAGATTGGTGTAATACTGAAAAGTATATTTTGGAATTCAAATAGTAACAAGAGCAACGCCTAGCGGTGCATAATACGCCCGTCACTTACTTTGGACGGGATCAATGTGAACGTATGATTTTATTACCCCCAAACATGGGTCTTGTTGGTAATACTTTTATGAAATACTGAAATCCAAAAAGAGGGATCCGAGTCCCATAACTCTGTAACAACAAAATGGAATTTGCTCAAAACTTAAAAGTGGCTTCCCCTACAATATTTAAGCATTCTGTATAAGTTTCATTAAAAAACAACAGAGGTTTACTTGTGTTATCACGTTACATAGCATCTTATCAAAGTAACAAAGTTTTATTTACGTTGCATGATGTGACCTTCACCTTTACCTATGACGTTGTGTCAATGTCATGACACACCCTTGGGTCCTAAGTCTGTGAAATATTATTGAAATCAATGCACAGGGTAAGAAGGTGTGGCCGGAACGAGGTTTTACTCACTTTGCATGTTATGACCTTTACCTTTGACCTTGGGTCAAGGTCACGACACACCCTTGGGACAGAAGTAACAATTCTGTAAAATAATATTGAAATCCATGCACAGGGGAAGAAATTATGGTCCAGAGAACGTTTTAGTCATTTTGCATGTTGTGACCTTGACCTTCAAGATATGACCCTGGATCAAGGTCATGACACACCCTTGGGTCATAAGGAACAATTTTGTGAAATATTGAAATCCATGCACAGGGGAAAAAGTAATAGCGCGGACAAGCTTATCCCGGACGCTGGACGGACAATGCCATAACATAATACTCCCCGTCTTAAGGCGGGCGTATAAAAATAGATTTACTTGTCACAACTTTTGTTATACATGTTTAATAAATTTTTGACTTGTGTACAATATATTGTATTGACAGCAAGTAGTTATACTTACATACATTACGAAACATTTTTATTAATTCATGGACACCTATTCTCATATATTGTGGACACTTTTTCCGAAGAATTATTATAAAAAATAATGTTTCAAGAATACTTTACTGAACAGTAACTACTAAAAGTAGAACACTTTTAACATCACATTTCAAAAATTCAACATCCAAAGACAAATGATAAATAAGAATTCGTCGGTATAATATACCCGTCAACTTTAGCTTGTAATCTACATTATTAACACTGTATATCAAAGAATCTTCATTTGCTGTATTTTTCATAGGTAAAAGTACTTGAATGTGAGAGTCAACATAATACTAAAGTATTTAATGTATTCATTCTTGAGGAAATCAGGAAAACTTATATCATTTCCAGTAAAATAACTCAATTCTGAGCTCCATAAAATAGTCGTTTCATTTCGTGAGGGTGACAATACTACCATTGTGAATAGGATGAGCTGATTATCTGAAATATAATATTTGAATGATGGATTGTTTGTAAAGTTATAGAATAAACAAAATTTCACTCATTTATTTACACGACAGTGATACGACAGTCACTAAAATGGGCATAACGCAGATTACCGGTACAAATCTGTAAATATGTCACCATCATTGTAGGCCTAATTGAACTTGAAATAAATTGTCACACATTTAAACGGTTATTCCATAATGATAATTCGTAGATTGAAGCAAATTGACATTTAAAATTCTTTAGTTTTTAATTTCGTAAGTCTATGTGTAGCTATTTGTATAGTGTCCAGGAAGTCCATACGGAAGATATACATAAAATTGTAAATGCCACCACCGGATAGTTATATTTCAATCAATAATGACATTAATGTACTTGAATTTCATAATCAACTAAATAGAAACACCACTTCAAATGTTTTATTGACTTCATTTTTTGTTGAAGAGCAACAGTTTTACGATTAGACTGTCAGAAGAACTACTAGTTACTTTTAACGTGTTCTTCGTTTACTTTATGTGTTAAAATTTCTATTCTTTCTTTTCATTTTATACTGTGCTTTCTGACCCACTCTCTTACTTTTTCAAGACGACGCATCGCTTCTGTTTTCGTTAATTATGAAATTAGCATGTATTATTCTTTTGTTCTCCCCACACCGTTTTTCAAAGTACTTTTCTTTTTTTGTTTTTCTTTTTTTTTTCTTTTTTTTTTTTTAATCCCGGTACTCATGAATAGCCTTCTTTTCGGTTTCCGTCAAAAAAGAAGGAAAACAACGACCATGTTGCTGAATAAATCATGTGATGATAATGTGATCTACGTTGCTTTTCTTGTAATTTATGTTATCAAGCTTGAAAGGGACTTACCTGTCATATATTTACAAAGTTTTTATTAAACACGCACTATACAGTATTGAATACTGTATTACCCTCATAAGAAGGTAATTATCATTTATTTTATGCCCAAATGGTTTAAGCACCCGCCCATATATTGAGTTGTATACTTTTTCCTAATCTACGTTCTCGATCAATAACACTGAATATACTCGAAATATCTCGAAAAATGTCCTTTCAAAATATCTTTAATTTAAAGAAAAATAGTGATTTTACGTTTTAAAGTATCATTATCAAGAATTGAGCGTATTCTGTTCTTTTGGACACACATCATATTCATCTGAATTTTTTATGCTTTGAATGTATTTTCAATGAAAGACATTCCAGGTCAAGTCGAAGCTCACTAAAATGATGCATTATAAAAATATATTTCGTTCTTACCAATAACACTGAATATACTCGAACTATCTCGAAAAAATCCTCTCAAAATATCTTTAATTTATAGAAAAATTGTGATTTTACGTTTTAAAGTATCATTATCAAGAATTAAGCGTATTCTGTTCTTTTGGACACACATCATATTCATCTGATTTTTTTATGCTTTGTATGTATTTTCAATGAAGGACATTCCAGATCAAGTCGAAGCTGACTAAAGTGATGCATTATAAAGAAAAAAGAGGAGTTACTGGCTCAGTTATGTGGCAGAAGTCAAAATGGAGCTATACAATACATGGATATTAAATTTACACCAGATACATTATATCTAAGTCATTTTAAAAACTATTTGATGCATAATCATTAATTATCGTAGTCTTTTCTCTAGTCAATGCGTTTGCCATTTTGGCCTTTCTTCGAAAAAAGTGTTGTATATCTCTTGTTCAATCGGAATACCAGTAATTAGCAATACAAGTAGACTCAAAATGGTCTACAAGATCAGGCAGAGTGGTATGAATCGTTCTACTACCAGAATTTAGCCAGAATTGATGGTGATGACAGAATTAAAGGAACGTACAGCGTAGATTACATTTCGTAGATTACAAATGCGCAATTTTCTTCTGAGAAATTTTTATTTTGTAAATCAACATGTTAAATGATTTGTAATATTTTATCATTTAACACAAACTGAAACGAAAATAAACGAATGTGCCTAAACTTATTGAATGATTCCCTTGCAGACAGATCACGCAGATTACATTCTTATCTATACGCTTGAAAATACGACCATCAAAATGAATAGTCTTCAACGCGTGTAGTAGACTGTTGATATATTGATTTGGTTTTTGTAATTCATATCATTAGAGGCTTAAATATAAGTTTAATGCTTTAAGAAAGAACATTCTACCCGATACTTACATAGGTTTTGGCGACATGCGATCATCGATAATCATAGATGTAATGAGGTCCAAAACATTTTGTGTTTCATTTGAAATAAAATTTGGTTATTTCCTCAAACTGTTTGTGTCAAATATTACACATTCACGTGAAATTAAATGGTAATTTGCAGACGGATTTATATAGTACCCTCGAATGCGACATGAAGAATTCAGTATAATGTTATAATTATCTCGGTCCTTGTGAGCAAATTAATCAAGATATGTAGACCATAACTACATCTTTTAACAAAAGAAATGCAAGTGTAATAAATGATGCAACTTCAATGGGTATTTTCTTTTTATTTTCATGTTCAAGGTAAGGCGACACGTTAAGTAGGAAAGTGTCCATTTTATATGAGAATAGGCCATAGAGCTGAACCAAACTATATAACAAAAAATACATGTATATAAAACAAAATTGAATGATTACAGTTAAATTCTATTGTATTATGGAAACTCATTTCATTAAGCAGTTATATAAAATCCAAAATTAAAGGGTCATTGCCATTTAAGTTCCTAAAAGGGTAACAGTTTGTTTTTTAAAGAGATGAATATCAAGTGAATACAATATTCTTACCCAGAACGTCTGCAGCTTGCAGCAATATCCAAATTTAAGATAGAAATAAATGTTATAAAAAAGTTTATTCCAAACATGATGCATACTTAACAATATTCAGTCACATAATAATGCAAGCTGAAAGGCAACAATACTACAGTATTTACGTAATTGTACATTGTTTCCTGGTATATATGTAGTGCATGATCTTAAACGAGATTTGTCTGTTATATACCTCTTTTCATTGGATGGTAAATTTATATTTTGTATGAATACAGATGACAATTGCACAACAATGTTTACCACTGAGTTCGACTGCATTTCGATTTTGGAATCATTTCAAAGAACAAATTACGATTTTAAAAAAAGTGATATGATTGTAATTTTCTTTTTCTTTGCGATTTCAAAATAAAGTTCTTTTTAGATTCGAAGGCGTTTTGAATTCCGGCAAGCATTTCAATTCCTCTCGTACATTTCAACTCATGTTTTCATTGCATCGCCACTGGCACGAAATGTATTCTTATTGTTCCCCCTACAAAACCAAAGAGTATTTACCCTATGCATTGCATAGCCTTTAGATGGGTTTTAGCTCTTCTTATAAGACCAATCTGGGAATCTGAACAAAATGTAATCTAAACCTATACCTATCTACGAAGAAATTCTAACCAGGCGTAGGAGCACATTTATTCATTGTGATGGAACTCTGTGTATGCAGTATGATAGTTCAACAGAAAGAAAATCAGGCGTCATCGGATAATTTACAACGTTAGAGAAATTATGTGTACAGAAAGTAAAATAATGTTGCTGATTCATTGAAACATACAAATTCGGAATAAAGGATTTGACACTATCCGCGTTTGATTTACATGACTGGGTTCAAATAAATCAAATGTAAAAAAGACAAAACCTCCAAACTTGTTCCTTTTTTTCAAAGTAGTAGAAGCAATTAAAGGGACGTAATTCCTAAAATAGAACTATGATGTTGGCAAAAAAAAAAGCAAAAAGAAAACGAACAAAAAAAAAAAAAAAAACAAAAACAAAAACAAAAACAAAACAAAAAAAAAAAAAAAAAAGCAAAAAAAAAAAAAAAAACAAAAAAAAAAAAAAAAAAAAAAAAAACAAAGCAAAACAAAACAAAATAAAAAAAAAAAACCGTTAACATGGCATTAAGATAATGTTATGTTATAATTGCACCTCACTGTATCTCTATCTCATAATCTTCACAACCAAATGTGAAGTCTCTTACTTTTATGATTTAAAATATATGGACAATATTGATGCTTAAGACTGACAAAGAAACACAAACAGGACAAATATAATGTATAAATGTACCGCTAATACAATGTTTTACGATCCAAGGGTATCAAAAATAAAATGCAATAAGCACATTGTTGTATCGTATAAACATTTCATATTTAAAAAACCTTTTTCAGTAAAGAAAACATTATGATCTATCTTACTTTGTATTTGGCTTTTTGCTATGATGATGTATCAAAGTCATGCAATTTTAAATGCATTTAATGTTGTATGTTCGTAACACAGAAAAGAAGATATCAACTTGAACATTCTTTTAAAGGTTCAGTAGCTTTTCGTTTAATGATTTCATTATAATATGCCTAGAGTTTAAAACAACAGGCAAGTTAAAATACTTGGACTCAAAACATTCAAAATTGCCGACACACAGAGTTATCATTCTTGCGATTTTACTGGCCTATAATAATTATTATAAATGTATTTCTCTCTGCGTTTTTATACAATATAAAACATATTTATCAAAACAAAGTAATTAGCAGAGCTAAAGATGGGACAATACAGTTAAAAAATAGCACAAAACTTTTATGAACAATAGCCAAAGATGATGTATGAGATATCCTAATAAAGGTAAATAGTATGTGTAAGACTTTAAAGTACACTGTTCTATGTCCTAATTGAACAGGAAAGATCATTTGTCTAACATTTTGTGTAATGCATGCGTGTTCATGTTTTATAAGATATGCTTGGCTGCTCAAATGCAAGTTGATAAATGTATTAGCATCTGTTCATCAAATTATGTTTGCCCTTTATTTGAACCTAATGTATATTGAAAATCATGTTTTCTATTATCGCGTGAATTTTATTAATGTATACAATCGACAGAAATCTGATCCAAACTTTATTCTACACAATTGTTCAATGCTGTTTGTGTATTCTTTGTGATAGCTGTAAATTAATTAACTGGGTTAGATACTAATAAGAGTCCGATGTTACTCAGTCTGCTATATCTAGTAACATGTTGTGGATCTCTCTTTCAATCAGTTCGCGGATATTCATAGCCATATCTTTTAGTTCATTTCACAGTGACATTTCTTCCGTAATTTTATATTTTACATATATTTGTGATATGTGTCTTATTAAATCTTTTAGTTAATTAATTAATTATTCAACGGAAGTCGTATGCTTTTAGCAGTTTCATATTTTCGTTTACCTTATGTAATCCGCACATCATAGATAATCCCAGGCAGTTTTCACAAATATAAATCCATAAGAGTACCACTGGATGTCCAATATTCAAAATTCATAGGCTGGCTAAGACTTCGTTTGTCATAAAAGGAAGTCTGTTACGGACCATCCTTGCAAATAGACAACAGTAAACGAGAAGATATCTGACCAAGGTGTGTGACACAAATCAGCACGGACATGCACATAAATCTAGGTATAATGCAAATGTGTCTTATCAGGTCATTTTCTCGAGGCATATGTCCCAGGTAATCATAAAATTTTGGATAAATATATATATATACCATGGTATTTCTTGTTTTCTTTTAAAAAAGTAATATCCACACTATCAGAATTGAAATACTCAGTTTTAGCAGCTATGTAATTACAGCATTCAATGTAGTATTGGTATCAACACGTGAATCGTAATGAAAACATTATTCATTTACCAAGCTATTTTGCTGCAAAAGCAGAATGTTTTAATATTGCATAAAGTTGCTGGAGTTTCTGGTAAACAATATTTTCGTTGTTTTGTCTGAAATGGGCATTAAGTGTGGACATCTCCTGGCTGACACGTTTGCACTCAGAATTCATGCTGTCATTGCTGTCTACAGGAGAAGACATCTGACAAAGCTGTATGATACAAATCACCAAGGACCTGCACACAAAAAATGACAACGGCATAATATACACGGAACAACATTACAAAAAAAATTCGATAGTGCTGCGGTTACGATACCGACTTAGGACGATCAATTGAAGTAACAAACGTCACTCATTTGGTGTGGTTAACAGGTTTACAGGCGCCCATCTTCCCACTCACCACAAAAGCAGCACAATCAAAGGACACACATTTAAAAATTTATAAATAATCCTCCATATAGAGAACAAGGAACAACAGGTTTCTCAAGAGAGAGGTCAGATAACAAGGATCAATTAGTGTGTCAGCTCAATTTTACATCCAGAGAGTCATTGAGTCATTTACTATTTATTTATAAATATCCAAAATTTCATGGTTACATACAGATATGTCGAAGACGTTTTATCAATTAACAACCCTGTATTTAAAGATCGCCTCAACACCATATATCCAAAGGAGCTCGAGATAAAAGATACAACTGAGAGTGATGATGATTCATTAGTCCTCGACTTGATAAGGTATTGCAGGACTTTTGCGGCGGGTATTAAATGCAACCAGGGGACGCTTACTCTTCCTGGGGAACCTTGTCTCGCCTCGATTTAATTGAGGTTCGCATTTATAACACTATAAACGATATTTTCCACTTACTCCATGGACTACGAGATATGATTAACCCTTCGGTTCTTCTTCCTTTTTGTCCACTGCACGAAAAAACGCCTTTTATAATATTTAATTTTTTAAAAAATGTATACGAAAGGTCAATCATGTATCTTTGATTACCTTTCAATGACTAAAAGCTGAACTTACACATTTAGTCTTATGGAAGGTGATAAAAGGTCACCATTTTTAAACTTTTATCGTAATGAAAGGTTCTTATTACCTTTTCTGCCTAAAAGGTGGAAACACATGACCTTTTGGTAAACAAAATATTAAAAAAAAAAATGATTTCCTTATGTATACAATCTACTTTTCTTTCTTTGCAACTGAGATACAAGTCATTATAAACCGGCTCAATTCGAATAAATATTTTCCTTCTAGGTCGATGTTGTAAATGCAGGGGCGTAACAAAGCTTGTTATGTAGTGCAAGGACAGAACGTCGAGGGGTCTGGGGACCGCTTTAGGTCCCGAGCGGGTGCAGGGCAGGGCCCTGGTAGGGGGTCCTGTTGGGCGAAGCCCCCCGTCGGAAAACGAATTTGAGCATTTTTTAGGCCGACAGACAAGTTTTTAAGGCGTTGACATTTCTTTTTCTTTCTTTTTGGGGGGGGGGGGGTGAAAATTATATGCAAGCACATGCTTTTTTTGCTACAATAGTAGTTACGCCCCTGAAATGTAAACATTTTGGTGCAATACATCAGGTAGACGCACTAAGAGTGAAGTATAAACCATTTATTATAAACCAATAACCAGACAGCAAATAAAAAAACCAAAGGAAGCTCTGTGACATCTGGCATGTATCAGCCCGGATAGCTCAATTGTTAGAGCGTTTGACTTCATAGCGGAGGGCTCTGGGTTCGATTCCCAAGACCAGCCACAATTTTCTTCCTGCTTGTTATAGATATATGAATGCAAGATAAAAAGAATCAGTATAGTTTTATTCAATTTTTATATTGTTTATTGTGGTAAATTTTGCTCAAATTGCAAGCACATCAAACCAAATGAATATGATCACTTTGTTTTATTCAAATGTACAATACATACACCTTGGAGTCCCAAAGGAAAACAGGAATCAAACACATAATACATTTATTTCACGACATGAGCAATCATGTCATGATTAATCAATTATGAATAATGATCATACTTGATAGTATTTAAGTAGTAGATCTAGACTAGCTTGTTGGTATAAAGCCATACAGCTTATAAACATTACAATGGTTCCACCAAGGACTTATAAACAAGCTTGTTTAAGTCCTTGGTTCCACTAAACAGTAACATTTTCGCATCCGTAAGTGTCCAGGGTGAAAATGTTGATATAAAGAGAGTTCTCATACATGACTCAGTATATGGTACCTTTATGATAAAAAATAGTACTGCTAAAGTTTGAAAATGCAAGATAAAGGTCTGCACTGTGTATGGGTGTCTCGTCTGTTGGTGACATAACCTAGATTTCCTTATATGGGAGTTTGAAAATTAGGACATGTACGAAACATTGTCCGCTAGCTTTACATGTATAAATACTAAAATAGGTAAGCCATGTGTTATCTCATAAAACTTGAGATACATATGTTGGAAAATCATGAAAATAGAGTCGAAACTAGAGGAAGCTGTATACTTTCAGGTAATACATGATTTATTTGTGAAATTTTTCCTGAAAATTTGCCACAAAGGGTGCGAACGGTTTAAATTTTTTTAATTTTTAATCAATTTTCACTCTACTTTCACTTTACCAATGTGTTGCCAGTAGGTTGATGCAACAAGACAGGCATCCATGCCATATATCATTCTGGAGCTGAGATCATGTAGATTTTAAATGTATATAAAAGATCACATATAGGTATTTCATATACAGATTTGATGACTTCACATTTTGCATGTAGTAAAATGTATGGTGGCCAAGCTGGGCTACTGGCGAGTGTAACCAATGCATGTAATAATACAACTAAAATTTTATAACAGTACATGGTCAGAAAAGTACAACATTTCTTATTAAACTTTACATAGATATACATAAATAACTACTTAAAGTTTTAATCACACATTACTTGTTTTTGCATCAAAATCACAAGTCCATGACTTCTAAAACTTCTAAAATCTTAATACATAATAAAACAAAAACAGCAACCCGTACTCACACATTTCTCTAGATCATTTCTTTTCATTTTCATTGTCTTTGTATGCAGCTTTCAGACACGGGTCTGAGGGTAGGGTTTGAGAAAGGGGTATCCATTTAAGACACCATCAAACCATCAAAAACTTGCCCCCCCCCCTTTAGTTTGTTTATGAGAAGGCCAAACTAGGATGGATGGACGGACGGACAGCAGAACGGTCAGACGACAGCATTATCCCATAATATGTTCTCATTTTTAAGTGCAGGCATATAGAAATGAAGAGAATCATATATACACTTATTCCTATTAAGTTACACCAAAATCCTAATAGGGGCTCTGAGGAAATCGTTACAAATGTGTAAGGCTTAATCCCCCTTTCTAATCCCTTTTTTGAGCAGTCTTAAAGTTGCATTAATTGCATCTTTTAGTATTAAACACAATCAATCTACATGCCTAATAAAGTGTTCCTCATACAATATATCTCTCCCTTGGGCATACTACAATAACATCTTTTCCCATTATACGGTCAGTAACATACACAAATTTGCTTTTGATTCTCTGGACAGGTATATACATTGATGAGCTTTCTTGCTCATACTGATTACTACACCATACTTCCACAGGTTTACCAAATGAAAATCTGACTGAATCTTGGACACGTTTAAACCATACAACTTTCGCCAAAAAATGACTTTTCAATTCACCATCAATTAAGACTTTATGCTCCAAAAACTTAACAATCTGACCTGGATGGGGTGTGAGATCATTATAAGTATGTACAAGTTCACCATTATCACCACACCAAAAAGCTAAAATAAAAGATGAACGCACACTACGACTGTGCTTTGAGCCCAAGGTAGTTCCATTTAAATACAACTCTTTTCCTGTTTTCACAGAGGAACACAGTTTCAATTCTTTATAACCATACAAAAAAGCATACATCATTTGTAGTGTATTCTCCTCTTCAGGACTCAATGTTTCGCCCTTCCATTTTTTTACAAAGATACCATTATTATTAGACCAGTCAACTGACTTTAAGTCTGTCTGTAATGAGGCTTTTTCTACAATACTTATATGATTTGAAGACTTTAATTGTTGATGTAAAGTGCCACGCATGCTTTCAGTATATGAATTAGAGAGTTCATTAAATAAACATGAAAATCTTTCATCAAAATCCTCTTGTTTTTCCCTAGCCCAGTTTTCTTTCAAGTATTTTTTCATTATTTGAATTTCAATACCTTTTCTGTTTGTTGGATATGAACCAAGAATTCCATTTTCTCTTTCAAAGCTGAACAACCAAAATGAGTAAATTGGGCCAAAGTCAAATAAGCAATCTAATAAATGACCATGTAAATGCATATTTGGTGTTACAAATTCTTCACCATATAATTGCTCAAACATTTTACAAAAATTTATCAACAAAGAATCTGCTACCTTTACATTCCCTAATGAGATATATCTAGAACATAATCTTCTACATGCTAATAAGGGGCAGGCTTGGTGTAGTGGTTAAGCGCTTGGCTTGCGGCGCCGACGATCCGGGTTCGATTCCCGGATTGCGCCACTATGTTTAAGAGGTTGGTTACCTCCTGCTTCCATGTCGCGATATAACTGAAATATTGTTGAAAGCGACGTAAAACACCAATCAACCAACCAATCAATCTACATGCTAATACAAATTTTCTCCAGCATTCTAAATGCACATCGGGTATGACATTTTTCAAAGCATAAACTGAAAATAGTAAAGTCCAATTTTTCCATTGGTCAGCATTGAATGAACCATAAGAAGATGCAAATTTCTTAGGTAATTTACCTACATCAGTAGGACAAAAAAAATTTTTCAACCTTTTCTTGAATAACTAAAAAATCATTTTCTTTTAATATCATTTTAGATTTCCATACACTTTGATATATGTTTTGCAGTTCCGAGGAAAAGGTTATGCATTGGGTCAATTGGGGTCATTCTTATTGGATCAAAATAGTCTAAATCTAATAGACAAGACACTCTAACTCCATGTTTTTTTTCAAGATTTTCTTTTTCAGATTTCAAAGAACACTTTGAAATTTTTCCACAAACTTGCCTGTGATGTGTATTAGTTCTAGGAGGCCAAGTGCTTCTATTAAAGCCTCCAAACATTTTTTCACCCAAAACACCTGGAAAAAGTTTTTCACATTTGTTACAGCCTAAATTAGCCATATGGCCAAAAAATCCACAAAGTTTCCTGCTTGCAGGCACATCACACCCTACACAAAGGAGGGCCAATCGAAACTTTTTAAACTGATGTTCCGATTTCCTAGATTTCATAAAAAACCCAATTTGCCAAGCTTCATTTAATTCATCAACTAATGGTTGAAGAAATGTATTTGTTGGTGGTTCTTTCTTCATATCAGGTATTATGCCAATTAATATAATGTTTTCTCTTTTGAATCGCTCTTCTCTCGGTAAATTTAAAAATGATATATAAATAGCTCCCACAGAATAATTGGTATACTTAAAGGGTTGAAACCAATCAACATTCAACATCAAACCATAATTACCTTCTTCAGTAAAAAAATTGTATTTTCTTCCATTAAAATCTTTCCAAATATTACCATCATAAACATCATGAAGCATATCATCTTGTGCATCTCTAAATCGCCATCTTTCGCATTTATCTTCAAAGTCATCACGATTTACAAAAGTTTCAAGGGAAGACTTTAGTGATTTATAACAATATATTTTAAAGGGTACAAAGTTTGGAACACCTGTTTCCCCTATATCTTTCAGTAAAGGCTCTTTACATTGTTTACGCATATGAGAAAGCCTGTGATTAGGAAAGCATATATGATTACAAAGTTTTGACTGTTTTTGCCCTTCAACTGTAACAATGCAATCATTTATGTCATACAGTGTAAAACATTTTCTACATACAACATACCTAGAAAATTGTACCTTGCTGTTTTCTAAAACTTTAGATATTTTGTAAAAATTTTGAGGAAAAACATCTACTATGGTTTGCAGTGCAGTAGAAAAATTACATAAAAAATGAAAAACAGTTGAAAATATTTTCAATAAGGCTTCAACTGCTGAATCAGAGATATTGTATACTGACTGCAACAGAGCCAAAACGGTACATAGTACTCGTGTAAAAACATGAATAGATTCTGATTCAAATAAAGTATGATTTCCCTGTTCTTCAGCTTCAATTCCAGTGTCAATAGAAAAGTCCATTTCATCAGAGTCATAATCACTACTCTGCACACTATTTTCAATTGAATCTATATCAAAAAAAATGGTAGCATCTTCCTCACTAATATTAAAAGTTTTGACTAAACTGTTTTTCGATGGGAGATTATGATTTTTATAAATGACTTCTTCATCATCTGAGAAAAGTGACTCCTGAATAGCATCATTATCCGTATTACTATCAGTATCACTGGGCAAATATGTACTTGATTCTGTCAAAGGAATACTACAATTTTCCATGTGCCTACGAAAGTGTCTATCAGAAAATTCTAAATTACATATAAGACAAGTCTTACGTGGGCGCTTTGCTGCAGATGACATTGTGAACAAAAAATAATTTCTTTATATAAGATAAAATTTTAAATTGAATTAAATGATAATACTAAAACAAGTAGCATTTAATTGCCAATACTACAACGATATTTAAGATTATAACTATACTAAAACAATATATATAGAAGATGCAATTATATACATGTTACAGATACTAAAATAGAAGATTAAGGCTCGATCAGCGTATAATTTGCAGATATGTACAAGTTCTTCACTACTAATGTTTATATATGTATATGTTACTCTAATCTGTCAACTCTGTCATTAGATGTTTGACTTCTCTTTGTGGACTCTGAAAACAAGGAAAGTGAAATGTGTGTATATATATATAAAATAATACAGAGTCAAAGCAATGAAAAAAATATAATTAAAAAAAAAATGAGATAAATTGAATAAGAATATTAGACAAATGAACATTTCATGCATGCAATAAAACACAATGCAATCTTAGTCTTACACAGCTGTTCACAATTCTTATTTTTTTTAATTAAAGCAATGGGTCACCTCTCCACATTTGCCTGGCCATAGGCTTATTTTGCCAGAAAAACACCTCTCCAAGACAGATAAGGCATGAGGATCTCCAATTAAATATTAAATTAACCTTTTAGTGCATATATATATATATATATATATATATATATATATATATATATATATATATATATATATATATATATATATATATATATATATATGTACATTATAAACAAACTTTGTGGGTCACCTCTCCATATCAGCCTGGCTATAGGATCATTTCAAATGAAAACACCTCTCCATGGCAGATTGGCATGAGGATCTCCTTTAAATTATTCTATTTTAACTAAATATAATTTGTGTTTTTAGATCTAAAGTTGAGATGGATTTTTGATGGTTTCATGAGTTTCTGAGCCTCGATTGATTGACATATACATAACTTATTTATTTGATGAGTACATTAAAACCCAACGTTGTTTGTCTTAATCAATGATAGTTGGACTTGGAGTGTGCTACAGCTCCAAGACTGCATGCTTAGGCAGAAAATGTTGAAATTAGTATATAACACCACAAACTCGATCATACATGAATAGTTATGTGATATATATACAGTACATGTAACATCATATACATGTGAATAATAATCTTTTTAAAGAACTTTAATTATTATATAGAGTATAATTATAATTAAATGTTTATGTGATTTAAAATTTACTAATTTTTTATTACTTATATAACAATTACCTGCTTTAAACTTTAATTTAATTTCCAAACTACATTCCTAATTAATACTTTTTTAAACACCCCCCCCCCTTTCTAAAAATGAATAAACTTTAAAGAGAAATGCTGAACTTTGAATTTAGCAATAGAATGCAAAAAAGTTATTACCTTTTCATTTCCATCAACAGTTTTCTTTTTGTTCAATGGCTGCAACTCTCTTTTTTAACATGGTGTATTCCATGAAACGGACATACAATGGATCAGAGGTGAATGATGTAACATTTTTGTTTGCCTTTGGTTTTGCTGATGATGATGATGATGATGATGATGATGATGACGATGATGATGATGGAGATGATGATGATGGTAGTTTTTCTGACGATGAAGATGAAGAAAAAGAATATGTAGTATTGTCTGGACACGATGAAGCAGTACAAAGACAAATATGGTTTTTTGTGCTTGATCTTTTTAGCCGTTTCTTTTCTTTGTTTTCCTTTTTTTTCCTTTGTCTGTATTTTTTTTTACTTTCTGCACTATGTTTTCCCTTTCCTCTCTTAAAAATGAAATTACAAAAATATAAACATTAGCATAATTAATATATAATGCATTAATTATAGTATATCATATACATGCACATGTATATATGTTACAATCATAAGAGCTCCAAATTTGATGATACACACCACTCATGTGATGCCTATAAAAAAATTTAGATATTGATGAAATATTTTCACTGTGGCATTTTTTGGGTCTAGATATGATTTATTTAAACCGAATTACAGTATCAAATTATAAGATGGGGAGCAAAAATGAGTTAAGTCCCTTATTTTTGCAATGAAAATACTAAGTCCAAAAAGATGTTGAAAAAACGTCAAAAAATTGATTTCGAAATTGAATAAAAAATAAAAACACTTCTTCATACATCCCTCTAGAGTATTCCTGCGCATTCTGTTTGTCCCAATATCCCCACGGTCTGAAGAAGAAGTATGTCAAAGGCAGGTACCCTCTGTGACATACTTTTGCCTGTGGTGGCGCCACTTATCGATGGATCTTGACAAAAATGACCACACTTTTGTAGGGGACCTTGAATACTTGATGCAAACCAAGTTTCATTGATTTCCATTGAGTGGTTCTGAAGGAAAAATTCAAACTGTGAATTGTTTACACAAATTGTCCCCCCCCCTCCCCTTTTTCTTGAAAGTCTTAAAAAATTCATTAAAGAACCAAAACATGATATATTGAAAAAATTTCTTCGCAGTAGTATTTCTTACCATAAAAATGATCAAATTACACCAGATTAATGCATCAATGTTTACTAAGGAATAAAACACCTCTTTTCTGCATTAAAATCACAAAGTCCAAAAAAAACGTCAAAAAACGTCAAAAATTTGACTTTGGATTGGAACCAAATATAACAACACTTTTTCACACATCCCTTTAGATCATTCCTATGCATTCAGTTTGTCTCTGTATGCCCCCAGTCTGAAGAAGAAGTTTGTCAAATCAGGGTACCCTTTTTGACCTTTTTTTGCCTGTGGTGGCGCCACCTGTAGATGGATCCTGACAAAGATGACCACATTTGTAGGGGACCTTAAATACTTGATGCATGCCAAGTTACATTGAATTCCAGCAAGTGGTTCCGAAAAAAAATTTTAAACTGTGAAATGTTTACACCAATTATCCCACCCCCCTTTTGCTTGAAAGTCTTAACAAATTCATAAAAAAATCCAAAAATTGAGATATTGAAAAAATTTCTTCGTAGTAGTATTTCTTACCATAAAAATGATCAAATTAAACCAAATTAATGCATCAATGTTTTCTAAAAGAAAAGAATACCTCTTTTCTGCATTGAAATTACAAAATCAAAAAAAAAAAAACATAAAAAAAACATCAAAAATTTGATTTCGAAATGAAACCAAAAAATAACAACACTTCTTCACACATCCCTCTAGATCATTCCTATGCATTCGATTTGTCTCTGTATGCCCCAGGTCTGAAGAAGTTTGTCAAAGGAGGGTACCCTCTTTGACCTACTTTTGCCCGTGGTGGCGACACCTGATGACGGATGCCTACCAAGTTTGATCAAATTCCCTTCAGTGGTTATGAAGAAGAAGTCGAAAATGTGAAAAGTTAACGACGGACGGTGATTGATCACAATAGCTCACTTGAGCCTTCGGCTCAGGTGAGCTAAATAGGATGTCTATAATATCTAGAGCTTCACATTTTGAAAAGAAATAAGTTTATTTAACTATGACGGTTCTAATAAAAAAATTACAAAATAAAAAAATGAGTAAGGTACTTTGTTTTTGGAATGAGGGTACTCTCTTTGAATTACTTTTACTGTCATGGCACCACCTAAAGTAATGATGGATCCGGAGCAAAAACAACAACACTTGTAGGGGACCATGAGTTCTTAATGCATACCAAGTTTCACCAAATTCTGTTCAGTTGTTCTGAGGAATAAGTCGAAAATGTGAAAAGTTTACAACAACAGATTGACACGGATGGACACGCTATAATCAAAATATATTAACTTTTAACTTTAATGAGTTCAGAGTATTATGTAATAGGGTGAAGGAACCTAGGACGAAATCACTCAGGCGAACAGGTTTTAGGGCGAGACAACTCGTTACCTGATGCACTGGGCAAACAAATTTTGACCTAAATTGCAAGACCTACACGAGGCAGCAAGGGATCTTTAACGTGCCATGCCAACCACAACACAGGGCCTCGGTTTTTACGATCTCGATCATCTGCAACACAGGACACCAGTATGTCCAGAGCTAGGCTCGAACCCAGGACTCAGGGCCTCTCAATCTGAAGTTGAATGCCATATCACTAGGCCACATCGGCTTATTTATCAATCACACATACTGTTACAATGTATAGCTTACAAGTCAACTGACAATTCAAATAATTTATATTACAAAATATAAATTAATTTATACTTACTGGTACTCATAAAAGAAGAATTTGTTGTTGGCTACTCAGCATGTATGGAGGTGTATATTGATAAAGTTGATAACTTCATTCACTTAAAAAAATGTGAAATATTTACAACTTAATTAAATTCCTGCAACAAATTACTATTTCAGTTCAAATTTAGGCAAATTAATATATACAATTAATGTTAATTTAAATTCTACAATTATTACACTAACATAGCAATACCTCTTAATTCATACTACATCTACATGTAGAAACAAATGTATATTTATACAAAAATCAGAAATGCTTATATGAAGAACTAAGTACATATAAAATTGACTTCAAATGATTTTAATCAATATAGTTTTTAAAATATAATTATTCATTTTTTAATATTTTTTTCAATATGCATGTTTTATAACCAAATGATAATAGTGAATCAATGTACATGTAATTTATAACCAACTATATTTGTGTATCCCCGTTTAATTGTAGCAATAAAGATTTTTTTTTCTCCATTTGTGAAATTATGAATTTATGATTTTTTTTTTTTGTTTGTTTTTTTCCATTTCTGAAATTATGAATTTATTTCAACTTAAATAAAATTCAAAAGCTTACATACCATTAAACACTTTGCAATCCGAAGTCGTGTAAAGAATGGTGGTAGGGTGTAGAAGCTTTCTAGAACGCACGTGCATCAAAAAACAAAGAAGGGGTTTGTTGAGGGTTATGAATAAGCCCCTTTATGTACACTGTAAGCGCGGGATTTTCCTCCAAACTCGCCATACCATTCTGACCACTGCTGGCGTGCTATACAGTCGTATCTATTGTTTTTGTTACTACCGCTGCAGTCCGATAGAGAAAATTCGAAAATGAGCTTTGATCATCTAGATTCCGAATCTGAGACCGGCAGAATATTTAGTGATGACGAATATTGTGAATTCGAGAATGAAAACGATTCTACCACACCAAAACGCGTGGCACGCTCTCCTTCCCCCTACCAAGGATCCAAAAAAAGACGCCGTATTCTGCCCGCCATTACAGATTCATCGCCATCGGCATCGGATGGAGAGGAAAGCACTGATGAAACTTCTCTGTCCCTGGTAAGCATCGTATCTTACTTCTGCACTACAGTGCAATCACTTATTAATCAATTATTATCTTAAACGCACTTTGTTATTTCACTGCCTTTCGGTTATTATAATGAAAACGAAGCTAATATTAACATATATCCATGAATCCATCAATCATCTAAATCACGTTGACATGTTGTTTACATAGTTGATAAGGGGCTAAAGTTTTAGTTTCGAATGCGTAAAGAAACATAATAGATGAAATATGTAACTACAACATACTCTTTTGATTATGTGACAATTTTTGAAAAAGTACCATATGCTTTGTATCTTTACATTTTCCACAACTTTTTCCACCTTTCATACGAAATACGAAACTTTTACAGTCAATTGACAATCTTGCGATGTTCTGATTGGATAAGAAGATTGTATGAGAATTTCGAGAAATCTATTTTTAGCCTTTGTTTTCATTAGAGACAGTCAAATACAAGTTCAAGTTCCACACTGGGAAGCTCTAATTCACGAAGAATCCAAACTCAAAGGGAGAGACATTCTCAGACTGAAACCCCTCTCAGCATACCAAACAAATGTAAGTGCAATGTAGTACAGAAATTTGAATAGAAAGAAAGGGGAAAAAGGGGGTACCGCGCAGGATGAAAGGGTGGCTGTATATAGCATTGCCCAGCCAAGGGGTAGATAACTCAAAATATTTCCACAGTCTCGTTTTGAATCCGTCTCAAGAAGAACCTTGCAAAGTACGGGGAAATGCCAATTTACTGCCGTTTCTTCAAACGTTTTATTGACTTGGATGTTAACTTTGAGATGCCCCCTTACTTTACCCCCACTCTACAAGTTTATTATGGCATGCAGGTACAGAAAAAAAAAATGGGTCAAATAATTGAAATGTGTGAGATTTTCTTATGCAGAGTAGTAATTTGATAAAATTGGTCGAAATGGGTTCCTTTAACATTAATCTTGATATTCATGTGACATATTTGGAAGCATTCAACCGTTCTTGGGTCGAAAAACGCATTTTCCTAAGCTCTGTCATCAATCTGTCAAAATCCAAGATGGCGGCCAATTTGGTTCACGAAAATGTAAACAAACTCGTAATTCGTTGGTTATTTTCGCTTTAACGGTCTTTTCTGGCAGTGTCACAACTACAGATCGTGTTTAACATGAAATAAATGAATAATACTGATATTATTTGAACCTTTCAATTACAACTTATTCTAAACAAGCGTGAAAGGCATTCAATGGCAAAGGTGAGGGGGGGGGGGGTGTTAAAAATGACAAATAAAAAAGTACGGCTACTTTTATCATACATATGTGAGGGGCAGACAGGGCAAAAGGAAGGGGTGGGAGGAGGGGGAAAGAGATATGATGGGGGGGGGGAAGAGGGGTAAACACCCCCCCCCCTGTCCGCCCCCTCATATGTAGTGATTCAACCCATGCGATGATGGAGTATGGGTGTGCTGTCATTCTTTTGATTTAACTATCTAGAGAACCTAGTCCAGATCTTTTTTCTGACTGGAACTCCAGCTCCGAGGAAATTGACACCATCGACATCGTGCCACCAAGTCCTTTGGCGGCCCTGCCAGCATCTCAATTAGAAGGTAAATACTAAATGGGACTATATCATATAATATGACTGTGTGTTTATTTACAAAAACTACCCTGATATTAAATACTATTTTCATTATTTGAATTTTTTCCACAATAAAGAATATACTCATAATGATATAGTGAAAGACTGAAATAGGACATCTGTCTGTGTAACTTTAAAACTAAAGAAAAAAGACATGGGTATGTATTTGTAAGTTCGAACCCCATTACACGACAGAAGCCCACCACACATGATATGTGCGGTCGCATGTATGACTGAAAGTGGAATGATTTTCTTCTGTAATATAAAGTAAGAATTATAAAGTATCAAACAAACTACTTGCAAATGTTGAAAAGTTACAGCTACAGTCTACACTTTCTATAATGTAATAGTGTTTATGTATTTTGCTTCACTTCAAGATTTGTAAATTACGTGTACTTATATTTCAGAATCTGACACAGACAGTGACATTACTCTGCCACCGTCTTCTCCAAGGTTTCCTTGGATGAAGGCTCAACCTGAGCCCCAAGCTGGTGAGTAACATTGTTACATTTGTATATTTAACATGATGGTATACATGTAAACCATCCTAATATTTATTTCTGTGAAAATTCTAAAGTAATAGTAAGGAAATGAACAGCAACTGAAATAAATCACACATTTAACGATATATCGTCTGTAGTCGTATCCGAAATGCTGCATCACGATATATATCTTGATACGTTTTCTGGTCAAACGATAAAGTGATGCAGTATCAATGTATATGTAACAATCAGTTTTTGCAGTTTCATGGTCTTTCTAGAAAACTGTTATTGCTAAGTTGTTATTAAGAGGTGAATATGTCCAGCATCATTATTTGGTGTTAATTACAACTTTTATATCATACTAATATTTACTTATTTGCAACTTTAATTATTTACAGAGTGTATAGTAATAAGCGACGAACAGACCAGCCCAGAAAAAGGTAAATATGATTCCTTCCAATTACTTTAATTATACTACTAAGTCCTAGAAGTCTGTAGCTGAACGTAGTGTTAAATCACAATAATCAAAATAGTTCACATTAACATTCTCAGATACATGCATTTGCAGAAAAGCTGCAACATAATTAGGGGCTTGGTTAATCATGTCAAAGGTCACCAGGTGGCACATCTTCTTTGAACAAACATGTAAATAGTAAATACATGTAATATATATTCAGGTAGTACCCCAACACTGGTGTTTGGAAGCCCAGAGTCATCTCCGGTTTTCCAACAGAGAATTCCTCGTAAGAGGAAAGAAAAAGAAAAAGAAAAAGAAATTTCTTTTGATGAGCTACAGGTAAGTTAAAGGGTGTGTTGCTCTTTTATTTGCATTACCTTCACATAGAACAAAACAGCAACCAAAATTTTAATCATATACTCCTCATGTTGTGCACAAAGAAATACCTGAACACATATTAATATACTTATAATATACTCTCATCATATACATGTATCACTTATTTTTCACAGCTGAATGACTACGACTTAAACTGTCTTTTATACCTAACATAACCTGTTCATAAAGTGCAACATACAAAATGTACCATAGTCAAAACCCATCTAAACTTCATCTGCTTGTTGATATTGTATTTTGGATTTGACCTACTTTACCTGCTTGAATGAATCATATTGAACTTGCTCTTAAGTTAAGATGATTGCTACAGTTGCATATACCAACCAAATCCATAGTTGTTTATCTTGTTACTAGTATGTAATTTTGTAAGAATTTTTTGAGCCCTTATATCTAAAGTTGTTAGTGAGCATTGTTTCTATCTTGCTTGTTTTAACAGCTGTGTAAAGTGTGACCTCAGTTAGTCAGTAAATTTCTTTTTGTCAGTCGTTGCAAAATTGCCATTTGTGGACATAGTGTTTCACAAGCGTTTCCTTTCATATAGTATATACACATAGTTAACCTCTCTCTTTTGCCCTTGCCAGAGGAAAAATGCATTTTTAAGGCAACAAGTGTTGACCTTAAAAATAAAAAACAGTGACCTAGAAATGCAACTTTTGGAACAAAAAAGAAAAAATGATGCAATGAAGAAAAAAATCCATACTTTAGAGGAGGAGTTAAAAGGGAAACAACAGTAAATTCAGTAATTAATCTAGACTAGTGTAGTGATTTGAACGATGTTAGGAAAGCACTGCGACGAAATTAACTTGAAAGAGGAACATTTAAAATTAGATGAGATTCCCGACCATGTGAAAATTCATTCTTCGAAATTGACAAAAGGAATAGCTTTAGAAATCTTTCTGTTTGCGAAAACCAATTTTCCAGATCCTATCTCAAAATGTGTGAAGTGGCTTGGCCAAATAACCAATGAGGAAAACAGCAGCATTTCTGAAAGTACTTTAAAAACTAAACTGTATCAAATTCATGCTAATAAAAAGAAAATGGGGGGCAAAGGGGCAAAGGCATTGCTAAATGAAATCTTCACAATTCCAATATCAACCCTAACCACAACAACAGATACTTCAAGACATAGTGAAAAAGTTACCAATGAACCTGCAAAGGATCTTGATAAATTAGAGCAATTGTCAGCAGTGAAATATGAAAAGATATTATTAAAGAGGAAACTGAAAAGAGCTCACAGCAAAATAGACCGAATTAAAGAAAGCAAAGATGAAATCATCAAAGGCAAAGATGTGCACATAAAAGATCTGAAGAAATCCCAAAGTAATATACCATTAGAAATATTAGAACCTGAGAATAAAAGGAGGATTCTGGAAAGGGAAATTAGAGACTTAAGGCAAGATGTAAATGAAAAAGAACAAATCATCTCGGGACTATCACAGCAAAATGCTGAAATGGAGATGGTGTTAGATGAAGCTGCACCTGTTTTGAAAGAAACCAAGGAAGAGGCTGACAATGTTCTTCAACAGAATAAAGATTTACTGGAAGAGAATGAGTACCTTAAGACATTATTAGAGGATAATGCTCCTTTGATAATCTATGACGACACTACTAATTCATACACCTCAGACCTGTCTCACTGTGTAATGAACCTTCTTGATTGTAATGTTTCATCACAAAATGTACCTCAAGTGATCAATATTGTATCACAGATGTGTGGCAGAGTTCCCAACCAACTCCCATCTAGGCAAACTGTGGATAGAATCAATGATCAGAAACTATATGTTGCTTCAAAACAGATGAAGGAAATTTCTGAAAAAGAAAATTTAACTATGTACTCAGATGAAACCTCAAAATTTGGTCGATCTTTCGAAGTGTTTGCTGTTACAGACTCAGAGAAAAACAGTTATTTACTGGGACTTCGAGAAATGCACAGTAAAAGTGCGTCTACAGTATTGGATACACTGAAAGAGATTTTAAGTGACATCGATGGCATTACGGAGGGGACAAATACCGGAAAGAAAATCTTAGCTAACATAAAGAACACCATGTCGGACCGAGCTGCAACAGAGAAGAAATTTCAACATTTGTTGGAGGATTACAGAAAAGAAATTCTGCCTGAAATAAAGAAGGGTTGGGAGGAAATGAATGATGATGAGAGGGCAGCTTGCGGGTCTATGAACAATTACTTCTGTGGGCTTCATCTACTGGTTAATTTTGCTGATGTGTGTGCAGAGGCATTACTGAAATATGAAAATTCATTACAAGAAGATGAAGGCAGAGATCATACTGTCACAGAAGAGGAACAGAAGAAAAAACAAAATGAAAGTGGAACACTTCGCCTGATACGAACCTCAAGCAAAGCCTTTTCTCGAGGTGTTGATGAAAAAAGTGGTGTCCACGGTCCATTCAAAACATATATGTCAAGCCGAAATCAGAAAGTAGAGTTTGTGAAATTCAAGCACAATCGTTTTAACATTTTGTTTCTTATGGGAAAGATAACCTATCATCATAGAAGATATATTGAGGACTTCTTAGAAAATGTACACGGGGCGACAAATAGACTCCTTATGTCAGTACTAAAAGACATCAAAGATAATACTCTGAAAGCCGGTTGTCGAGCCCTAGGTATTATTTCTCACTGCCTTACAAGTCCTCTGTGGCGAGTGATAGAAGATACCTCTCACATATTAGAAATGGCAGAAGTTTACACGAACTTGGTAGATTTTCTGAAAAAGGCCAAAGAAGATAGTTCTGGTGTCATAAGTGGTAAATGTCTTCCATTTGATGATGTAAATGTTGAGGATGACCTACTGAAGGAGGATCCCGAAACAGATACAATTACAGTGCAGATCCTGCAATGGCTTTTCGAAGCAATGTTGCATCTTTTGGAAAGACAGGCTTCAGACCATTTACCTGGAGGGAAATTCTACACTTCTTCAGCAGCAACATGGGAAGAAAGCCGAAGCACTATTAAGCACAACAAAATCCCTGAATTTTTTTTCGGTCAGTTGGACTTCCTACTGCGCTACAAGCCCAATGCGACTACATTATGCAATGAAGCTTTCCTAGTGTTTTCGCATAATAAAACGAACAAATGGTTGAACGAACTGAATGATGATGAAAGGAGTGTTTTATTGCAAGAGGCAAAAACGGAAGGACCGAAAATTAGACATAAATTTCAGCAAAGGATGAAGGAGATTGAATCGAAGCGATTGTCTGCTCAAAAATTGAAGGAGAAAGAACTCCACGAAAAGCAAGAGAGGCTATATAAACGAAAAGAAAAGATGACAAACGATATCCTTTTCTTTGGATTATGGCAATCTTCAGAAGAGATGACACATCAACTCGAAGAAATAAAACAGAAAACCGAGAAAGTTAAGGCTGTTAAAGCGCAATTAACATTTCGCAAAAATGTGTTGCACCAGATTAAATCTGACAAGTCATTGTTCCAGTTTTCTTTCGGCAAGAAGGCAAAAACGCTAGATCAACTAAAGGCCAATCTGACAATATTGATAAATGAAGCCAGAAAAGGATCAACAACAGAGACAAAGACAAAGAAAGTGCCTCTCCTTGTGATGAAACATATCAAACACAAATTCGAGGATGACTGGTACTTCGGCGATGTTTTGTCTGTTGTCCCTGGCTTCACAGACTGGTACAACGTAAAATACGACAATGACCCCGCCATCTATGTGTACAAACTACAGGAGGACTATGAGGAGGGACATCTTTTGATAATACCAAAATCAGCTGAGAGGTTAACCATTATGCTTCAGTTCAGTTTCAGTTCAATTGCCTGTTTCAGTAGAGATTAGTTACTGAACTTACTGTCAATTGACCAAGTATTTCAGTTGATGCATATCATTAATTTCATGTTATTGTTATCATGATTTGGTTCAATTGCCTGTTTCAGTAGAGATTAGTTACTGAACTTACTGTCAATTAACCAAGTATTTCAGTTGATGCATATCATTCATTTCATGTTATTGTTATCATGATTTGTTAATAAAGTGTATGAATTTACTAACTGATATTTAGTATTTTGTTGTTTTGCTTTGTTTTCTATTTGAAATGAATACTGATATTGCATATAATGGTATTAACACTCAAAATACAGTTTCACTTACTAATTTGTGACATTGCATGCTGAGTTTTCTCTCAGAAGTTTGATATTTAATTTACTAACATACAAGGTGCCCATAGGATTTTTATAAATTTTTATTGAACAAGATGTGCCCTCGGTGGAAGCAAGTAAAAAATAGCTATTTTTAGAATAAAGTTCAAGGTCACAAGGCCAATGACCTTAATATCATTTAAAAGAGATTCATTAGTTGACTATACATGCATTATATGAGACCTGTACCTCTAATTGTTAAAAAGTTATGGCAAAGGTTAAAGTTTTTAGACATGTAGGTCAAAGGTCACGATGAAGGTCACAAAGTCATTGACCTTGATACCAGTAACCAGTGGAGTATGCATGCCAATTATGAAGTCTCTATCTCATACGGTTCAAATGTAATAGCCTAGGTAAAAGAGGGGGGTTTTTTGCCACAGACAGACAGAGAGACAGGACATTCCATTCCGGGGGCATAAAAACTACTTAATTAATTAATAATTTTGTGTTTTATTTCAGAATCTTTGATATTTACATTGATGTGAAATGGCTAACATTATTCTCTTTTAATTTCAGGCGCTGAGAAACTGGCTATTGAAGCTGTAGACTGAAGTTAATTTATTCAATAAACTTGATTTAAGTAAGAAAGATAACTCTCGCATTTGTTTTTTTCTATTAAAAATGGAAATTTCACATTATTTTGGCCTTTTCACAGAAATGAAAGGACATATCAGTTTCATGTAATAAGCTGATATCATAGACACATTCTACAAAGGAGATATAGATAAACAAAATTAAAAGTGAGTGTGTGGCATCCAATGTACATTTTTTTAATTGGTTTCTAAATATAGCGAAATCTGGGTTAAATTTCAAGGACTTTCATAAGGGCATAAAATACTTAATTGTCATCTTATTTGGAAACGGATTTCTGTTCTGAGATCAGTGTGTCATACAGATTGCAGTGAGATAAAGAAAATTGCAGATTTTTGTCTCTGAAAATTTGGCTGGGCATTGCTACTGTATAGTTGAGAGGGGGCGCACTCATTTTTCTTGAGAATACATGAACTAATTTTTAAAAAGAACTTCTTTTTTTGGTGTGTACAGCTGAAATGTGATGGTGCACAGGTCAAGTCCGAATATGGGTTATATGTGCGACAATTTTGGTGGAGTTATTGTCCAGTTGGGGGGACTTTAATCACTCTGCGATTTAACACTTGTTTATTTAATATTTTCATTATTTTTTAAATTATTGAATAATTTTTGTATTTTATTACTATTTTTTATTTTAATTAAGCAATTTATCATTTATTTATTTTTACATTCTTATTTTTGTTTATGTATTTTTTCATTATTTTATTTTTATATCTATTTCATTATTTTAATACTTGTGCGTATGAGTATAAATGTGTATATATATTGTTATTATTTTTTTTTTTTTGCATTACAATGTTTTCTAAATTCATTTTTCACTGTTTTATCTATTCAGAGTTTTCTTTATAATCTTTATATTTTTCAATTCTGATTAGTACCATTGCCAGAGTTGGCTGACCATGGCATGCTACAATTATCTCAATTATAATAACATTTGAAATCTCTGAATATATGATATTAAGTGCCTCTGCCTGGGTTGGGAAGAGGGATTGGCCCATCGCGTATATGTCTTCATTTTGTTGCAGTCAGTTGTAAAATCTCTTCAGAGGTATGTCATTTGTACCTTTTGTGCCAACTTTAAATGAATATTACTTACTTACACAATTGAATGGTATGGGAGAAGTTTTATATATACATGTATATATTTCTTCAAGGAAAACATGACAATGATATGGGTTAGGGTGTTGGAAGGAACTAATGCAATTATATTACTGCCTAAATCTAATTTTCTTGATAATTTTTTATTGTATCATATTTATAATAGCTACAAGAGGTATTTTGGAGAAAATTCTCTCTCAACAAACTGAGATCCTAAGGAGAATATCAGCACTAGAAAAGCGAGAGCAGGAGAGAGGATTGACTACTGAAGAGAAGCTCTATGTACCACCAAGTGTACGAGTAAGTGTTTATTAGACCTGGCAATGATTATTGTTATGAAGTCCTGCATGTACGTGTCACATAATTTAAAATTCAAAATCATTCATAATCTTAAAACACACAGTAATATTTGATTATAGTTAAGCACCTACAGCCTCAAACATTTAGAAAAAAATTATTTTAACTTTTTTTTATTTAATTGATGAATTGAATTTAAAATTACCTAAACATAAAGTTTAGAATTTTGAACCCATTATTTCCATTTAATCCTGTGATTTTAAAACCATATTGTTTTGATCAATGCACAATATTAAAAAATTTGAAGGGTGAAAAGCAAGCGTACAACATATAACTCAAATTGTTAAATTGTATGCAATTTTTTCTTGCAGAATGCAATCAGAGATGGGTATACAGATGGCATAAAAAGGGGATTTTCCTGGATTTTTTCCCAAAAAAAGTAAATTTTGCAACAGTTTCTTTCTTTTAATGCCTCATGATCTATAGATCATGAAATTAGATATTAATATATTGTTCTTTTTTGCTTATTTGTCTGTCCACATCTACATGTATATGTTTGTCTGTCCATTACTTTAACTTATAATGGCCATCATTAACATTTGAACCAATTATGATGATACGTACACATGCACAGCAAACTTCACTTATAAATAAATAATAGGTACTTTTTAGTTGAGACATGTTTAATGCATCAAGGTCAATTATGTTGAGTTCTATATTGACTTTTGTGACTTCAAGGTTTCTACCAGGATCGTGTATATATATGTATCATATATTTTCAGACACCATGATGATGAGAATTCAGGTCTGACAAACCATATAGCCTTGTTTGTCAAAGGATGGGTCAACACAGATGTTGAAGAAAATGTCATACAGTGTGTCTCAATTTTTACATTTAGGCAGTATATATACATTCATGCTTCAAACTATTTTACCCATACCACAGGGTGTAGGTTCGAGTCACGGAACAGAAACAGTATACATATTTCGGGTAAATTCCTTCTCTAATTTCCATGGCTGTGTTGCCACAATTGTATACGATTAACTAATTAATGATTGGCTATTAAAGCTTCTTTTTTGTAGAGCTCAGTTGCTCAGTCGGTTTGGTACCAATAGGTCCAGTTAGCTTGAGTGAGTGGCTCCAAGTCCCAGATGGAGAATGAATATAATTGCAACTTAATTGATTTAAAATTTATAATTCATGTAATACAATAAACCTAAATTACAATTCTTATTTGGATTTCATAATTGATGTACTTTTTTTAACTTTTTCATTAGGTGGAATCAAGCGGTACTTCCTTACGAAAAAACAAGAAGCCACCCTGAAGGCAAGGAACAAATTGGAAGAACAGAAGAAAAAAAGGGTGAATTATGAAAGAAAGAAGGAGGTAATACTCAGTTATTATACATGCTAGTCACTTTTGCATTATTTAACCATAGCTGTATTGTGAGTAAAACTTAAATTTTTCCAATAAAATCATTTGAAAATCTATGACACAGGAGATAATTCAATTAATTATTATATTTTGGGACACATTTGGAGGGTATTTTATAAAAATGACAAATAATTCATTAAAAATTTGAATTATACATGATGTTTTGGAAAATGGGAATTATTGCGTCAATGAACAGACATTTTTTTTAAATGTACCATGCATGTATATATAAGATTGCGGCAATAAGAAAATAAAACCTTCATTGTAATTCAAAATTTATGCATATATTTATTTCAGAAAGCAAAGCGAAGAAAACAGGCCCTGGCAGAGTTCGAAAAGAGAGGCTGGGAAAATGAGCTACAGAGAGCTCAGATAAACAACGTCATGAAGGTGGATTTTACATCAAGTGACGAGGAGTGTGATGATGGATTCATCACACATCCACCTTCATGGCAAAGTGAAAAATTTAAAAGAGTTAAAAGTATATTAGATAAGACCTTTTTAGAGATCTGCTCAGTGAAGAGCAGACGCTTGTTACAAAAGCGGAGTGTTGGCTCTGTACACGATAAGTCACCTCCAAATCGGCCAGAAATTCTCCCATGGATGATAAAAAATGATTAATTCTCGAACAACTTGATTAAAGTATATAATTTGGCTCATATAATACTCTAGTATATGATATAACAAGGAAAATGATTATTGTTGTGATATCGAAAATTAATTTTACTGCTGAAGAGTTTTTGATTAATTTAAAATTAAACAGTTATATTTTACAATCATCGATCTGTACAGAGCCAAAACTCCATAAAACATTGTAATATTTGTCTTAGAGTATGCTATTTTGCTATTCAATTAATTGTTGCTTTTGTTTAATATGGGTATATTAGTACATTTAGTAGAAACTCAGAAACTTATATTGATTCATATAGTATTATTCATTATAACTTAGTTTGATTTTGTTCTAATTTGAATTTAATTTACAAGTCTCTCATAATGTAATATTTATATATCACTGTAAATCAAAATTATGACAAACATTCATATCACCATTAATTTAAGCCTTTAGAAATATGAAACTGGTTGAATTCAATTTGTTTACAAACATTGCTTGTGCTCAGCTGTTTTTGAATATTCTCCTGTACTTTTTTAATGGGACAATTTTTAAAAAATTAATTATTAATGATATATTTTTGATTAAAACTGTAAGAGTAAAATAATTTTTTGCAAAATCTCAGTTTTTCGAATGTTAAATTTCGTTTGTCATAGTGTATCATCCAACATCCATAACTCGACGTTTGGCGTCCGGCGTCGTAAACTTTTTACATATTCGACTTTTTCTTCAAAACCCCAGATGAAAGGAATTTGATGAAACTTAGTAGATACGAAGTACTCATTAAGTCCCCTACAAATGTTGTTGCTTTTCATCTGGATCCATCAACAGATGGTGCCACCAGTCAAAAAAGTAGGTCAAAGAGGGTACCCTCCTTTGACAAACTACCTCTTCATACTGGGAGCATGCAGCGATAAACCGAATGCATAGGAATATGATTTAGAGGGATGTGGGAAGAAGTATTGTTAATTATTTTTAGTTCCATTCCAAAATCAAATTTTTGACGGTTTGGGTTTTACTTTTTAATAGTCAATGAACTATTCATTGTACTTCTAGGCCAAGCACCAACTTCTATCACGTCAGAGTCAGTTTCAAATTTATTCATGCTTTAACATCCCTTACAGAAAAGAATGCCATTGAACTTCCATTGCTTTTACAGTTATATTCTTTCCATTGAAATCCCATTACTTTTGCAGTTCTACTAATTAGATGCAAACTGGTAATGTAAAATGTATGTGTAAAAACCATTGATTTTCCAGTTTTCTGTAAAAACCCATTGCAATACCATTCAAAGTCCATTGAAATACCATTGAAATCGGCGAATTATTTAAATTAGGTAGAACCAGTTAAATGACGTCACATTTAACTGAAAAATCAATGTTGAAATACAGCTTTCAGAAAACCATTGAAATACCATTACTTTCCCAGTTATTCCACAAAAGGAAAAAAAATACAATGACTTACAGAAACAGAAGTTTTATTATGTTCTTCACATGTAATGCCACTATGTTAATTATCAAAGAACTGATATTAAACTTTAATTAGATATAGAAAGATCATCTTGCCAACAGATAATGTATAGCCTACTAAATGAAAATGAACATGTATATCCATTGAAAGTTCTCATATTTAAATGTTCAGTAACCTACCTTGTTTTTCAGAATTTTGGAAAATGTTCATATATAAACGAATTAAATCAATGCATAGAACAAAATTAAATTCCCTGAAAACATCATCGGAATTCCATATGATTAATCCACAGATTGTCACTCAACAATATTAAGTAACTTATTATGGCATGAAGATCCACAAAGTCTTCATAATACTTTTGGATACACGTCTCCTTCCTGTGCATGTCACTTTTTCTGTAAAAATGTCACCTTTGTACGCTTATCACATAGTTAAAATCACATTTCCATGTATAAATTTTAGTTTAAATCACCTCTCCATGTATCAATTTTATGCATTCAAGCATTTCACACAGTTTTTCTGTACACACTTTTTTCTCATTCTGTACATCTTTTAAAATCTTGGTACATCCTTTACCACTTTCTGTCTGTAGTTTCCAATTCCATTAAGCAAAGTTGCCATGAATGTTTTGAGGCAGGTGATCACCGACATGTTGCAAAGATCTGTAAAAATAAATATCACAAAATGAATTACCAATTTAAGTTTATCAGGACAAAGGTACAATGGGGTGGACAGGGTAGTCTAGGAGAGGAACGGGATGAGTAAGAGATGGGAAAAGGAAAAGAATGGGGAGACAGGGTGAGAAGAGGTAAAAAAGGAAGAGCCATACTCTCTACTGACCACCTTACACACGACCACCGTCATGCGCGGATCCAGAGGGATGCACCGGGGGTCTGGACCGACCCTAAGATTTGACGAAAATTGTTTTCTTGTTATTGTTACAAAAATATGGATGAACACCCCTCCCCCTCGACCCAAATTTCTGGATCCGCACCTGACTATGCTCCTACCGAAGGTATAATGCATTATTACTAATAACTTGTTAACATGAGACAACCCCAATTGCAAACACACGAGATCGCAGAAAACGTGACAATTATGAAAATATATCAAAGTACATGTACGGACAGACTCGTTCACAAGTATTTTAAGTGTTTTCATATTTCTTGAAAAATTCTATGTAATTTACATCTAACACTCTATTAATCATCCGTGTGTTCCGATACGTTCAAAACAGGTGCACATTTTGTACGCACATCCGTCAGCTTGCGATAATCACTGACCTTCATTCTCTTCTAATTAACCCGTATCATATTTCCCGGCCTCTTCAGCGACAGAGAATGTCCCGCCGAGCGCCATTTAATTTTGATATCAATAACTTACAAGTGATGGGTTCGACGAGGTATTATGAGGATTATCAACTTTACAGAAATACAATCCTATAGTATATTACTCGTAAGCATAAAGTTTAATAATTTCAAGTTAAATAATGCAACAATCATTTCACTCTCATTGTTAGTTTCTTTTTCTAAAAGAAAGACAGTGCCCAACCATGTAGATTCAACGTTTTCAAATAATAATTAACACAAAACATCTGAGCAGAAGAACACTGAAAGTTTAAAACAAAACAAAAATCAGTACTTACCAGTACGTTAGTGAAAAGAATGTCCTTCGAGGTCAGCGATGGTACATTTATATATGCAACCAAATCCGTCTTTCTATTTTGTATTATTCCATCATCGTCACTTCATCTTGTAAATATGCTCGCCAATTGTTTGACTATCTTTTACAAATACGTAAATGCAAGAGCGCGTGCACAACGATATACAAGACGTTTTCTCAAATTGAATCATGGCGCTCGATCGGATGCTGCTTCATATTCAAATGATACTAGGCTGTATAATCAGGTCATCTTCCCATGATTCTCGAAACGTGTTATATAATACAGTTCGTTATCAGGAATGGACGATATCTGATTTCACTGATCTGTCTGGACTGAAGCCGTACTGTAGTGTGGATACAGAAATAATATTTTTTATGGAAATTAAACCACAGAATGTATTGCGTTAATATTTTTTCCCTGTATTATTGTTTTAAAATGTATTAATAACTGAGAAAAAATGGCAATGATAGTTATGGTGTGTGGGGCGGGAAAGGGGGAGGGGGGAAGTTATTGTAGTGTTTTTGCTTGAGACCTTTACAAAACAGCCTATTCAAAGTGATTTGAAAGAAAACTAAATGTAAACGACGATTTTATCATAATTAAGCACAGTGCCCCTGAAAATTAATCGGCAAGATTGAAAATTGAAAATTGACATCGACGAAGTGAGCGCTGGTCCGTTATCGCATTTTCCGTACATTTCGGCACCATATAAATGTATAGGTGCTTGACGGATACGTACGGTATTTCATATTAGAGTAAATCCGTATCTTCGAAGGTCTCTGGTATAAACGATAGGCACTTCGTTAACACGGATGAAATACGATCCTTATCGAAATATTTTGAAGATCGTAGATGGGTTCCAATTATCACACAATCATTATATAACGGGAGTTTACAAGATAGGCGTACTAAATCAATGCATCCGTTCATTTAAATACATGTAACTCTTTTCCCGCGGATTTCTGTATATTTGTATCCCTTTTCAAACTTGAGTTCTGTTGTGTTCAGAAACAACTCGCCGAACATATAATATACCTATAGACTATGTGTATGTACAACCATTGAATTGAGAAAAACTGCTTTCGAAAATAAATGCTATATCAATGTATAATTGTTATACTAAATGTCCAGTTATTTGAGATAATGGTATTTCAATGGAAATATTGAGGCATTAAAATCACAGTTATAATAAAACTTGAATTTCAATGGTCTTAGAATAACTGGTTTACTGAGACTGCAAGGTGAAACAATGATATTCTAATGGTATTTCAATGATAACTGCTAAAACACTGGATTTTCAATAAAGTTTCAATGGGAAATTTCCAGTTTCTTTATCTAAGGGATATATTATGGTTGGTTGGTTGATTGGTGTTTTACGTTGCTTTCAACAATATTTCAGTTATATCGCGACATGGAAGCAGGAGGTTACCAACCTCTTAAACATAGTGGCGCAACCCGGGAATCGAACCCAGATCGTCGGCGCCGCAAGCCAAGCGCTTAACCACTACACCAAGCCTGCCCCTAACATATATTATGACAAACAATTAAGATTTCATACCAATCGTCATGCATTGATGTATTAAATTCTGCATCGTAATAACGTGAGAATTATAAACTATTCACTGTTTGTAGAAGTTTTCCAAATGAGTCGCAGTATTTTATGATTAGTAAGATATGTACATATAAATAGATTATGTACAATGTATGTACTTATTACAAATTTCCTATGATACTTTGCACCTTAAAGTTTGCTATATTGTATTGATTGAGATAACTGCAACTTTTTTATCCACCACTGGCATTTATGCTATATTTAATTTGTTACATTTCATGTAATCTTTATAATGGAGGAATGAATCATGTTAATTATATCTAGTCATTATATACATTTTTTAAAAGTAAATCTTTGTTAACATGTATTTCCATTTTTAATTGCAATGAAAAAAACATGTATGACATTTGACTGAAAATTAATATGTATATCTATTGTTTAATATGCTTGCAATTATCTTTTTAAATCTTCACTGTCAACTAGTCATTTTAAAATAATTTGTTTACATGTAATTTAAGTTACCTTATATGTTTTTCATTCGTTATTTGTAATGATCAAATCACGAAGTTCATGAAATATTCAGGTACATGAATATCATATACATGTCTATGAATTTCTTAAATAAATGTTTGAGTTATCCATTATATTGATCTCTTATTGAATGAACATAAAGGTAAAACAATACATAATGAGTGCCAACCGTTAATGAAAATGTTGGCTATACATCTGCTGAAATATAGTGGAAATTGAGAAAGATCAGAATTATAGTCCCCAGAAGGTGACTTTTTCATAAACCAAAAAGTGTGAAAAAGTTCAAATGAAGGCAAAAAAAACAGTTGACTGAAGGTGGTATTTTGTGATACCAAAAGGCTACAACTGGTGTAAAAGATGGACGAAAGACAACCAAAGGTGATATTTTGTAATATCATCAGGTACAAACTATACAATGTAGTTTAAAGAAGGTCAAAAGGTACATTAAAGTTGATCTTTCTAATAAGATAAACACTGTGTCTTTGTCTAGTAAAAGATGCTGAAAGAAGGAATTTTTCAGTGAAAATATGAAAAAAGTTAGTATTTTAGGTTTTTAAAAAGTGCATAAAAGTGGGCCATTCGTATACATTTTTAGTGCTCAAAAGTTATACAAAATATGGACTTTTGTACCTTTCAACAAAAGATGAAAGGAGCAGGAAAGTTGCAAAAAGGCATACAAAAGTTGGCCATTTTGTTACCTTTTAGATTTACAAAAGTCGTTTTTTCGTGCAGTGGTCCTTACTGGACTTTAGTTACCTTGTCCGTGACATGTGACCTACACTTCAAAAACATTGTTCATAATTTATGTATCGTAAGAAGCATGGTTTTCAATATTTCAGATAGGTGTTCCTTGTGACAAACATTGTTTTAGGTAAAATAATTGGTGACTTCATGACTTTGGCCGTGATATTTGGCCTACATTTCATAACTTTTAATATGGGTATGTCTTTCGTATGTTGAGTGATAAGTCACATGTTTATTCCTTGAGACAAGACTTTTCTGTCAGTACTAAACTTTTTCCTTGGCCTTGGAGTGTGACCAAGTTTTTGGATAACAGCTTATACTGAAAATTTGTATTGTGTTTACATAGCTGTTGATATGCTACAGAAGAGTGCAGTCAAACCATTACTGTATATTGCCAAGCTATCGAATGGTAATGAAAACGGAATAATCATTCTACCGATAAAAATAAAAGATCACTGGGAATACTTGCTTCTGACATAAAAAGTATCTAGCCATTTCTATGTGTATAATTGCAAATATATTCGATATATAAAATGGCTTCACCGTCATTTAATTTTTTTTATTTTCTTTTTAATTGCCTTCATTTCAAGCATATATGTACAAACATTGTAACAAATGCAACATAATAAATAATATATCATAATGATTTGTGTATAATATGTGTTTGGTAATTATAAATTCAACTACTGATGGAGGGATAAAAGTGGATAAGCATATGAATAATTAGAATAAATTCATCACAATAGCACATAGCATTGATTTTTTGTGCTATATCACTGAACTGGTGACACGTTTTACATATAATTTATATGCAGGTAGCATCTATATGTGAGGGTATTAATGTCAACTACATGTAGGATTATTATTCTAAAAATAGACAATTCATTTCAAGCTTTAATGGTGAATATTCAATATACATTGGTACATTTGACTTAACCGACAAGGTATTTAAGGAATGAAATTAAAAATTAATATTCCTATGCAGGTAAAAAAGTAAAACCGATTTACAAACTATAATTTGCGATGCGAAATTGAATTATTCGAAAATAGCACCGTTTCAAAATATCAATGTCTTTTAATGTCAATCCTTATAATTTAATTTTTGTTTAAGAAAAAAAAAATAAATGGAAATTGTAATATTTATTGGGAAAAAAAACACGGATAACGAACGATGGGCGTGTCGAATTTGTCATGTGACTTGTGTTTATTTCTGTTGGCATATAGGAATGTAAAGATGATGGATAAATCCAAAACACAAGTCCGAAAATCATGAAACCAGAAGACATACAAAATCAGTGAAAATGAAAACCAAGTAGAAAATAACGAAAAATGTGAATCCCTATGATAGAGTGAGATCAGGCGCCCGGGGAGAGTGAGCATCCCATGCTTGCTAGCAACACCCGTCAGGTATACTTAGTAGAAAGAGTAAAATCGTGTAAATTCCATATATATATTTATATATGAAAAAGACAAAGTGGGTAAGCTTCTAGTATAGTAGGTGTGAAATCTGTGTACAATGATCGGAATCGGTCGCAGTCCAAAATATAATTTAAAAGTCTGAATAGCGAAATACCATATTGAGTAATAAGAGTCTCTTTACTTCCTCAAGTGACGTTGTTAGTCTAGCACATATATAACACTGGTCGAGTAGCTTATATGAAAGTTGCCTAGCCCTCAGAACAAAGTCATTGTAATTTGAACATGCTCTAGAATAACGTATTAACTGAGATACGAATACGCCGTATGCGGGCGGTGATGGAATGTTGCTACTTATGAAAGGGAGGTTTGTGATAGCGAAATTAAAATCGTCACGTTTGTCGTAGAGTGAAGTGATCAGTTGACCATTAATGTCAAAACAAAACATAATATCTAAATACGAAGTAGATTTACTACTTTCTTTGGATAGATGATCCTAAGGTAATCCACGAATGAAGAATTATTAGAATTCTTATTTGAAAGCAAGTCATCTATATATCTGTAAGTGAAATTGAAGTCAAGAGTCAATTGTTTCTTTCCTTGCGAAAGCAAGACTGAATGAATTCAGCTTCGTATGAGTAAAGCAATATGTAAGCCAGAAGCGGGACACAGTAAGAGCCACTGGAATGCCCGCAATTTGTTAAAAAAAACCCTTTCTCTAAACACCACAAAAATGTTATCGATTATCATATAGGAAAGTTTAACATTGGAATGATATCTGTTTCAGTATATATATAATTTTTTTTTTTTTGGAATCAGAATTTTCCCTAATAAAATAAGTTTTATCATGGCCTTTAACTATATATTTGAATTTCCGGCTTCCGTTTTTACTAGTAAATGCATTTTGGATAATTTCCGCTAATCTGTCTTTTATTTTCTGATGAGGAATCGTTGTGTAAATAGCTGAAAAGTCAAAAAGACTTGATGGAGTGAATTTTAGTAAAACCTTTTGATTTCAGATCTTCTTACAACTTTTTAAGTTTTTTAAGGATCCACATTTAATCAATTCCACCTCTGGAATATACTGTTTCGCAATACCTATGAAGGTAGCTCTAAATTTAATTTATTTGTGTCAGTACCAAACGTATTGAGGACAGATTTGTTATTTTCGAGTACTTCCGAAACCGAAAAAACTCGTGAGAGTATAAGTAGGATTTCCTGGAGCTGGATTTAATTCTAATTCTTTCACTAGGCTGTCAAAGTAATATTTCTTACATGTAAATGTATAATTATTATAAGTTTTATCTGCTGGTGTAACGATATAATGTTCTCGGAGGAAGGCAAGTTATCTGACATCAGGATCTTTAAAAATAGATTCGAATCTGGTGTTTAAAGAGCCTTGTAGTTTTTGATATCAGCAGTCCTGTAATAGATTTTATCCATTCCAAAGAAGTGTCGACCTGTACTTCATCTCTTTTTGCCCATCGTGTAGCATATTCCTCGCACAAGTTGATAATATTCTCAAAATTTTGTCTCCATTTGAATGATCTGGGTTTTCTGTATTTTGGCCCTTAAGTAAAAGTTCTCTTAATTTGGTGTTTTTAACATTATCAAGATCACTAGTAATGACATGGTCACAAGGAGAATATATAAAATTAGATGAAGAACGTGCACACGACTGAGGATGGCATGCAGAGTTGCTAAGATCAAAACCCTTTGTAATTATAAATTTTGAAACAACTCTGATAATGCAGTGAAATAGGGATCACTCATAGACACTAATTGCGTATAATGTACTGCAACAAGAGAAATAAATATTGTTAAGCATTATTGCATCATTGATAAGGATCATAACCGGTATTTTTTGCTTTGTATTTGCCACGATAGATATCAGGAGGAACTTTGTTGAAGTTCCAAATGCACTCATTGTCAATGGATTTAATTGTACCATGTGTGAAAAAGGAACTTGTGGTTACATCATATTAATTTGCAACACGGAAAGGAAAATGAACGGAAAAAAGATCTCCTTCGTTGTTTTTTTTTTTTTTTCTTCCCAGCCAGGACTTTATGTTTGCATGAGCAGTAACACTGTGATATCACTGGCTTTTATAGAATTGAATAAGATAGAATATAAATGTTTCGGAATAATTCAGATTTCCTTTTGTATTCCATGATAAATATATATACATATTGGATACTATGCAATCTGGTTATATTTTAATATCAGAAATATTCATTTCGAAGTTAAGTCTTTCTCTTTATTCGGTTTAAAACACAAAGTTACAATATTCTAATAGTTATTATAAGTATACCGTATAAATGGGATTAATCAATTGTGACCATGTATTTACATAATAAGCTCCATTGCTCAATACAAATGGAGCTCCTAGCCGGTGTCCGTCTGTAAATAATTCGAGTAACCATCCCACTGATAGACTTCTAATTCTTGTCTGTAAAGTTGGACAAAATATCTCTGTTGTATATTGTAATGGCTATTGTCATTACTAATAGCTTTAACGTTGACATCTTAAGATTACGAAAAAAATAAAAATGAAAATCGCCTTCAAAATATTCTGCACTTTTGATTTGCTTATTTCTGGATTAAACTGTACAGGTGGTCGTTAACAGTGCAATATACATCCCTCATTGTCGGCACTGAAGCAGAAACAGCTGGCATGTTATCATTTCTCTTTCCAACTCGACGTATAGAACGATACCTACATCGACAGTATAACAATATATAAGTATAATAATATAATAATTTCTTTTTAAAAGATCGATATGCAGATGTACTCGTCCCCTAATATTACGGCCTGGAATTTGACAATTTCACAGCTACGTTAAAATATAAGGTAGAGAAAAACGAATGAAGGAATTGTAAGATATTTAGATAGCGAACTATAAAAAAAATTACTGTTCTCGTAACCAAGTGGTGCATTAATAGTGACATTCAAAAGTGTTGATATCATTAAGCAGTACATATATCTATATATAACACTTTCATTTACAATTCCAATTAATTTCTTTTATTTTCTAAATAACACACTGTTGCCGTGAACACTTATTTCTGTTTTATTTTTCTTACTCCAAGATGGGCATCCAACCTTAGAATTACAGTTTGTTTTTAGAATAGTTGTATTTTTCATTGCGTCTTTGGTCATAAAATCTATTTACGCATGGAAGGGATAGATGATACCTGAAGCACATTCTATAAATAGACATCATTTGAGAGATAAAAATGTAAAAAATAAAGGAGAAAAGATATTTGTATGAGATTTATCTCGGTGTTAATCACGTAGACATACAGGTAGAAAAAAAAATATAAAATCTCATAAACGCATTCGCTTATATAGCAGTGCTGTTATCGATATCGGACGGCCAGTTATAGGAACAGCTGTCACTATATGGTTTGAGGTGACTGGCGATTTTGCGATATGTTTATACTAATTTCTATTTGCATTATTATTATTATTTATTATAATAATAATGATGATGTACTACTACTACTAATAATAATATTTATAATGCTAAAAAGTATTATTGACCCTATGTTATGGTAGACGTGCCACACAAAAGATCACCGATTCCGGTAGGTCTGTTGCAACCTATAAATTTCTACGCAATGCATCAGACGGACACCGTCACCATATACGTGAGTTAATCGTGGAGTGGCGTAAAGCAATACTCAATCAAAATTATTGTTACAATCACTACTACGATAACTTAGAGATATATTTCTTTTGTCTTGGATTATAAAATCTGTAAACACATGATGCTATAACAAATCAGATTTTGTGACGAAAATTCAATCGTCAGTTTAACCAAAGATATTGTTAGGAATTTTATCCTTTCACAAAAAGACAGTAAACTGGTACATACATGTAAATCACTGTACTTTAATTCTTAGTTTCAACCGCTCAATTGTTCGGGCTGATTTGGATAAATATTGGTGGATATATACGTTATAATTTTGTGCACCAGATGCAGCTAAAAATAAAAGAAATCTGCCTTGTGCAGCCTTTTAACACTTTATGGGACCATGAATACGTATTAAGACATACATTTTTTATCTTCATTACTTTCAGGGTTGCAAATTCATTCCCAAAACAGTTGCACAATTGCACACAATTGATTCTATAGTAACGTACGGGACATCGTTCAGAGCATTTCGGTCCTCAACACCCTGACGGACATGCTGTATGTAAATCTGAAAAAGATTATAGAATTCAGTGTAAATAACTGGTATTAGCTATTTCATAATATATATATATATATATATATATATATATATATATATATATATATATATATATATATATATATCATAGGATCAATTAAACTTTGATATTAAACATGTTTACTTTAATAATACAGCATTATGCAAAAGCTAGTCGTTATAATTAAACTTTTATTTTTATAAACGCAATGTTAGCTGTCATTCACATTGGTTTAAATGTCAGACGATCTTGTAAAATTTGTAAAAAGTATGTTCTATGATTTGTTTTTCTAAAATGCGATTTATTCTATTTAAGTGTTAATTCCTTTACATTTATCTTTTCATATAATTATGGTAGCAATCATCAGTGCTTGAACAAAGACAGAGGTAAAGCCTGCATTTACGTTTCGGATTTTCACGCAAAAATATTCAAATCATTTTCGGAAATGTGACTTTTCAACAATACGTTTTCAGCGGAGTTTCTCATCCAAATTTCTACGGTGATCTAGTGTACAACATCAGGAGGGTTCAAGCTTCCGATAATTTCATATCTAGTAATACTAAAATAATTAAATACCTTCGACATCGACAGTATAACCCCAAGATCATCGCAAAAAGCATAGGTCTTGTATTATGTTCCTCTTATACAGACTTTAATTTGAGCATTGCACGTTGAGTAACAAGGCGGTGGGAACTCTATGACGGGACTTGCCCAAACTTTTTCAGAGAAGTCAAGGTCCTGACCCTCGTCCCCTCTGCCTGTTAGTCGGTACTCCCACAGATCAAGGATCTGAGTTCGCTTACAGACCGGTCACACCCGTCGTGATGCAATAAGTATAAGCGAAATAGTATTATTCGCTGTCATAGAATTAGGAAACGGCACAGCCGTAGTCAAAATAGGTATGTGTCATAAGCAGTAAGAATACTGCTGTATAGTATATGTAATACAGATGGTTTTCTTACTGTGAAATAAGGAAGTCAACATGTCAGACAACGATACATCATATGAGCAAATAAGATCTTTATAGCGACCGTAAAACTTGCGGAATGTTGACATAAGTTGTGGTAACTCATATCCTTGTTTGAGCAACTGTTCTCCTAGTAATTGGCTTCGATAAATGTAATCCGAAGATACACAACGAAAACACGCCGTTACGCACTAAAGACAGAGGCATAAATATTCCGACAGAAAAACTATCGGAACTTACAGAACACGAACTGAATGAACTTGTAGAGGGAACACCATATAAGGGACACTACTCACTTTATTTCTAAATTTAATTCATTTAGCGGACAAGTGCCGAGGAACGTGATACTATTCTGCTTTGACGTGGTTAAATTATACCCATCCATACCGGGGAAAGAGGGAATAGAGGCATGCAGGGAGGTATTCGATCGTAGGACCCACCCGCTCGTACCAACGGAAAACGTGATTCAGATGGTAGAAACTGTTTAAACCATAATGGTTTTAAATTAAGACCCAAACATTTCAATCAAGCGGAGGGTGTAGCCATTGGATCGAGGTTAAACAGGACTTTAGCATGTACATATATGCGGTAATGGGACGAATACTTTTTAAGATTTAACAAAACTCCAGTAGTTTATAAAAGATGCCTAGATGACGGATTTGGGATATAGGATTCAGATTTAGACTCACTTTCAAAATTCACGGAATAAGATACACAATAAAATTAAAAATGAACTAAGATGGAGTAGTATTGAAATTGAATTCTAAGACACTAAAGTAAAGATAGAAGATGGACACCTGTACACGAATCTTTATTCTAAACCAGGGGATAAACACTTATACCTAAGACATGATTCTTACCACCCGCCAAACACCAAAACATCATTAGAGCATGGACTCGGAATTAGGATAAGGAAGGTATGTGAAAAGGAGGAAGACTACCTCAAACACAGACTGGACCTAAACTCAGTTACGGAAACGCGGATATAGCAGTAAACTAATCGAACAACAATTGTGTAAAGTCTGTAACATAGATAGGGACGAATTATTGAAGAAACGGAAAATCAACAAATTTTAAAACGGATTCCAATGGTCGTGACATACTCCAAACTTCTACCAAATATACGCGACATATTAAATAAACATGAATCAATATGAACTAAAAACAGTATCTCATACGTGGAAACTGGGAAGGACATGATAAGCGAGACAATAAAATCAATTATGAAACTTGCTAGCAAAATGTACCGCGGGGGATCTATAACAAAACAAAATGCAAAATTATCTAATTCCAAAGTATCCGACATCAAGCAAACTTAAAGGTAATCTGAAGATACTCAAAGAAAACATGCCGTTACGTACTATAGTCAGAGGCATAAATACTATGACAGAAAAAAGCGGAACTTACAGGACAGGAACTGAATGAATTTGTAGAGTAAACACCGTCGTATAAAAGGGACATTACTGATTTTATTTCTAAATTAAAATCACTTAACGGACAAGTATCGAGGAACCTGATACTATTCTGCTTTGACGTGGTTAAATTATACCTATCCATACCGCGGAAAGAGGGATTAGAGGCATGCGGGGAGGCATTCGATGGCAGAACCCACCCGCTCCTACCAACGGAAAACGTGATTCAGATGGTAGAAACAGTTTAAACCATAATGAAATAAATAATACAAACACTCTTTGCCGCAAATTATCGGCCTCCTGGACTTTATTAAGCAATAGATAGAATAGTTCTTTTCTAGCGCATATAAAGCACAAAGATACTACAGCTAACAAGGCACCCTATATTTCACCAATCGCTAAAACCAAGGATATAATGAACTGCCGTTGTTTAGATGATGGATTCTCATACACTTGGATATCATACACCAAATCCTAACTTCATATCCTTTGCGATCCCACAGGAGATACGCCATCATAAGTAAGTATTCACCATCACCATCATGACGTCCACATATTGCTGGCCCTTGTAGTGCACGCTTTGCTTCCAGTGAATCTGAATTAATTACTTAATGCGCATATGAAAGCAGTAAGTCCAAATGTATACATAAAATATATACACTTTTCAATTTAATCACCAGTAATATCGTCGCAGATCTCTCCAATCACAACACTCCATTCTTCTTACAAACTAGAGAGGCTCAAGTGTTGGGTGAAATTAGACCCAATTTAATGAAATTTAGGATGGTGGATCTAAAGAAGTATGATGTGGTGTCTTTTAAGAAAATATTCGCAGACGAAAAATTGCTTTGTAATCATTGTTTTTGTAAAATAATAGTATTAAGCACATAGATATTTTCTTTTGGTTTTTTTTTTTTTTTTTTTTTTTTTGAGAGAGAGAGATTCGAAGTAATGTAATGTAATGTATTTTTTTCATTTGTTCTATTTGCGCAGTTTAGAAATAGTTTTTCGGACTGTTAATATCTGTCAACACTATTTTACAAGATTCATGTGAATGGTTTTATAATCTCTGGTTAGAATACACAATTAAATATCCAAGCATGTTGATATGCTTAGTATAATATATGATTTAAATTCAATGAATTTGGAAATATTTTGTGCGTCAGGCGTATGAAAGCATGATGAAAATAGAGATAACCATGGGGAATTCAATGTAGATGAGACTTGAGAATATGATAGTTCGATGAAAATAACAGACAGACAATTGAATTTATGATTCCTTTAATTTTGAAGATAAACTTATAAATTTGTCACGTGACACCGAACTTTTTCTCTATATATCTCTATATATCTCTCTATATATATATATATATAATCCATTATCAGTGTGAGGTCTAAGCTGGATTCTTTTCAGAGTTAGTGAACATGTCTGCTAGGGTTACTTTTGACTGTTTATTGGTCTATACAGGAATAACAATGCATAACACATTTTGAAAAACCCTTAAGGCTATTATTTGTAAAGAAACCAATATATATTAAAGAATTTTCATTTGCACGCCCAATTGTCCATGTGAACTTTTCTTACCAATCACTTTTGACGTGCGGGCACGTTCTTCTGGGATATATCAAATAATGATGCTGACCCTGGGGACCACGGACTTTACAATACAACTTGTCATGTCATTACAAATAAAACAAGAGTTGTCAAAAGACAACATAACTTGCTGGCGGGGCATTAACAGGGAAAGCGTGTAATGTTAGTTTTCTCATAATTAACGGTCAAGTCCAAGGTAAAAGTCAAAAGATAACCGGATTAAAGCTCTGGTTACCATGAATCTACAAGTGAAATCCCTATCATATATATTTCAAAAGAAAACGACCAGGTGAAGGTTTTTGAAAAGTAGGTCAAACTCCACCATCAAAGTCACAAGATGAAATTAAAATTCTTGTCACAAGGAATCTAAAAGAATAGTATCAAAGCCTTAACTCTATTTGTTTAAATGATATAGCCCAGGTTAAAGATTTAGAAAGGCCGATCTCCAAGATCAAAGGTTATGGTACCAAATTATTTTTTTTTGTCACAGGAAACCCATGTTTCAAAGCCCTAACCCTCTTCAAACGTTGTAGCCAATGTTAAAGTTTTTGAAAAGTTGGTCAAACTTCAAGGTCAAGATCACAAGATTAAAGATCATGGTCACAAATGAAGCGGCATACTACAAAGTATCCATGTGTGAATTTTCAAAGCTCTACCCGTCTTTGTTCAAAGTTATAATCAAGGTTAAAGCTTTAGAAAAATAGGTCAAACTGCATGGTCAAATGTCATGGTCTGAAATTAACGGGCCTTCCACCTGGTATCCGTGTGTGAAGTTTCAAAGCCCAGGGCCTTTTGGTTCAAAACTTATAGGAAAGTTTTAATCTTTTTTAAAAGAAGGTCAAACTTCAAGGCCAAAATCAAAAGAAAAAAGATCATGATCCCAAGTGAAAGGGTCTTCCACAAAGTATGGATGTTTGAAAATTCAAAGCCAAACCCTCTTGGTTCAAAGGTTAGAACCAAGGTTAAAGTTTTTGAAAAGCAGGTAAGACTTTAAGTTCAAGGTCAAGGTCGCAAGTTCAAAGGGCATGATCCCGAGTGAAAGGGCCTTCAACAAGGTATATATGTGTGAAGTGTCAAAACACTACCCCTTTTGGTTCAAAAGTTATAGCCAAGATTAAAGTTATTGAAAAGTAGGTAAAACATCAAGGTCAAGGATGATGATCACAAATGAAAGCTTCTTTCACAATGTATTTATGTGTGAAGTTTCATGGATCTTCTCCTCTTGGTTCAAAAGTTAGAGTCTAGGTTAAAGTTTTTGTCCACGCATCTGACACCAACGCCGAAACTAGGGCTATGACATTAGCTCCCCGGACATTCGTTACAGCTCACTAAAAATATATGGCTTAGGGTGGGGATCTCGACGATTTCTGAGAAAATCTCAGAATTTCTCAGGGGATCTCAACCAGTTTTGAAATGAGGGGTGGGGATTGACCCTATGGACTCCCGACTTTTAATATACAACTTGACTTGCCATAGGGAATAAGAAAATATAATGATAATGGATTATATATATATATATATATATATATATATATATATATATATATATATATATATATATATATATATATATATATATATATATATATATACATATATATATATATATATATATACATATATATATATATATATATATATATATATATATATATATATATATATATATATATATATATATATTCGTACTTTAATAAAAGTACAATTATATTGTCATCAGACTCTAACAGTAGGTTATGTTATCAAAAAAAAAACAAAAAAACAAAAAACAAAAGGTGGAGTAACCATCGACTATTTTGTGATTTTGCGGACGGGGTGGCGTTGTGTTTTTGTTTGTTTTTAATTTTCTCTTCACTTATCCTTTGTATTCTTGTTTGCGTAACTTGTAAGAAATGTACCTTTTGCTCCTTTTTATATTTCCCTTGTGTCCTCGAACAAATTGTGAATCTGAATACTTGACCTTAACAGTACAGAAAGGATATAACAATATCACATTATACTATAAATGCACTATCGTCAAGTATCGTGGCCGTTAAGTGTTTCAAATAGTACTTGTCTCTACTATACACTCGGGAAATGTATTATAGCAGAATTTAAACTTTTCTGTTTTGATCCTACTTTTAATTATTTCAGTGTGTATGCCGACTTTGTGACTATTTGAAAATAATTCACAACAAGGAAATAGGAAGCATTTGGTTGAGATGCACGAAAAATATTTCCCGTCAGCGAATAAAATTGATTTGAATTAAATATATATTATTATTGATCCTGGAACCCCCAACGTTTACATTATTATTATTACTATTATTATTATTATCATTATTATGATAATTATAATTATTATTATCAGTAATAATATTATTAGGGGGTGGGGAATGACCCTGGGGACCCCCGACGTTCACCATAGATCTTGTCTTGTCATGAAAAAAAAAAAAGAAAACTATGTATGGCTTAAGAGTGGGATCTGAACCATGTTTGGGATAATTGAATATTTTTGAAATACATGGGATGACTCTGGAATCCCCGACTGTTGCTATACAACTTCTTTTGTCATGATAAATAACAAAAATATGTGGTTTATGGGTGGGGAAATGAGACAGTTTTGAGGTAGTTGAAGATTTCTGAAATGAAGTGGATGACCCTGAGGAACCTCCCAAGTTTATCATCAAAGTTGTCTACTCATGAGAAAAAAAAAGAAATATATGGTTTAAATGTGGAGATCTAAAATATTTTTCAAATAATTGAAGATTTCTGAAATGAGTTGGGGAATAACCCTGGAGATCCCTGATTTTCACTATACAACTTTTCTTATCCTGAGTAAACATGTTTAAGTGTGGGGATCTGAAGCAGTTTTGAGATAACTGAAGGTTTCTGAAATGATGGGAGGAGTAGGTAATAACACTGGGTCCCCCGACTTTTACAATACAACTTCACTTGTCGTGAGAAATAATAAAGCATATGGTTATGCGGTGGATCTAAACCAGCTTTGAAATAATTGAAGATTTCTTAAATGAGTGGTGCGGTGGGATGATGCATTACCCTGTTAACTCCCGACTTTTACCATATAACTTCTTTTGTCATGACAATGAGGAAAAAGGAAAACGTCGTTTTCGGGTGGGGATTTAAATCAGTTTTAAGATAATTGAAGATTTCTGAAACGAGGGGTGTGGGGATTGACCTTGGGGATCTCTGACTTTTACCATACATCTTGTATTGTCATGGGGAATAAGAAAATATATTGTTTAGGGACAGGAATCTGAACTATTTTTGAGATAATTGAAGATTTCTGAAAGGAGAGTAAGGAATGACCCTGGAGATAAAGCATTCCTAGGAATGATACCCTTTCACCAAAAGATAAAATATGGTTTTGGCTTCTGCGTAATTTTTTTTTTTAGTTCAAGTATAAGTTAAAATGTAATATTTAATTTTCTCCTATGTTCTATAGTAAACCCCATCGCAATTCGGGCCCCTCCAAAAAGGTCTGTTGGGCCTCAAGTTGGGAAAAAGTTGGTTGCACAACATATAAATCTAACATTATATTAATTATGAAGTAATTACCATTGTTTCTGAGAATTATGTCGGATAACTTCTTGGCAAGGATGAGAATAAGAGGCGGATGAGGACAATGCCTATATTTGATAATTATAACTTAACAGAATACTCTTATTATATTAAAAATCAAAAGATATATACGGGTATAATTTTATCGCGCCATGTACGCTTTCGTCAATTTATGTCGCCCCACTGACCCTCAATGCTGGAACTGTGGTAATCCAAAGCAAAAGCAGAGCAAACTAATTACCGGAAGTAATTTAAGGTAAGAGGGAAAAAAAAGGGGGGGGGGGGAAGGGAGTCACGATCGTGTTCTAGAATATCATGTAACATTCTTGAAAGGGAGTCTTTATACTTTTCAACACTATCCTAGCATCGACGACAGAATATACTGAGTGCAAATTCCATGTGTTTGATTTCATTGCCCAGTGTGATTAATTTATTTGTTAGTTGCCTGGCCCTTAGCACAAAACATTTGTAAGAGAAGTGTGCTATGGCATAGAGTATAAGTTTTGAAATAAGAAGATCATGGGCAGACATGGACGGAAAAATCATAATATGAAATCTGAAGAAAAAGTGTTCATGTTTGTCACACCTTGAAATGTTTAATTGAAATGAAATCTCAATAACCTGCATTACGAATTTTAATAATTTAATACTGCACTGCCAATCTATAAAATACATGTAGCTATAGTTGAACATGCAACATTTTGACTATTTGAACTGAAAATGGGAATTTACAAATAACTTCATTTCGTTTCTATTTATTATATTTGAAGATAGTAGCAATCAATTGTGTATGTTAAAGAAAAACTCATTTATGTTGCTCACACGAACGATAATGCATTGAAACATCTTTAAGTCTTACCCTATTTGGTAAAATATGTATAAAGGGTTACTCTTTACATTGTATCATTATTGACTATAGTTTAAAATAAATCTATGAATACAATTGCAATTACAGTCGGTGTAAGGTACCTATTTCTTACAAGAATATATTTTGAAAATTATATTCTCGACAAGAAACAGGAAAATTTATTAAAATCATCAGTATAACATAAAATCAGATGACGATATTTCTTATCAAAGTAGTTACGCACTTATACAACATCCTCTTCAATATCATTGTAGGGGTTGTCTCCATTTCCATGATCTTTTTCAAGCATGTTTTGCCTCTGATATCTTCGAATACAAACAATATGTAGGATATTTAAATGAAATATATGAAACATTTTTCCAAATTTCATCATCAAGAAATATTGTATATCGTATTATGTTTTATTAACTAAAGTACATACTGTTTGCAAAGAAGAATGCATTCCACCAGTATGAAAATAATCAGAGAAACTGCCACGCCCACTGATGACAGCAAAAGTATCTGCAGAGAATCTGCAACTTGGCTAAAATGTTTCTGCTCAGGTGTAGATGTAAGTAACGCAATAGCTTGTAAAACAGGAGAAATAAATGCCACATAAAAATAAATGTCAAATAACAAATATTGCATAAAAATCCTCTAATTATTCATATGCATGCATGTTAAATGTGTTAATACATGCATGTATGTCTGTCTGTCTGGCCCTTGCCGCACCGGAGTTCTCTCTTTCGGATGAAAGGTAGATGCCCCCACTATATACGTGAAATAATCGTGGAGTGGTGTAAAACAATATTCAATTCTTTTTGTGTGTAATTAGAGATTCCTAACTGGGATATATACATACATCCGTGCATTAATGTAGGTAGTTATGTATGAAGGTAGTGAAGTATGTATATTTGTATCTCTGTCGGTTGGTCTGTCTGTATGTATGTGTGTATGTATTTTGTACATATAGGTGCCTTCCTAACATAACAAGTAACAAGTTAACGATATAAGCAGTCATGATGACTGGTTTACCATTTGTGTCCGTGAGCTCTTCTCGTTAAGGCGAGAGGAAGTTCGCGTTAACGCGATATATTCCGGCGTGCACACGGTCTAATCTCGCGTCTCCGTGCTTAATTTTTCTATGCCGTGGTACAGATGAAGCAAATAAAAAGATCTCATTAAAACAATGAGAGTGTCGCCATTTATAGGAGAAGGGCTTTATCAGGCAATAGTACTGCGTTATTATGCTCCGTTTGGGGGTGTATATGGGATTAACCGTATCTGTCTGGCCAGAAAACTTTAACCTTGGTCATAGCTTTTGAACCAAAAGAGATGGGGCCTTCATACTATACATGTGTATTCCTTGTGACAAGATCTTTCTGTCGATGTCAAAGTTTTGACCCCGTGACCTTGACCTTGATCTGTGACTAACTTTTGAAAAACCTTGGCCATAACTTTTGAAGCAAACGAGATGGGATCTTCGTATTATATATGTGTATTGCTTGTTGCAAGACCTGTCTGTCAGTACCAAATTTCTTGACTTTGTGACCTTAATGTTTTACATACTTTTGAAAAATTTTAACGTTAGCCATAACTTTTGAACAAAGAGAGATTAGGCCTCCGCACATGTGTATTTCTTATGGCAAGACCTCACTATCGGTACCAAAAGTTTTAACCCCATGACCTTAAGTTGACATTTCACCTACTTTGAACAAATTTTAACCTTAGCCATAATTCTTGAACCGAAAGAAATTGTGTATTCCTTGTGGCAAGACCTGTCTGTCGTTACCATAATGTTTGACCTGGTGTCCTTCACCTCGGAATTTGCCCTACTTCGATTTCGTTACCGCGGGGGTATTTATCCCGCTAGGATAGTTAGGGTATTTCTTATTTTCTTTTAATAATGTATTTATTTATCTATTTTTTATCATTATTTATTCTTACAATTATTTAATATTCTTATTGTTATATTTCCATTAATATATTTATCTTATTTATTATTTTGAATTGTAAAGATGATGGATAAATCCAAACCACAAGTCCAAAAATCATGAAACCATAGGACATACAAAATCAGTGAAAATGAAAAACAAATGGAAAATAACAAAATATGTCTACTTAAAGAGCATATGTGAACCCCTGTGATGGAGTGAGACCAGGTGCCCGGGGAGAGTGAGCATCTCCTGCTTGCTAGCAACACCCGTCACATATACCCCGAAGAAAGAGTCAAATCGTGTTAATTCCATATGTATTTATATATGGAGAAGTCGAAGTAGGTAACCTTCTAGTATAGAAGGTGTCAAATCTGTGTAAAGTGATCGGAATCGGTCTCAGTCCAGAATATCATTTAGAAGTCTGGATAACGAGATATCATATAGAGTAATAAGAGTAATGTTCGGAAATTGCATCCAATATTTTTAAAACTCATTCCTTAAGAAAAGGATTCATTTATTCTATATATTTTATTTGCACATATATATGTTCTTGAATTCATATATACAATGTATATTGCAAATGCCATTTAAGTCCTATACATGAATGTAAATATTAGTTTTTAATTGTAAGTACGTGACTGTCAAGCGCGTTAATGCGGTCTCTATATTAAGTTCACTTCGATTCGAGACACTCACTTCTTCCGGGCACCTTGTTTCACCTCTGGATTTTAGAGATCCGTGAATATCTACGTTGGTACATTGTTGTCATGTGACACCAGTTACATTCGTATTTTTCATTAACGCAAATGCATGTGCTTAGCAGTCATGTATGTTTGTATGTATGTGTGTATGTATGTATGTGTTTCCGTGTAGGTAGATATGAAGGAATAAATGATCTTTGGTTTTATATATTATATTTTTGAAATATCTTTTATTCAAACTCGAACACTTCTGATTATTTATGAAACGCGGAATTTACTATCTGAGGTAAATATTGGAGTACATATATAGGAAGCATAATAAGGATAAACCTAAATACCCTCCCATAAATACATATATGCAGACACATACATACATACTTTTTTCAGTTAAAACAGCAAAATAAAGGTATCGTTTTGTATTATCGAAGCTTATAGTGGCTTTGGTAAAATGAAAAATTATTAAGAGAAATCTGCACCTTGTTCGTGCGTATAGACCATTTCATATTCATACACGTAGTATGTCTCAAAGACTCTTTCTTGACTGTTTTCCTAATCGATTAATCTAAATGGTGAAAGTGGTAATATGTAAAAGATAGTTAGTAATGCGAATTGATCAGTAGACGTAAGATTCTGAAAATGCAAAAGGTAATGGATTTCCTAATAAAGAGCACAATTTGATAAAACACAGGATAAGTATAGGCTAACTTTTGCTGATACAATAATTAAATATCATTTAACATCAAATTGATATTTTAGGATTTTTTTTTTCAGAACAACAGACAAATCTTACGGTTTCTTAGGCTACTGTTTTCTGTCGATTGATAATTAATATAAACTGTTTGACATCCAACTGTAGAGTTACAATCCTCGTTTACAGTACAGTTGCATTCATCTTTACAGTCATTTCCATAGAATCCGTCTGTACATGGTTCAGAACAATTAGATCCGGTATATCCTATTGCGCATTCTGTAATTTGATATCAATTTCGATGTCTTATTGTTTTTTTTAAATAAAATTATGATAAAACTCAGAGAAACTTTTGGTGTTTGACACGTATAGTTCAGACCTATTGGCCATATATCAAATACACAAAATTATAATACCATGACTGTTAATGCAAAAAATTATCCATTGCCAAATTACAAAGAATACCAAGGATCTTTTTCATGCACACTATTATAGAAATTGCCCATTGGTGTAGCAATAAAACTGAATGCCTTATTTTTCATTTGTTTATGACAAAACGTTGGTTAACGTTATAATTTCATTATATCAAGAAATGGTGTCTTACTTATTATTTTTTTGGCAAGACAATTTTGATTTTGAAAATATGCAACTGAATTTAGATTGATATTGTCGAGAAGTAGTGTGAATACATTGCCCATAAACTATAGCAGCCTTTCATTTGGATCTTTAATAGATTTGAACGTAAAAGTATAACATAATTTACCTTAATGCGCATGCGTTTGTTGGGTTCATGACCTTATGAATAGTGCTGTTTTGAAATTCATTCAGATGTCAAACTTTATACATTTAACAGTTTTCAATCTTGGTACTATTATTCGTGAAATTATACTGTTAAAATTGAATTACTTAATACTTTTATCTGTAATGTACGCTTTTGGATATATCCTTCACAATGCAATCAACGTCGTTCACTTTTCTTTGTTTTAGATAGTTTTTCACTATATATTGAATGAAATGGATATAACTTACTCTTTTCCTGGTAAATTGTTTCAGTCACAGTTTTAAGATATGATATTTGACAACCAACAGTAGCATTACACCATTCTTTTACAGAGCAGTTACATTTTTCTTTACATCCAGGTCCATAGAAACCATTTGCACACAGAAAGGCACATTTGAAACCATGATATCCTGGCGGACAATCTGTAAAGATATATGAAGTTGTGTGTTATCACTTATTACTTTAACAGATAAAATCAAGTCAGAATTACACATTGTGATTTGTATTTTTTATTCAACTATATTTATAACAATTATACAGCCTTACGTTTGGGGTTGTCTGTTTTGTTTTGCGTGTTTGTGTGTATTTTAAAAATCTATCTAAACTATAATCGCTCTGGAATGTGCCGACAAATCTTGAATTTTATGTGTTTTCCGGTTAGAGTAGTTAAGTTAGATTATGGTGCGAGTAAGAGTGGCAGAACATACAATACAGTCGTTTTAAATATTTACTAGACCTGATGTAATCATACTTGGCTGTTGTGAAGTGCTTTGCGTCCGGTTTTCGACGTATAATCTTTTACATCCAACTTGGAAATCACAGATTTCGTTCACAGCACAATTGCAACTTTTTCCACACAAAATTCCGTAGTATCCCGAACCGCATCTCACAGAGCAAGCATTTCCCCAATAACCTATCGGACATTCTGTAGATAAATTTGTATTAAACTATATATTGGAGATTGTGTTTACCATATTTGACAATTACAATCTACACGAATATATGTGTACATTATCAAAAAATATATGACATATGCATTTATTACTTATAATTTCTAAATGTTCTAAAAAGCGTGCTAAATATTCAATTAAAGTTGCTCTTCTTACAACCATATGTCTATACTTAATCATTTATATATGTAGTATCAAAACTAGCTATTTCTCAAATTTAGAAAACAAAATCATTTACTTAAAAAATAGCGTGTCATTGGGCCATTGCTTCAACTACCGATCACAGCAATAGGTAATATGATTAAAATACAGTTAATAAACATCGTAAGATAATACAGCAATTCATTCACATTAATTTTAACTCACCTTTACAAACACCTTCTATTCTTTTATAACCATTACAGCAATCGTGTAAACTTGAACAAAAGATATAGATATATAGATATTTCAACAACAAACATGGTTATTCTAAATCATAATATGTATTGTAAAATTAATTGGTTACAAAACATAAAAAGTAAATTTAAATTTTTACAAGAAAATTTATATTAACGTCGGACTCCTTCTTTTTCAAATAATAACCTACTATTTATATATTGTAAATTAGAATGGTAACAAAACACAAAATACGGTAATAAATTGATTCCATAATAGATTGTAAGAAAATGAAAATTATGAAAAACATTGTGACTAACATTTGTTTCATCATTTTTATAGTCATTATCGTATTATGCGATGGTTATATATCTCATTAGATTAAAAATTACAGCCCCCACCCCTCTCCCCTCTTAAAAAATAAATAATAATATTAAAAATTCAAATATGAGTTTATATATCTGTACTAACCTAACTTCGCAGCCTTTTGTAATATCCAAATTTGAGATTAAAACAACTGTAAACACCAGATAAAATCCACACATTACGGATATACGTCAATGCAAAATCTATCAAAACATCAATGTTCAACAGAAACCACATAACGGATGTAATGAAATGTTTCCGCATATAAGCCTAAATGCCTGTTAATCTGTTGTGTTTTTATTTTAGTATTCCATATGCCCAATTTGATTGGTCACTATATACAGAGCTTTAGTAATTGCTCGTTATAGTTTTCAACAATGAGAAAAAGTATATAAGCGAGAGAAAACCTCTAACTCAACTGAAAAAGTGTTCACAGTTATGCAGAGAAAAGATTGATCGATTGATTGATTTTTGTTTAACGTCACAACACGAATGGTTCACGTATATGGTGATGGCACCTGCCTGATGCGGGGCATACAAATTTTGACCTTTGCAACGAACCAACCACACGCAGTGAGGGATCTTTAACGTGACATGCATACCACGACACGGGGCCTCGGTTTCTACTGTCTCATCCGAAAGACAGGACACCGGCATGACCAGAGCGGGACTCGAACCTCGGCCTCCCGACCAGGAGTCCAGCACGATACCACTAGGCCACACCGGCTTCACAGAGAAAAGAAGAGCATAAATAGACATCACAAATTGTAACGCAGTTGCGGAACCGAGTTAAGACAGCCACTTCAAAAATAATCATCACTCAGTTGATGCGGTTAATTTCAAATTGAATTCATTTCAGAATGACTTATGTCTGATATATATATATATATATATATATATATATATATATATATATATATATATATATATATATATATATATATATATATATATATATATATATATGTGTGTGTGTGTGTGTGTGTGTGTGTGTGTGTGTGTGTGTGTGTGTGTGTGTTAAATATAGAGTAAGATGAAAAAAAAAAAACACGAAGTAAGCATCGAGTCAGCATCCAGTACTTGATAACTTGATATCAACACCCGTCAAATATCGAACAAGGTAAATAGTAGGTTTAAGCGGATAGGTCACTACCAATATCAATATCATTTAACATTCCGAAATCGTCAAGTTTTTCAAAGAGAGAGGTATTAAGACAACCATCGAAAGATAACAAAACGAAGTATTGATTTGATACATTATAGTATACACATATCTTGGTACGTACCAAATTAGAATTGTCCTAAAGCAATTCGTAACGAGTACGATACCCCTTTAAACCAATTATATTAGTTATCTAGGTTGCCTCGTACACAGCAGACATACACACCTCTTCACCATTCCACTCTAGACCCAGCTAGAATGGAAAACTCGATAGATTTAATGTATATGTGCATTGTTGTAAATTTATAACATTGTCACATGACAGTGTTGTGAAAACTTGTTTGGAATCTGGAAATGCATTTGATATAGGTGGTGTGATGAATACCTCAACGTGTTAGAACGTTTGTAACTATATCAAAATGTCCTCTGAAATTGTATTGTTTAGGTTGTGGTAGTACCGGAAGCTCGGTGACAAGCGTTGAATTGGCATGTGTATCTTAAGTTCTTAGCTCCATTGATCGTTTCCAACTATGGAATTTGTTTCTTTGCTCTACTAAGTGATATTTTGTGTAAGCTTAGCAATATTTTTAAATTCCGTTCATTTTATTTATTTTTTGTTTTTATAAATTTAAAATTTATTTTCAAATGTGCGACTTGGAAAAACAGGGTAGTCAGTGGTCATTTCACACCTATCAGGATAATTAAGTGACAGAAGATTTGGCATTTTTTTTTCGTCTGTTGGTGCAGCAACTACACAGATGATTATGACACTCAGATAATCATATGGCAATATTACCCCTATAAATTATTAAAGAAGGGTGAAAGAAAAATGTTTCTTATGTTAATCTTCATAAGTTTACACTCACAAACGCTAAAGTTGAGAGCCCAATTTTCGCTGCACTCTCTATCTTGAGTTATAAACTTAAATAACAGATATGGCGTAGCTGTAATTTTCTAATTTGCAAAACTACTTCCGGTTTAAACACAGGTTAGATGTAAGACCTAGTTGAAGCGATTGCAGTTTTACCTAGATTTATCAAGGTCATATAATGTAGATTTATGTACAGTCTGATAAATTGCGCTAGTGGAGTTGTATAGATGATTGTTACCGGAGGAGATCCCATATGAAGATTAAATATATAGTAGAGAATTTTAATTACATTGAACTTGATCTTACGAAAAATTATGTTTAGAAAGACCGAGATATAATGAGGGGGTCACGCAAACTTAGTATAGAACTAATGGAAATTTAACATTTCTAATCGTTAGAGGGGAACTGCACAATTCGCTCCATTTCTAATGGGAAAAATTTAGATGCGCATATAATAAATGAGACTCGAAGGAATTGTTTGATTTCTACTTTTCGGTTTCAAAAGGTCGAAGTGTTAACGTTAAGTGAGACGTCAGTCTCTGGATCTGCCAATGTAAATACATATATTCATCGAACTAAGACTACCTTTTACTGACATTTTCTCAACTGCTATTTGCATTTTACATATATACAAAGTAATACCAATTGATTCAATCTCTTAGGTATATTAATAAAGCATTTGTTTTTGAAAATACAATATTATTCTACAATTGTTGTCCTGGTTTAGAATCTTGCAATCATTTTAACAGGATTTTTGCAAATCCGAAACCTATTCTTGATAGAAACTCATTTTTTGTTCTGTTGTGAAGATACAATATGCATCGGAGGAAAGTACTGGCATGTCTTAAATGTACAGATTGTATTTCGATTGGGACCCCACGACGGGCCTTGTCTAGACATTTTCAGAGAAAGCATGGTCCCGAACCTCTTCACCTCTGACTGTTAGTCGGGACTCCTAGAGATCAAGGGTCTGAGCTCACTTTCAGACCAGCAGAGAACAGTTACTTCATGTTAATGTCCCTGTATATATTTTTTATATCATGATCTTGGAGGATTATTTATAAATTTTGAAATGAGTGTCTTTTGATTGTACTGCACTTGCGATGAGAGGGAAGGTGGGTCCGTAAACCGGTTGACCACACCAATTGAGCAACTTTTGTTACCCTAAGTCGGTATCGCATCTGTCGTACAATTAACTTTTTTAAAATGTTATTTCATGTATTTCATTACATATTATCAACATTTATTTTACATCTCCTTGGTGACTTCTGTCCTACAGCTAAGTCAAATGTCTTTCCCTTTCTCTTTTTCGACTTAGAAATGTTCTTTTTGTCTGTTTCATTTTCAGAATTCAAATACTTCACATTCTTGAGCATACATATACTGTTGATTTCTCTGTAATAGTTTTAATCATTTTGATAGCGTATAAAAGAGGGAAGCAGTTATATTATGTATGTTATAAATACCATAATAATACTATACACGGACCATGAATTATTAGATTTTACAAGGATTCAAAGCCCTTCCGTATACCTGACACCTACTTTTAGATACTTAGCCCATTAGAAATTCATTTTTCTTTTCTTTTTTTTTAGCTTTTGTTAATTATATCGATTTGTATTTTGTATCAAATCCATTATTACAGTCTCATTCGGTTATCGTTCAATAACCAACTTCCAACTTAATGTATTCGTTAAGGAGAAACAGAATGATGTACGCACTGACCTTCAGAACCTTACAGGAAAATTTCCATGCCAAGCTCTTTCAAGTTTTCCTTGTTTGATCAAAGAGCTGAGCTAAAGGGAAGCATAGTTATAAACACATTAATTGAAACACAGAAATAAATGAGAAGTAAAATCACAATAAACCTTAAACCGTTTATTTTCAGTACAGTATAACCTCCCTACCTTCTCTCTCTTGATATATCATTACAATCCATTATGATGTTAATAACCTCCCAAACTTTTAGATAGGCTGTTTATTCGAGTTTTCGGCATTATCTCTTTTAGGAAAAATGACTCTATATTTCAATAAGACTTTTTTTTCCGTTTCACCTCCTTTATATAGAAATAAGATAAGTCAAGGTCGTACAAGAGCTGCTAGGCTTATTGTTTTTAAAATACATCCTTTATTATCTCTGGATGATCAAGAAACGGAAACGAATAAGGTGATGATACTGGTGATGATAACATATTAACGTGTACCAGAAGCCAATTACAAGGTAATAGCTTGTATAGCTAGAATGTTGAAGATAGATATTAATCATCTTTCACAAAAAGAGATGTTTTGATAAAAGGAATAGTCAGATGAAACAAAATTGATGGATTCACATGGCAATATAACAGAAGGGAATGTAGAAAGATCAATTAAGAAAATGAATAAACCTTCACCACTGCAAATCGATAGAATGAATATTCACATCACAAAGTGTTAATCCTAAGAAATCGAACACGAATAACAAAGGTGATGAAAGTGTTTCACGAAAATAAACGACAGTTGGATTCGGTTCATACAAGCCTATGCCTGGGTAGTATGTTTATGTAGATAAAGGACATGATTTACACTCATCTGGTCAGACAGTTCTTAATCAAAACATGGCTTTTAAGAATCGAATGGCTGGTTCAGCGGGTCTACACTTTACTATGCAACGTATGCAAATATCTGACCCGCCAGATCCTGATCAAACCGTGATGTTCCAGAGTAGCACACACTCAATGGGATATATATATATATGTCATATTGCCATGATGCTATGATGTCATTATGGATGTGAATAATATGCAGTGTATCCACGAAATCTGTATCCTCAAATATAACATGTTGTAACATCAAGCTGTATCATGACAATTACCTTAACCTAACCAATGTCAAGATACAAATCAAAATCTAGGTCAATAATATGAATGGTAGCATCAAAATGTAGATCATAGTGGCCCAGGTCAGTTGAATCAGAATATAGATCATGATGACCTAGGTCAACTGAAACAAAACTTAACTAAGGTCAGCTTTGTCGAGGTAAATACAACCTTCAACAAGGACAACATTATCAACCTTGCCTAGTGCAGACTAATAAAATAAAGCTGGATCAACTCGATTGAGATCAACAACATTTCAGTCAGCCTGGGTTAGTTCAACCGGGCTCAGGTCAGCAATACCTGGATTAGGGTGAACGTAGTCAATTAGGTCATGTAGGTCGCTTATGTATTGAATCTCTCCCTAAAAGTTTGAAAACGGATACGAGTTGATGAGCATTTGACTCAAATTTGTGCGTTAGGAGTTTATGTACAAGCATGCAGTTTAAAGAAGGTGGCACGGTTGTATGGACAGGAAAGCTTGCAAATTTGTATCAAATGTAAAGATGATGGATAAATCCAAACCACAAGTCCAAAGATCATAAAACCAGAGGACATACAAAATCAGTGAAAATGAAAAACAAATGGAAAATTACAAAATATGTCTACTTGAAGAGCATATGTGAACCCCTGTGATGGAGTGAGATCAGGTGCCCGGGGAGAGTGAGCATCTCCTGCTTGCTAGCAACACCCGTCACATATACCCAGTAGAAAGAGTCAGATCGTGTAAATTCCATATGTATTTATATATGGAGAAGTCGAAGTAGGTAACCTTCTAGTATAGAAGGTGTCACATCTGTGTAAAATGATCGGAATCGGTCTCAGTCCAGAATATCATTTAAAAGTCTGGATAACGAGATATTATATGGAGTAATAAGAGTCCAATATTACACCGAAATTTCTTAGAATGGCCCATTTTCTTTGAATTTAATAGGTTCATGGGTCATGAACACATTGATGAGAGTACTACATAACATGCCTGTCGTATTTCTTATTATGTAAAGATGATGGATAAATCCAAACCACAAGTCCAAAAATCATGAAACCATAGGACATACAAAATCAGTGGAAATGAAAAACAAATGGAAAATAACAAAATATGTCTACTTGAAGAGCATACGCGAACCCCTGTGATGGAGTGAGATCAGGTCCCGGGGAGAGTGAGCATCTCCTGCTTGTTATCAACACCCGTCACATATACTCCGTAGAAAGAGTCAAATCGTGTGAATTCCATATGTATTTATATATGGAGAAGTCGAAGTAGATAACCTTCTAGTATAGAAGGTATCAAATCTGTGTATCGAGTATGTGATCGAAATCGGTCTCAGTCCAGAATATCATTTAAAAGTCTGGATAACGAGATACCATATGGAGTAATAAGAGTCTCGTAACGACCATAGAATTTCCTCAGTGACGTTGCTAGTCTAGCACATATATAAGCTTAACTGAAAGTCGCCTAGCCCTCAGAACAAAGTCACTGTAATTTGAACATGCTCTGGAATAACGTATTAACTGAGATATGAATACGCCGTATGCGGGCGATGATGGAATGTTGCTACTTATGAAAGGAAAGTTTGTGATAGCGAAATTGAAATCGTCACGTTTGTCATAGAGTGAGGTGTTCAATTGACCATTAATGTCGAAAGACAACATAATATCTAAATACGAAGTAGAATTACTACTTTCTGTGGTTTCTTTGACCTCCAGTTACCTTGGATAGTTGATGCTAAGGTAATCCGCGAATGAAGGATTATTAATTGAAAGCAAGTCATCTATATATCTGTAAGTAAAATTGAAGTCAAGAGCCAATTGTGTTTTTCTATCTATAATAACTAAATCATGTTGAGCTATGCAGATTCCAGCGTTCCTTTCATTTTTCCTTCGCCATACCCTTTCCCGCCTGTCCGCAAAGTCGACACTGAATCTTCTGAATCATCGCTAAAATCACATTTTGCCATTGTCTGTGTGTCCACCATAATTTGTTCCTTGCCCACTGCAACCTCAATTGTTTATCACTAGGAGGGCGGGCAATGCCAAATTGGGGTCGTCTGGCTGATAGACCATGGCTATGTAACCGATTTGCACCGTTTGTGTGGAAACATTTATGTTTCTATTGTTCCTAAGTAAGGCACGGGTTCTGCTTGAAGGCTGGAAACGGTTACGCAATGCAGTTTATCTAACAAACCGATCATCTCCTGCTTGGAGAAGTCTCCATGGTGACTTCTGCCACATAACTGAGCCAGTAACTCCTCTTTTTTTTTTTTTTTTTTTTTTGGTCTGCCTGAATGAGGCCTGTTGTTTACTGTGCCCGTGATCTTATTACGCCTTCGTAGCCTTGATATCGGTGTATGATGCACACACATTAAATGCTTGGGCCACTCGTCTGACTGACATACCTGCATCTAGCATGCCCATAGCCCTTTCACGTTGATTCGTAGTCAAACGACCCATTACTGATAGCGAAACATGGCGAATGAACCATCGACCTTACCACGTAAATACCACTAGTCGTACATTCGTATGAAAATTTCACTAGATTTACCTGTCTGATCAGTTCAAAGAATCATTCATCTGTAACCTGAGAGAGTTCTGTGACAATCGAGGGGTGCATGAATTATTTCAATATATAATATGATGTGCGTTTCTTTTTTGCAGGGTATATATCAGAATGATGGGTGTATAATAAGTCTATGCTAATTATACATTGACCTATTTATGGAGGAATAAACATGGATAAGCATATGCATAATTAGAATAAATTCATCACAATACCACATAGCATTGACATTTTGTGCTGTTTCACTGAACTCGTGTCAAGTGTTACATAAGATGTATATGCAAGTAATATCTATATAAGAGAGTATAAATCTCAACTACATGTAAGTATTATAGACAATTAAGGGTTTAATAGTAAATACTCAATATGCAGTTGTACATTTGTCTTCACCGTCAAGCTATTGGTTAAAAGTGTAAGAGCTATGATACTCACACGTGTTAGTAATTTAAAAAGGAACATGACCGGTCATCCGTCTGTCTTCGACGACCCGAGAGTCAAGAAACAACTCCAAAGAATACATGACAAATATGTGTTAGTACCAGCTGATAAAGCCTCAAACAATATAGTTTTTATTTGCAAGGCGTTTTATTTAAATTGTCTTTTAGAGAAACTTGGCATTAAAAAATCTACTGTTCATCCCACTTACAATCGCTTTACTCTCTCACTAGATGAAATTATTGATAACCATAAGTCAGTGTTGACTACCTTTAACTTATTTACTAAGGATAGTGAGTTCGAATTACCCTATTTATATTGGATTCCTAAATTACACAAAGATCCATATAAACATAGGTTCATTGTAGGATCCAGTAAATGCTCCACCAAACCTCTATCAGCTCTCCTTACTAAAATATTATCTATAATTAAGGTGAAGCTTCAGACGTACTCCGATGTGATTTACTCTCGAAGTGGTGTTAATCAGTTTTGGATCCTAAAAAACTCCAACGAATTATTAGAAAACTTAAAATCACAAAATCTGACAACTATTAACTGCATTAGGACTTATGATTTTTCAACACTTTATACCATCATACATCATGATAAGTTGAAAAATGGGCTCTTTATAATTATTGATAACTGTTTCTTCACCAAAAATGGTTCACGCAGATATACATTTATTGTTTTAGGATATCCAGATACATATTTTATGAAAAACCACTCTGAATCTTAATATAAGTACTCTGAAGATGACATTAAAACACGCTGGACTTTCTGATTGACAATATATCGTTAACGCGAGGAGCGCACGCGCGTCCGGTCGAGCAGTCCTAGCACGTGTGCTAAAGCAATCCTCTTGACCGCTTTTTGCGTTAACGTGCATGTTATGTTAGGACTGCACCCATCTGTACTTTAGTTTCCCCATTGTTAACATTCCATATACTAGTAGCAGCATTCCTTTATCACCTGCGTACGGTGTTTATGTATCCAAATTTATTCAATATGTGCGAGCGTCATCTGAGTATTGCTCTTTCATTTATCGAAGTCAACTACTAGGAGAAAAGTTACTCAAACAAGGATATGAGATATCACGACTTATGTTAACATTCTGCAAATTTTACGGTCGTTATAAAGACCTTATTTGCTCATATGATGTATAGCTGTCTGACATGTTGACTTCCTTATTCCACAGTAACTAAATCATCTGTATTACCTATAATATACAGCAGTATTCTTACTGTTTATGACATATACTTTTTTTTTTACTACGGCTGTGCCGTTTCCTAATTTTGTGACAGCAAATAATACTTTTTCGGTTATACTTATGGCATCACCACGGGTGTGACTGATCGGCAGGGGATGCTTACTCTATCATGATACCTGATCCCATCTCTGTTTTGACAGAGGTTCGTGATTGCTAACATTTTATTTACATATGGAATATGTATTGTCGTGTTCCTTCGCCTTCGAGTTGTGGATATTGGATCAATATCTTTGATTTGTACTTAAGGAATGACATGAATAATTTATTTCCCTATGCAAGTATAGAAGTAAAACCGATCTACAAACTGTATAATCCCCATGCGAAATTGAATTATACAACAATATCACCGTCTGAAAATGTCATTGTCTTTTTAATGTCATTCCTTATTATTCAATTTTTGTTTTCAAAAATGATGAAACTTAATATATAATTATCAACTATTTACGGAAAAAAACCCCAAATTTTTATTTATGCGCATTGTTAACGAAAGATGGGCGTGTCCAATTTGTCACGGGACTTGTTTTTACTTCTATTTACATATAGGAAAATAACTCTGATAATGCAGTTAAATAGTAGTCACTCAATGACACTGTTTGTGTCAAAATGTACTGAAACAACAGAAATAGATATTGTTTAGCATTATTGCATCATTGGTTAGAAGCATAACCGGCATTCATTGCATTGTATTTGCCACGATAATTAACAGGAGGAACTTTGTTGAAGTTCAAACGCAGCACAGTTAAGGCCGATTTCGTCTTTTTTCCTAATAAGATTGAATATTATTTTTCCTGTCCCATATTGTCTTATTTAGCTATTATCTTTACATGACTTATTATTTTCTAATTTAACACATGTTCCGAATTGCGTTCCATACATATTTGTAATTGTCACGTGACTTCATAGCAACATAAATCTAAAAATAAAACAATCTCAAAGCACCGTAAATTTTTCAAAAGCACCCCCTCTTACTCTATCATTAATAGCATGAAATTCATATCATTTCCTTCGTTGTATCTCTTTCTTTAGTAAAAGTGCTGCGGGATCATGGGAAATTCCATTTATAATTGTATAATGAACAAAATTAACTAGTGTCATACGAAAAAGCGTCATTTTTCGATCTATTTTATGTTAATGCCGAGTTATTTGTTATTATAGTAGGATCCCGCAGCATTTTTCATATAGGAAATTTTATCAACTTTTCATATATCTAAAGACTTTTATCATCATTTGTCGATATGAGGGGGTGCTTTTAATTTTTCTGCAATGTTGTTAGATAAACGAGTGCTTAGATTATATTTCAAACGTTTCGGAGACGCCGGGAAAAGCAAGTAAATCTTAGATCTAAAAATAGACGAATAACTTTGTTATCCGCGAAATTTAACTTGTCAAGGAGAATGAAGGAAAGAACAATATCTTGAAAAAAAGATATAATATGTAATATATAGATAAACACTTCCCGAATCCGTAAAACCTATTTACATGTGTATATAATATTATCGTTATACAATGTATAAAAAGTATGGGTCTCGATTATATATAGAAAAACACCAAAATATGTCAAATAATTCATGTGAAATCGTTGTTTCTTTAATCTTTTTTTTTTAGTTTTAAAATAGTTACAATTGCTTTTCATCTGATAAAAAGGCCTTTCTTCATCTTCGCATGCTATGTTATTCACCTTTTAACGTGCACCTGTTTTCTCGATTCCCCAAGCATTCAATCGACACTGAAGATGCAGTGGCCATGACTACAATCTACGGGGTTCATTCAAAATTTGTTACTATTAATGGGTCGTCTCAGAATGTATCAATGATTAAATGATAAAGCACTAAATTATTAAAGAAATAAACTTTACCTTATACAGTTTTCTTGAAATTAGAAATATAAAATCATAATAATGCATGCTTAAAGGCGTTGCCAAGGATCATGGAAACACGGGGGCTATGACGTCAATATCATTGCAACATTTTCGCGGAAAAAATCTTGCATCTCTTCAAAAAACGCCTTAACTATGCTGCGAATGTACTTATTGTCAATGGATTTAATTTGTACCATGTGAGAAAAAAAGGAACTTTCGGCTGTATCATACTAAATTGCAACACGAAAGGAAAATGAACAAAAAGAAAAAGTTGTGGTTATTCTTTGTTTTTGTGGGTTTTTTTTTTCTTTTCAGCCAGGATTTTATGTTTACATGAGTAGTACCACTGTGATAGCATTGGGTTTTATAGAATTGACAAGATGGATGTAAAACGGACGTTTACGGGTTTTGGAAGAGTTCAGATTTACATTTATATTCCATCATAACTATATATACACATTTAATACTATACAATGTGGTCATATTTCAGTATCAGAAATATTCTTTTCGAAGTTCAATGTTTATCTTTATTCGATTTAAAAATAAAATTACTATTTACTAATAACTATAATAAGTAAACCGTATAGTAGGGATTCATCAATTGTGACCATGTATTCAAATAATTTGCTGCATTGCTCAATACAAATGTAGCTTACTCCTAGCCGGTGTCCGTCTGTAAATAATTCGAGTAACCACCCCTCTGACAGACTTCTAATTCTTGTCTGTGAAGTTGGACAAAATACCTCTGTTGTAGATGGAAATGGCTACTGTCATTATTAATAGCTTTAACGTTAACCTTTTCAGATCACGAACAAAATAAAAATGAAAATCGCCTTGACAATTCTTGCACATTTTATTGGCTTATTTCTGGATTAAACTGTATGGACCTCGTCGATCTCGCTGTATAGGTGGTCGTTAACAGTGCAATATACATCCCTAATTGTCGGTATCGAAGCAGAAGCAGCAGGCATATAATCATTTCTCTCTTCAGCTCGACGGATAGAACGATACCTACAACAACAGTATAAAATATTTAGTATAATAAAGGTACAAAGATAAAGAGACCCATGGTTACCCTGACGACGGGTGTAACAAATTGGCGGGTTTTTCTTTAGGAACTTGTTACCTGAAAATCGGACAGTTCATTTTGAAGAAGAAGGCTGTCCAAACCAAGATGAGATCAACAACTTTTTTTCGATCATTTAGTAAGATCAGAGTTCTTTAATTGTAAAGTGACATTTCAGCTTCGTATTTTTGTTGTAAACCTTCTCATTTATTTCCAAAATACATATCTTATAAACTACGCACTAAATGTATGACAGTGCAGTAATTTCTATCATTTGGATCATCATAGTATTTCTGGGTTTTCTTCTTTCACATCACGGAACATTTTATAAAAATACCATATCTTATCAACAATATACATACAACTGTCGTACCTCAAACGAGGAGTTGCTCAGTTTGTTACGGAAATATTTGGGTTCGAGACCCAACAATGACATGTTAGTATCCTGTTTTTCAGATGATACTGTAACACTAAATAACGGAAGACGTGGCAATCAAAAGATCAATTACTGAGTCGGCTTAAAACAGGGACAGCAACAACAAAAACCAAAATAATGATATTTATAATTAATAATAATAATAATAAAGTAAAAACAACAACCACAATAATAATAATAATAATAATAATAATAATAATAATAATAATAATAATAATAATAATAATAATAATAATAATAATGCACACAGAACGACACTATTTAAAAATACTTAAACACAGAAGAAATTCTCACCTTATATACATGGAGATAAGGGTAACAGAAATCACAAGAGCAGCAATCCATGATCCATTCATGATTATATACGTTATTATTACATTATTTGAATTGTCTTCCAAAGTTATTACTGGTGATGGTATCGTTATTGCTCCCGTGACATTCGATGATTTCGTTTCGTGTAGAGCTAGAACTGCGTTTGTGATTCCGAGTACTATGCCTATAATGTAACATGCAAATTATCTAACACAATGTAACTGTGGCGTTGGTAAAACATACTAAATCTATATTGTTAAGCATCTGTGGCAATTGTTGCATTCCCTAGTGTTTCGAATTAGTTTCGTTTTAGTCAAAGCTATAGCAAATTGTGTCCTGCATTACCGCGGACTCCGTACGCCATTTTTATCCAACAATTTAGTGGCATGTTTTGTCACGCTTGAAATGTTTTCTGTAATTGAGAGACGAGAAAAGGTATTTGTATTGGATTTATCGCGGTCAAAATACCCTACATATATAGGTAGAGAAGTAAACACAATATCTCATAAAGGTATATAGCAGTGATGTTACAGAAACGGCTGTCAACATATGATTGGAGCTGATTGACGGTTTTGCATATGTTTATACTGATTTCAATTCTAATTAATATTATTATTTACTGTAATAATAATAATAGTAAACGAGAAAACAGAAGACATCTGACAAAGCTGAAAAACCCAAATCACCAAGGACATGCACACAAAACATAACAATAATAATAATAATAATAATAATAAGCCGTGTGGCATGGTAGGTGTGGCATGTAAAAGATCCCTCACTGCTTCGGGCGGGTCCATTGCAAAGGCAAAATGTCTATGTCATGCACCATATACCTGTTAATATCGTGGAGTGGCGTAAAGCAATACTCAATCAAAATTATTGTTACAATTACTACTACTACTTCTAGACATCTTGAGTATGTGGTGACATCGTATTAACATGATAAACTTGAGGGATCGTTTTGAGAGTATTACCTGTGTATGGAGATTTTACAATATCATATTGAATTTTAATGTTAATATAATTTTAACGCACCTTGAAGATTTTCATATATAAATTTCAAATTAACGTAGGATAATAAAGATTATGTGTTATTATCAAATCGTGGTTTTTCATCACGAATAAATAGTTCTGTTGAAAGTAGAACTGAGTTTTGAGATCTACCCAGCGAAAATAAAGACAACCCCAAGTCATATCATGATAAAATAAATAAATCAATCAAGCAAAAGATATATAAACTCAGTTTACTTTCATCCCAACTATTTATCCTTTATGAAAACCATGATTTAATAATAACACGTAATCTTTATTATCCTACGTTAAATTAAAATTAATACATGAACATTTAAATTCGCCTTAAAATTATATTAACATTAAAATTCAATATGATCAGAGACATAGACTTCTATCTAATTTTGAAAGTAAACTGAGATCTACCCGGCGAAAATAAAGACAACCCACAACTAATACTATGACAAAATTATAATAAAATGCATAAATAAATAAAAATACGTAAAGAACCAGATTCACACGTATTTTCTCTACACGGAATTATTCTGAGTCTTAAAGATAAGGGGCGTTAGTTAGGGGTAGTTAGAATGAAAGATGTTCCATGCTTTGGGACATCGACATTTAAAAGGTTTCATTAATTACATGTTTTTTAAGGTGTAACGTTTTGAAGTGAATGTTATCTGTGAAAACTGCACGCTTGCAGATGCAGTTCACATTTAGAACACATATCGTCATGGACTAGGGAAAGGCAATACTACGTCCAGACAAACTGACAATATATTGAGGAAATTACTACACTGGATCAGGGACTGACTTGGTAAAACTGAATGTACATTGATGGATTCAATGGGGACAGGCAGAGAACACCCCCCCCCCCCTCTTTGGCAGCAGCGCGGGTCATTGTTTTAAAGATTACAAGCCGACCACCCCAAGCCATAATCTCGCATCAAATGTGCGGTCTAGTAACGACCGCAGCAATGGACGAGCGGCATTAGTACACGAAGCATTAAGCCGAGTTTTTATGAAGCGGAAAAATGACGCGTTAATGGCGCGTAATATGTGGGCACCGAGGAAAGGAATGCCATTTACAAGAAATCCATTTCCTTCTGTACGAGGGGAAAACAACTTCCGAATCCAGTACTCTCGACATCGGCGCTTTGGTGGCTAAAGTATAACTCAAATTTTGGAGAAAAAACTTAACACGCAGATGGATAAACATTTTCTCAAAATGCAACATTTGCATCCAATGTTCAAAACATTTTTCAGGGAAGGCCCTCCGGACCCCACCTGAAGAGAAAACCACTTCCCTCCTTGGGCCGATATTGGTCTTGTACGCCCGACAGTGGACCGTCTCGAACCACCACTGATAGAAATTCTGTACCATTAAACATCAGAATTGTTTTTGATTTATCCCTTTTCAACATTGAATAATTTTACGTATTATCACTTATACTAATACTTATACTTGACTTTCACATGTGACCCCCTTACCTTTCCGGAAATCCTAGATCCGCCAATGCTTAACGAACAACGAACAGGGAGTGACAAATGTGTTATATATACAACTAATTGGATTAGATAACATGTAAATTTTGCGCATATAAGCTTTTTTAACTACTAGTATTATGAAGTAAATGTGCGTATTCTGTGTCGTCATTATATTTCTATTGAATTATGAAAATATACTTATGTATACGATATGCATTACCAAACAATATTAACTTTTGATACGACCCCTTCACTTTTTAGTGTAAAGTACGCGTCCCAGTACGAGATAGGACTCGAGTCTACGCGATCTATTAGTACTACTACTACTACATAAAATTATCTTAGTAATAGTTAGTTTCCAGTGTGAGAAACATAGTAAACAGACGTTGGTACAAAACCTTGGTTGCAATGGGAACTTTCGCTTTATTTTGTATGAATAAAGATTGATACACAAGTACGAAGACCAATGATAAATACCACAGTAATTGGAAGTTGTTCTCGATCGAATTTCTTTCTTAATTGAAAATAACTTAGAGACATTTTTTCTTGGATTATAAAATCAGTAAACATATGATGCTATACCAAATCAGATTTTATAACTAAGATTATGGGACCATACACTTTATGGGACCATGAATACGTATTATATATGCATTTATGATTATTATGATTAATATTATATAATTATTATTATAATTATTAATAATTTAATTATATTAATATTATATACATTTATATTAAATTATACGAATATCATTATTTTTGTTATAAAACCATTATGTGCAGGGATAATGAATGCATGTAAGCGTAGACGCGTAGATCTGTACTTTTGATTCAGTCTTACTTTCGCATCCGTATTCAATGTTGCAAATTTCATTCACAGAACAGTTGCACAATTGCACGCAGTTGATTCCGTAGTAGCCATCAGGACATCGTTTCGAGCATTTCGGTCCCCAACGCCCTGGCGGACATGCTGTACATAAATTGGAGAAGATTGTAGAATTCAGTGTAAATAACTTGTATTTATTATTCATGAAAATATATAAAATCAGTCATACGATCCAATAAACTTACATGATATTAAACTTGAATAATAAAGTAATACACAAAATGTAATCGTTATTATTGCACTTATTTTTATAAATGCATTGGTGACTGTGATTCACATTGGTTTAAATATCAAGCCATCTTGAAATATTGGTAAAAAGAAGGTTCTTTGTTCTGTGAATTTTTCAAAAATGCCATTTATTCTATTTGTGTTAATTTCTACTCACCTATACATTGATCTTTTATTTTGATATAATTATGGCAGCAATCACCAGTGCTTCAACAAAGACATACGTATTATATCATGATTATAAATAGAAAAAAAACCCTAATAAATCATCTTCAAAACATTTCGGTAATTATACAGACATCCACAATAAACACTTTAAATTAAAATCATAGCCTGTGCATAACTAAACATACAACAAAACGTAAAGGAACGAAAAGAGAAAACAGTGAGGAATGGGCAAAATACAATTATGTCATGGTGACACACATTATTAAGCACTCGTATAGCTTCTAAAATGAAAAGGAAACGAAGCTCTATTTTTTATGACAGTGTTTAGACAATGTCCTATCATTGGTGGTCAATGTGATGTATAGTGTATAATATATCTAATACTCGAAATCGGCCTAACTGTTCTAGAATTATAATGCTGATTAGTTCTTTTGTTGAACAGGTAATAGATATTTAATAAATTATTCTTACCCAGGACGTTTACATCCCAACACAGTATCCAAACTTATGATAAAGATCAAACTTCTCAAACCCCAAATTTCATTCATAACGCCAGTAAATAAGAGTCCTAATAGAACGCAACTATGCAATGTTAGTATTATACATGAATAATTTCCGTATGCTCAGTGGTGTTCAATGACCTAATCATGGTTCAATTCTTATAAACAATTTTCATTGGACTGGGATAAGTCTATATATCTACAGAATTAAAAAGTTAGTAGAAATACGTAACTAAAACAATAATTTGAAAAATTAAGTTAAACTGAAGTCAATGTATTGTAGTTAAGAAGCATTTTCAAGAACCATATTTACTAAATTTCTTTTTCTTTAAATGGGAAAAAAATAGAGAAATGAAAAGAATGGAAAAAACACTGATAAAAAGAACCACGAAAAAAGCTCCAGCCTAGGATTAAATATTTCAGTATTGTCACAAAATATATTCTGTCTGTCTCTCTCTCTCTCTCTCTCTCTCTCTCTCTGTCTTTCTCTCTCTCTCCCTCTAAAGCGCAATAGTACCTCCACTATGCATAGTACTGTCGTTAGGTGACAATATTGACCTTATAATCAATACAGAAAATGAGCTGTGGAAATGCTGATATATAATATCAAATCAATTTGACTAACCAATACTTCCAACTTAATGAATTTTGCAAATACATTGATTAAATGAATATCTAATTGAAATGTATATGTTTGTCTATATATTTCCACCAAATGGTAGATTGACCCACGGCGTAACGTGTCCTGGCGTCAATATGACGTCTCGAAGATAAGCCAAATGCAGGTAGGGCTAGTAAATCGCCTAAAAATGAAGAAAATTCCGAGACCTTTAATTCTATTGTTTTATGTAAACCATTTACGACAAACTGCATTTGCATTTGCTTTGCATTTGTTGGTATAGCATTTAATGAATATGTACAGATCATGCGAAAAATCTAAATTTCATATTTTCAAAATAGATTTTTTTTGCTAAAGAATCATTTATTTATTGTATGATGATTTATATTTTTGATAGAAGATTGCCAAGTGGAAGCCAATTTAGGGAAAGAATGCACTTCATCTAAACTAGCATATGGTTCCGTCATTACTGGCGATGTCAGTATCATAAATAATATAAGTTTTTGTCAGTTCATTAACCGGGGCACTACAGGAAACACAAAGCATTTAATTGACGTACCGATTTCCGTATTATAATGGATTCTGTAGAGAACTATGCTCGCGGATGAACGAAGCATGAAGACGTAGAGTTAGATAAGTTGTCAGAATGGGTGAAAAGTGTAATATGTTGGACAAAAGCCCGTATTAGTAAACTAAAAAGGAACACGAGGACCCGTCAACTTTCTGCTTTTGACGACATAGGTGAGAAGGCAGAATTCGGAGAATACATCACAACTATGTGTTGGTGTCGGCATATAAATCCTCGAAAATATAGTGTTCGTTTGCAAGGATTACTACATCAATTCTATTTCAGAGGAGCTTGGCATTAACAAATCTACTGGTAATCCTACTTATACTCTCTCTACACATTCACCAGATGAAATTATTGATAATCATAAATCTGTCCTGAGTACCTTTAACATATGCACTAACGATAGTTAGTTCGATTTATCCTCTTTATATGGGATTCTAAAACTAAACAAAGACCCATATGAGTATAGGTTCATTGCAGGATGCAGTTAATGTTCCACCAAACCTCTATCATCCCTCCTTACAAAAATACTATCTGCAGTAAAGGACAAACTAAAGACGTACTCCGATATAATTTATTCCAGAAGTGGTGTTCATCAGATTGGAATTTTTAAAAAATCCAAGGAACTATTTGAAAGCCTTAATTCTCAAAACTTGTCCACTGTTAAATACATTAAGACATAATTTCCTATACTTTATACCACTACACCTAATAAATTGAAAATCGTTTTTCACCAAAAGTGTTCACGCAGATATCAATATATTTTGTTGGAATATCCAGACACATATGTTGTGAAACAATGAATCTGTATCTAATTCATATTTATGACATACCTAGTTTTCAGTGCTTTTGTACTGACATGAAATATATACTTCAAATGTTCAGTCATCAAATGAAGCAAAACACTCTAAAACTAAGGAGTATCTTCCTCATGCATAGCTCTGTCCTTAGATAGATTCTTTGGTTCACGTTTTGGTCATTTTGGTTTCAACACTGCTCTTCAAATATTTATATATTTTGAGAATTCCAAACATTTGGCCACGAGCATCACTGAAGAGACATAAGTTGTCGAAACTACTACACTTTATGACAAACGTGAAGACTTTAATTTTTCCTTTTGTTAACTTGAGATAAATCTACACCTTTCTTAGAATTAAACATCAAAATTATCAACCACCTAACACCTTACGGGCCCACCTTCCCACTCACCGTAACGGCAGAACAATCAAAGGACGTACATTTAAAAATTTATAAATAATCCTCCATGTAAAGAACAAGAGTCAACAGGTATCGCATATTGAGAGGTTATAAAATTTAAACACGTAAGGTATTGTAAAACACATAATGGTATAAAAATATATGCGACATCAACATGACAAACCGTGCTCTGCCAGTCTGACAGCGAGCTAAGACCCTAGATCTGTAGGAGTCCCGACTAACAGTCAGAGGGGACGAGGTTCAGGACCATGTCTCCTCTGAAAGAGGTTTAGACAAGGCCTGTCATATAGTCCCCACCGCCCTGTTAGTCAGCGTGCAACGTTCAAGTAAAAGTCTGCATAAGGCTGTACAGGGGCCAAATATAAGACCTATGAGAAAACTTCGAACTTTATGTCAATACATGCGGTTCAGACTTTGTGCATGCGTTAAAGCAAATGGGGGACATACTCGCTACTAAACAAAACGCATGAAATTTTGGACGTGGTATACATAACCGATGAAATCAAATCATTTGATAAAAGAAACGTGTGAAAGTATCAACCATATTGTCAAATATAATTCAAATTGTGGCAGATATATATATATATATATATATATATATATATATATATATATATATATATATATATATATATATATATATATATATATATATATATATATATATATATATGTATATATATCGTCAAACTCCCTAACTACGACACTACCTTAACTGTGACACTTTAGGGAAATCCATCGTCGTTTGTTAACAATAGCGGATATGACTTCATTTTTCACTTGTTTCAAATCTTCGATCGATTTTCTGTCAATAAATACAAACTTCCGAGAAAATGCGTTAAAACAGGTTATGTATACATTAAATATATTTCATATTATGCTAAACTTACTCCATTCACTAAGTCCTTTTTACATAGCACCTAAATAAGCCGTGATTCCCCCAACAGAGCTAAACACGTTTATATCCACATGTCAGTCATATTGGGAAAGGTCTATGCCAAAGGTGTCCCCTGATTTTTCAGAATAGAATGAGGCCAATAATATGTTTTTGTTATTTTACTGCGAATAATACGCCCTGTACTTTCCGTTGTTGGCAATGACGTTCTTGGCGCAATATATATCTGTTATATAGCGAGTAATAGTAATGTTTACAGATATATATATATTGGGTTAAAACGTGGATGATATAGTGATATGACAAATATAAAGTTTTTGCAAATAGGGTACTTCTTCATCTTGGTATTTCAACTACATGTGTTTCAATATTAAGTAATCATTTCTTTATGTGATTGGAGTAATGTTAAATGTTTAAAACTTAATATACATTGTATTACTTCATTCAATAATAAAATAAATAATTAATAATTTATTTTAATAATATTTAGTAAAATCATAAAAGAAACACCCCACCCTACCCCCTTCCCTCATGATATAAAATAGTAAAAGCAAATAAATAATATTGATTTGAGACAAATCATAAGAAAGTTCAGAGAAGGAAAAACAGAACTTATTATCCCAAATCCCTACAAAATGCGTAAATTTACTATTTGTATATTGGGAACAATGCATGGATGTGACATATGTAGACACTGGGTACATCTGAAATACTGCACCAAATTAGATGCACTGAAAAGAGGGGCCATATTCAAATGCATTCATTGTTATTAATGCAACTGCATCCTCTATGAACTGCTGTGATATTGATTGTTGAAATATTCTTTAATATCATTCTCATTCTATTATTGATTACAAACATTTATTTTCTTTAATATAAATGTATTTAAGGATTATAATTATTGAAATATATGTTTATTTCGTATTTAATAATAATAATTGTAATAATAATTGACAACAAACACACAATTCAAGAAATTTAATTGTGTTTGGCCCCTAAAGCACCGAGGTGACGTAGTTACATTCATTTGACACAGATTACACATGTCTGACCTCGAATCGATTCAGACGCTTATCCAAGCAGTGCAGTCACCGTTTTCTGCTAAAAAGGATGTGAAAATACGCAAAAAGATTGATTTATTGACTAATATATAGAAATAACCATACCGACTACCGAACGAAGGGGGTTCGAGGATATATATATATATATATATATATATATATATATATATATATATATATATATATATATATATATATATATATATATATATATATATATATACAAGTACCATCCTAATGTCATTATTTGAATCTAACAGATTGTATTGTTACGTAAGAAAATAAAATCGCATTGAGAGTTTTTTTTCTATTTATTTACTGTATTCTAGATGCCTTAATTTGTTAGAAATGTCTTCCCCATTTCTGTATATTCATCTCAATTGTTTCCTTAATAAATAGAAGTGTTTTAACTTAACGGTACAAAACATGCAGGTCGGAAACGTATATGATGATGTGAACAATACTGTACTATAATTACACTATCGTGAAGTATCGTGACCGTTACGTTTTTCAAGTAGTACTTGTCTTGACAATAGACTCGGGAAATGTATGAGAGCAGAAAATAAGATTGTTTTCTACTTTGATCCATCATTTTATTGTTTAATCGTGAATGCAGATTGTGGGACACTTTCAAAATAAAATAATTCATAATAAGGAAATAGAAAGCATTCGTTTGGATGCCCGATTAATATTTTCCATTATTGATTAAAATCGATTTGAATAAGGAATATATAGGAAGACATAAGGAGCTGCGATGTCTCTTAACGTTGCCAGGCAGGAAATTTTAAATGGTGATGAAGAGCCTCTTTGTCAAGGATGCAAGCTTTTCCAATGGGTTTGGGATGAGGGGGGGGGGGGGGTTATGAATTAATTGCAATTATTAAAGACACGCAGAAATAAATATTTCTGTGTAAAGCGTTGGTGCAATATTGAAAAAAAAATTAAATGTTTTTCAGCGTAGGGAAAATTTATATGGATGCTTGCCTCCCTCTTCTATAGATACTTGTGTTATTGTGAATTCTGATTGACATAAGCAAAAACAAAAACAAAACAAAACAAAACAAAACAAAACAAACAAACAAAAACAAAAAAACCCCAACACTAATGATAATGATGTTAAATCTGTTTTCATTCCCAAAAATATTGACTTAACGGAATACTTTTATTACATTAAATATCAAAACATGTAAACTTGTATTAATTAAGGGGGTAGTTTGATGAGCTATTGAGAAAAATTAAAATCTACAACTGGCTAATTCATGCATATTCTATAAGAACATGCAGAGGTAGATAAATAAATAACAAAGACGTATAATGTTATGGAGCAAAGTATTGTGCTAGAATCAATGCAAATTAATACTGTGTCATGCCTATTTCGATATATAGAAATACCATTTTAGAGCAGTTTATATCTTTTTTTCACAAGTCTGACGCAGAAAAGTTGGGTTTTTTTATTTTGGTAGATACGCGTATGTATTTATACTAATTGATTGAAAAACAACAAGGATTAGGTAAAGCTCTGACAATTAATGGAGCTTTTCATAGTGGCTATAGTAATTAACCAAACCTACTAAAGTGATGACAATTTCACAAGAAATACACTTATTTGATAATTTCTGAAATCTACATCATAGTGATATTACACTGTAATGTGCAGTGGTCTGTAATAAGTCGAAACAACGTAAAATTATAATAGGTAATGGGGCATTTTATAAAGAAATTTGCTAGATATTACACCTTCCCCCCTATTTTGTTACAGCCTAATTTATTTTGTGTGTAATATATTTTGTGTGTAATATATACTGAGTGAAATATTTGCTTTTGATGATCAAGCAAGGGATGGATTTGTATCCATACAAGCTTCAAATAACATTTCAAATCAAAATCATATTTAGATTTGATATAATCAAAATATACAAACACATAAATCCCCCCTTTAGGAAGATGGAGGCTATTTGGAAAACAATTACATATATTTCCTTAAAGAATTTGCCTTTATGTTACATATATAACTGCCTCACTGAAAATGTCAGTAACAATATCGTTATAATATTTAAAAGTTTAAAATGTCTTCTTTTTAATGATCTGTAAATCATGCCTCCACTACGAACGAGTCCTGAGATATAAGGGCTCAGAGATACCATACTTTTCCACACAAGGTATATATCGGTAGCAGGTGCGACGACGTCACGTCACTACGTAACGTCACAATGACGTCATCATCTGTTGCATGACGTGAATCTGCAGCCCTTTTCAAAATCATTGGCACTCTATGGGTTAAAAATAAAAACACTCTTTTGATCATTAAATTTAATTTTGATTGTTTCAAAATAATTAAATAGCCCGGCCTTCCTTATTAGTTGCCTATCTTGTGCTTTTGTGGTTTTAAAATCACCGTCATCGATTGTTAGAGCAACGGAAACCTGTATGTCGTAAAACAAGTTTTGATTAAAAGAATATCTCTTGAAACGGTTTTCTTCAATATTATATGATAATTTACAAACACATGCGTAATAGAAAAATTATTGAATATTACTATTGCATTTTCTATCACGACTGAAAACGTGACATCATCGCAACATTACGGGTTAACTCCCGTTAGGCAGATTACTTTTCGGCCTAAATCGCTCACCAGACTATGTCCTTGAGTGTATCATGAGCGCATTTCGACGACTTATGTCTCCCCACTAATGCTCAAGGCCGAGACTCTGGAATTTTTGAAGAGATACGGAAGCCGATAAGGGTCATCTGAAGTTGTTTTTCTATCTGGTAGGTCAAGTAGATACGATATCTTTATATCAGGTACGGCTTAAGGATCTCGTAGCTATGAAATGGTTATTTTATCAGGAGCCTACTGTATATTAAGAGGACGAGCCCCAATAAATGGAGGCAGTTTGTGCAAAACGGGGATATCCGACTTAGATGAGAGGCGATAGGGGTAGAGAAAATGGGAATATGGCCCAGATACAGGAATTTATGACCGATAGGCATTTTTTTTTTCTCTATGGCCGGAGTTCGGAGTTCGAGGATTGAGATGAACTTTGTATGCAGAAAACATTGGATGAACGTTTTAGGATCATTGGAGGATGAAGCACCATTCAATGCTTACCTACTGGGTCGGATCACACTTCAGTTTTGCTGTTTTGACCTGTTGCAGGTAATAAATCACCAACGTGTATGCGTGTTTTACAATGAACCCCGTTTAACTAAGGCCTTGTATTATAATTACATTGAATTACGATTATAATATTGTTATTCTTGTAATGTTCAACAGTGATATAACATGTTTACAAGTTTGATACAACAGTTGGTTATTGCATGTTCAACTTCAATTCTACACTTTTCGTACTTGTCTAAATTGATAAACTTTTAATTACTATGATATATTCTATTCGCAATTCTTTTGAAAGGACTGACATTGCAGACACAATTTTTGTTTGCCTCAAATTAATACTAATTTATTTAATGTTCAAGCAAATTTGTTATTCATTATCGAAAAATATTGCACAGGTTCATCTGACAATCCAAATTTGATACCTGAAATAGTCACGTTTGTGAGAATATGTATGAAGAAAGTTTTTACTATTATTTCAGTTAATGAATACTTTGTTCTAATGTATTTTAGGCGGATCTTGAACATTCATCTAGTAAGACCAACGAAAAATTAAGACTGTCCCTCTGGTCGTCCATTGGTGATGCATTTCTTCCCATCTGTCTAAAGCACCATGGATTACCTTAATGTAGTAAATGATGAACAGATTGAGGCATGTCTAGATGAATGTATCTTCGGTGTCGAGGTCATTACAATCAGGCTGAAACGTTGATGAAATATGCCATATTTATATGGAAAACATGGATGGATATTCCTTCATTCAGGATTTATATGAGGACATAGGACTGTATAAGAGTTTCAAAGGTTTGCTCTACACTAGTCTTGCTCTGTGAATTTGCTTCACAACATGCCACTTTCGTATTGAGAACGTCCTCTGACGAAATGCATCCTTTCTCTTTCAGTTTTGAAAAGTAATATATAAATCATAGCGAGATGTAAAATACTGGGTAATAAGACAATACATATAGCCGCCACTTTTTATTTCAGTACTTTTTTCACAATGTAATAAACAAACCATTGTTTGGTCTTTGAATTGTCTGTTGCACAAGACTACCAAAGCACAATAGTAATTCTGTGTGTGTACAGCACAGAAGCGAATATTTAAAGGAAAAAAACCAGCAGGATATTAAAATTTATAACAATAAATAATAATCAGACGACAGATCAGTGAGGTACGTTTTTATTGCGGATTGTTTGCTTTATGTTTATATATGTTAGATGTATGCTCCATTTGATGCCGAAATGCGTAGAATCGTACCGGCTATTCCGTTCGTCAAAAATGCAAGTTTACGCAACGTAAGGAATTGTGGCCCTATCAATCGTATAGGGCCACTACTTGCGACTAAGTGTTTCGTACACTTTCAGGTGAACGTGGCGATGTAAAAGGTGAGATAGTCAATACCTGGAAGGAAAGCTACTAGAAATTTGAAATTGTATGATCCGAAAATGTGTACAGTATGGACGAGACGGGATTATTTTTTCGGGATTCTGGGAATAAACCTTACATTGTGAAGTGTGGCGATCGTCAAGGAGGCAAACGGTAGAATCACGATTGCGTGTTGCACAAATTTACTTGGCGATAAAGTGAAACTTTTAGTAACTGGGAAGTCCAGGTCCCCAAAATGCTTTGTAAAAATGAATGTTGAACATTTGCCGGTGATTACAAATACAACAAAAAGTTTGAATGACATCAGAAATTTTTCATTGGAAAATTTAGGAAAAATGAAATAAAAAATTATAATATATTATATACATGTTCACATACAAATTCGCGTAAAACATATCGAAATGTGTTACTGGTATTTTTACTAGTACAAATAATATTTTAATTCATTAAGGAGTTTACAGGAACTGTCGTGAAATGGTCTGATAAATCCTGACCCTCTATGTAAAAGTCATCTGTTCATCTGCATATGGCGTATTCATTTCACAGATTGTAGGCTATTCTAAGGCATGTTCTAAATACGCAGACTTCATCCCGAGAGCGAGACTTATTGCCACGAAACTACGCTCTCACGGATATATATAGGAACGTTTGAAATTATAGCTGTGGAAAATCTAAGTCGATGTGGATCTGGTGCAAGTTAATATCCCTCTTTCAAGAATACATTTTGGGATCTGATCATATAAACTTATCATCTTGAATCTTTTGACTATATTTTATTTTACATTGTAATGGGATAATTTGACTTAGTGTTCTTATACATATATTTCCTGGAGTTGAAAAGTTATAAATGTTTTGCGATGGATGTTGCATGCGAGCATGGGACGCTTACTCATCCTGGACACTTGGTCTCACTAGATTTTAAACCGGGATTAGCATTTGTCTGATTATGACACCATACACGATAATGTCCTTTTATTCCATTGACTTCAAGATATGTTAAACCTTTCCGTACCTTTTCGTTGTTTACTTATCACATACAAAATGTTATCCTCGCTTCAGACTTAAACAACATCCTCTTCGATATAATTGTAGGGGCTGACTTCATCTCTAGTCGAATCAGAATCTCCATACTCTTTTTCAAGTTTGTTTTGCCTCTGATATCTTCGACTGCAAACAACATGTAAGAGTATATAAATGAAATGTAAGATACATGAAAAATATACAAAATTTTATAGTACATCAAGAAATATTTTTTAGTATTATGATTTTATTAACTAAAATACACACTGTTTAGAAAGAAGAATGCATTCCACTATGATGAAAATAGTCAGGGAAACCGCCACGCCAACTGATGACAGCAAAAGTATCTGTATAGAATCTGTAACTTGTTCAAGCTGTTTCTGCGCAGGTGTAGATGTATGTAATACACTAACTTGTAAAACGGAAAAAAATATATCTCATACAACCATATTAGAATCCAATGAAAAACCCAATTATTTATATGCATACGATATGTAAAAATGTATGCAAGTATCTCTGTGTATATGTATGTATGTTTAAGAGTTTTATACATGGCATATATATAAATATATATATAGATATATATATATATATATATATATATATATATATAATTTTTATGCTCATTATATATATATATATAATGAGCATAAAAATTATATATATATATATATATATATATATATATATATATATATATATATATATATTATATATATATATATATATATATATATATATATATCTTACCAAAATGTAATAAACATTTCACTGATAACAGGCAGAGAAAGGTGTAAGGGGTTATTTCACAAAATCTCAAAACTCTGATAGGAATCAAAATTTAACATTTCGTTGTCACATCAATCTTTAATTGCTTAATACCGGGTATGAACTCCCCTGTTTTCTAAAACAACACGATTTCTACTTCGCATGCTGTTAACATAACGTCTAATGACATAAGGGGTTCAATTATTCTATTCTGCTCTGAGGGCAATTTGTAGCTCCTGTGCTGTTCTACCCAATAAACCCCATATATGCTCGATCCGAAAGAGATCAAGGCTATTTTATATTGCTGGCCATAGGAGAACGTTACGATTATGTCGTTGAATTTGGCGTTGAGTAAGTCGCGCGGTATGCGGACGAGCATTGTTGTGTTGCAAGGTGACCCCTAGAGCATATCTGTGGATGAAGGGAAATACTTCTAGCTCTGGAGCTAGAGTGTCATTAATATAGGCCTGTGTATTTAAAGTATCATTTACTACTGAAAGGAGTGTTTTCCTGCCAGCCATGATTCCACTCCATATCATAACGCTGCCACAGTCAAACATGTTTCTTAAGATATTACAGAGAGCGCATCTTCTGCTTCATACCTCGATATACTGGTATCAATTAGTGACGATGGTTCATTAGTAACCTCTCTCTATGACAAACGTGACGATTTCAATTTCATTATAACCAATTTCCCTTTTCTGAGTAACAACATACCTTCCTCTCCTGCATATGGCGTCTTCATTTCACAACTTATATGCTATGCCAGGGCATGCTCTAGATACGAAAATTCCGTCCTGAGATCGAAGCTTCTTGCCACGAAACTACTCTCACAAGGATATGTTGAGGAAGTTCTATGGTCGTTATAGGGATCTATTGCAATTTTAGATATCTCTTTCAAGAATGTTAACCGATATTTTAGGACCTGACCATAATAAAAAATCATCTTTACTTTTTGACTATACTTGATTTGACATAATACGAGTGTACATGTATATACAGATATTTGTTCACTTGCGTTTCCGACATCGGAGTTTCAGGCAGACAGCATTTCTTGCCTTGAATGGGACATTTGACTTCGTGTTCCTGTCTCCGTTGTATGTTAATGTGTGTATATTTATGAATTTACCTCCTCGAATTGAAAGGTTATTGCAGGACTTTTGCGACGGGTGTTGTATGCAACCAGGGGACGCTTACTCCTCCCAGGCACCTGGTCTCACCTCGATTTTATTGGAGTTCGCATTTGTCTGAATATGACACTAAACACGATATTGTCCCCTTTATTCCATGGACTATGAGATGTGGTTTACCCTTAGGTACCTCTCCGTTGTTTACTTTGAAGGACACATGCATCAGGGTATCGTTTTCCCTGTCGACGGTAAACCTTGACTGGACCATCACTATGACTAAGGTTGAACGTTGATTCGTCAGCAAAGAAAATTAATTCCAGTCATTCCTCGTAAAACGTAAATAACGTCTTCATCAGTTACGTGAGCTCCGCGATAAGCAGGCGTCAGAATCTGTCTGTTATATGGCCTGTAAGCTCGTATCGGCCTTTTCCGGGGCCTAAACCTGTTACGGATAGTCTGTGTGTTGACAGCATAACGTCCGACCATAACATTTTCTGGCAAATAACGTTAACTGCAAGGCGTCTAAGATTGCTTGCGGTACAAAAAATTAAATAAATTTTACATGTTTTGCACCTATGCGAGTCAAGTATGTAGACAACGGACTACCACAATATCCGGTTACGGTTAACTGCACATGGGTAATTGGGCTTGTCCGGTAGACAATTATAAGTCACTATTGTTCATGCATAACGGTGTAAATCTTCGTTATCATATATTCGATTTATTCAACGTGAAAAGTAGATAATTTTTATTTTTGCCAGTATACAAATAACCAATATATATATGTATATATGTATATGTACACACACACATAGATGGTCCTTTCTTCTTATAAATCGGTTCATGTTCCCAAATATTCCACCTGCTTTCATCAACATTTTACAAAATTAAACGTTTTAAACTAGCATGCTTGTTTTTCATAAGATCTGTAGAAAGAGTTTGTTCATAAAGATACATGTATATTAACTGTAAGGAAATCATGGTAATTTCATCTCATTCTCAGCCAAATACTATTTTATTTGAATATCAGGTTACATACATGTATACAGGCAACGTCAAAACCTACCTACTGTCCCCCATATAGATTTATACTCGCGCATACATATATGTTTCTTGTTTTAGTTAAATCTATGAAATAAAAATATCAATTAATATTATCGAAGCTTACAGTGTTATATTTTCCCAAATCGATTAATTTAAATTGATAACATATAGCAGATAGTCATTTGTGCGAATTCAAAGTGGACGTAAGTATTTAAAAATGCAAAAGGTAATAGATTTCCTGATACAGACCACAACTTGATAAAACACAATATCAGTACAGTATAAATTTTGCTGATGCAATGATATGGTATCACTTACCCTTAGATTCATTTTAGTTTATGTTTAGAACTGTAGATAAAACTTACTGATTCCTAGACTGCTGTTTCCTGTCTGATCATTCATATAAAATGTTTGACAACCAGTTGTAGAGTTACAATTCTCGTTTACAGTACAGTTACATTCTTCTTTACAGTCATTTCCATAGAATCCGTCTGTACATGGTACAGAGCAATTAAATCCAGTATATCCTATTGCACATTCTGTAAATTCATATGAAATCCTATGTGTCATTATTTGCATTACTTAATAGTATAGCCGCTTCTTGATTAATTTTTATATATAGTTCTTTTTGCAGGGGAAGCTGTGCATAAAAAACTAATTCTTTAAGTTAGGTTTTATCGCTTTCGTAAAATGGTATAAAGCCGGCGTGGCCTAGTGGTATCGCGTCGGACTTCTGATTTAGAGGCCGGGGTTCGAGTCCCACTCTGGTAATGCCGGTGTCATGTCTTTCGGACAAGACAGTCAAGACCGAGGCCCCGTGTCGTGGTATGCATGGCACGTTAAAGATCTCTCACTGCTTCGGGTGGGTCCGTCGCAAAGGTCAAAATCTGTATGCCCCGCATCAGGCAGATGCCGTCACCATATGCATGAAATATTCGTGGTGTGACGTAAAACAAAAATCAACCAATCAATCTATCATAAAGTGGTATTCATTTCACCGGATCAACATTTCCACTTATGTTTACGCAAGATACACATAACAGACTTCTTTTTCACCAGTGATTAAAAAAAAACATGTTTACGCATTGACGGTATCTAGAGAAAAATACCCATTGATTGGAAAGCAACTGCCGAATGATAAATAATGAAAGGAAAATTGACAAAAGACGTTATTTTGGCAACAATTTTAGTTTGCTGAACTGACGAAATGAAACGTAAACAATTGTTTGTGGTAAATTTTCGAACCAGTAAATGTTGTGGAGACCAAGTAGCAAAAACGTTAGGGTCTCATAGGACATAAAAGCATATGAAATCGTTTCACACACAATGGTTTAAGTTCTATTGACCATATATATTAAATACTGAATATCAATGTACTTTATCTCCAAATACACTATTTTACCAATATACTTTTGTTGTAGCAATCAAACTGAATGTTCCGTAAAATCTTTGTATGTAAAAAGTGGGTTGATATGTTGTGATTTCGTTATCTTGAAACTGAGGTTCCCGGTCCATAGATATGATTTTTTAAATGAAAGGTTATGTTACGTCACCTTTAATAAATTTGAATGTAAACCCTATATCAGACTTTATCTTATTATTGGGGGGGGGGGGGGGGGGTTCGTGTATTCTATTTGGTTTATTATATTTTTCCATTTTCCTTATATGATTTGTTGACTGCTGAATACAATATTGTTATGGTGTCAATCATCGCCTTATCATTATACTTTAGATAACCCTATGGTTAGTACTGCTATGGCATCCATTCAGTCATCTTATTATACATTTTTAGGTATTTGGGAAATATTTATAAAATGTTTAAACATTGTTTTCACGGTGGCGCTATTAAACACGAAACAATACATTCAAGCTGTTTTCTAATGAAATACTTCACAGTATACAACCGTCATAAGCAATGTCATATCCACTATTCTTTGATACATTTCTACTGGTATTGACTGAAATAGCTATAACTCACTGTTTTCCTGGTCAAATGTTTTTGTCACAATTTCATTGTACGATGCTTGACAACCAACAGTAGCATTACACGTTTCATGTACTGAACAGTTACATTTTTCGCGACATCCAAATCCATAGGATCCATTTACACACTGAAAGGCGCAATCGGAACCGTAAGATCCCGACGGACAAACTGTAAAGGGATATAAAATCGAATATCACGACTTAATATTTTAAGAGATATTTCACCATTGTAGTATTCATTATTAAACATAACTGATAACAAGTATACATCCTCAAGTTTAAGGTTTAATCTGTCTCGTTTGGTATGTTTGACTGTTATTTTTAACAACCTGTCTGAAAATATAATTTCTCTGAAATGTGTCGACAAAGCTGAAGTTTACAGTATTGTCCAAATTAATAGCGTACATACATGTAAGTTTTGTTATGTTCGGGAAAGATTCGCAGAACATAAAATACGATCGTTTGTAATCTGTGCTAGATATAAATTAATCATACCTGGCGCTGGTGAAGGGCTTTCTGTCTGGATTTTGACGTATGATGCTTGACATCCATCTCGGAAATCACACAATTCGTTTGCACAGTTGCAAATATTACCACAGAAAGATCCATAGTATCCCGTATTGCATTTTTCAGAACAAGTTTTTCCCCAATAACCTATCGGGCATACTGTAAATATATTCGATATATATATATATATATATATATATATATATATATATATATATATATATATTTATATATATAAAGACGGTCTTTATCATACTTGACAGCTACTTTGCATGATAATATTTGTAAGGTATCGAAAGACTAAACATATCTGAAGTACGTATTTACTTCTAATATTTTTAAAGTACTCATAAACGTATATACACATTTCATTTTGTCGTTCGTGTTATACACAGATATTTACACTGAAATCACTAATATATATAATAAGAAAAAAATAAAATATCTGGTCCATCAGTATGAGAGAAATCACTATGATAATGCAGTGCACTGAACAGCAATGCAATGCACTTCAAAACATACTTAGGACGGTTAAATGATATAACAGTAGTCAATCAATTGGCGTGGTTAAGCGAATGAGAGACCCATCTTCCCACTCATCACAAAAGCAATATACTATGACTATGGAGTCTAAAGACATCACCCAAAGAAGGGAAATTCACAAATAGAAATAAAAATCGTCACATTTATCGTATATACTTGTATAATTTTTTATTTCGGATTAAACCGAAGAGGACTATAGACGAGTGCTCCGTTCGTCTATCATTCCGGGAGATCAGTTTTCTGCACATTTTTTTTTCGTTATGCTTGCAGATGTTCATTTGTTATTTAGTATATTGCTTTACCATGAAAAATTACAGATCTGCTTCGAATTTTATTCAAGTTCGTTGATTCCGTTTTGAAGTATGGCCCTTGGACGTATAAATTATTGCAAATACTTAGTGTTAGCACTTTTTTGTCGTGTATGCAGATTGTCACTTGATATTTGGTACATTGCTTTACCATAGGAAAATACAGATCTAGTTCGCATTTTGATCAGGTTCGTTGATTCATTGTTGATGTATGGCCCTTGGACGTCAAAAATTAATGCAAATACATGCATGCAGATCATTGATTTACCATGACAAATTAAACATGAAGTTCAAATTTTGTTCCGTTTCAAGGAGTGCGAAAAATGGTATCCGTCAATTATCGCACATTGTATGCCTTATTTATGCATAGCATATTCCAAGTTATGTATTTTAGTATCAGTCGCGTACAAATATGTGCATTGTAACATTTGTAGGGGACAGAAGGGAACATTCATTGCTTTACCAATACTCTCAGAATGCTGGTTTATCGTAATCTGTAGGTCCATGGAAGTGTTTCTGTATCGCAAATGTTGGCTTTGATTCCTTGAAGTACATGTTGGTATATATTAGTTATATCTCTCTCAAACTCAGGGTTGTCGATACCTGAGATTTTGTCCAGATACATAGAAGAAGGTAGAAATGTTTATATCTTTGAATAAAAAAGTCGCTCAAAATCTGCTATAGGAGGTGTGCAATTAGAATCCATTGGAATCTTAAATGTCTGCTTGTAAATTTTTCGATTAAATTGTGCATAAAATTATTCATCAAACAATCGATGGACATTTTTTCATAGGTCCAGTACGCATTTATCGAAGGAAAGAAAGAAGACATCTTACCAAGATGTATGACAGAAATTACCACGAAATACAACAGTACACATATAAAAAAGACATCAAAAATACTCGATCGTATTGCAATATACGATGCGACTCAAAGAAGGTTAATTAAAGTAATAAACGTCACTCATTTGGCGTGGTTAACAGTTTTACAGGCGCCCTCTTTCCAATTCACTACATAGAAGACTAGAGATCATTTTTAAACGAAACGTTTAATAGAATGATATCCTTGTATGAAATGTATGTTAGGCGATATAAACATAAGTCCACCGTGCTCTGCTCGCTGTAAGCGTGTATTGTTTGTTACTTACAAGTTAAAGATATGTTTTGGATTTTCTTTTAAAACACCACAACTTATAAAATAAGATATAAAACGCGAATTATATGGACTTTTCACTCACCTTTACAAACACCTTCTATTTTTCTATAGCCATAACAGCAATCGTCAGAACTTGAACAAAGGAATGTGTATTATAGACATGTTTTCTACAAAGATGGTTATCCTAAACCATTATATGTATTGTACTATTAATATGCAATTGCAGTTTTACAGCAAGAAAATTAATCAAAAGTTCTCATTCATAACATACTTTTTATTTATTGTAAATGAGAATGCATAGATATACAGAAAATCGTAATAAACGTAGAATGATAAAAATGATAATTATTGGAAAGAATATGGTTAAGAAAACACCATTTGTATGTTTAAAAAGATATACTAACCTAACTTGACATCCCTTCAGTATATGCAAATTTGAGATTACAGAGATTAAACAAAAAGTAAAGACCAGGCGAAATCCACACATTATACTTCAATTCAATGCTCGCAGAAACCACATGACCGACTAAAATGAATGTTTCCGCAAATGTGTTGAAAGGCCCGTTTATCATGTGTGTTTCTTGTATTTAGTTAGCCAAATCTGATTGGTCACTAAGACAGAGCAGGGGAAATCCCACATAATAGTTTTCTACAATGCATGTTTGTATTCCGAAATATGAGAGAATGGAGAGAAGTTGGTTGTTCAGTGTTTTGTAGAGCAGAAGAATGAGGAAATAATTAAAATACATATGTGACGTCAATCTATTGTGTAAGTGCTCATTTATTCTTAAAGAATGGAGAGGTATGAACGATAGCAGTAATAGCGGATACAATGGAGGTTAGGGGATGGAACCCTTTTCCCATGTTCTCCTAAATTTTATTTAAAAACTTCCAAAAACATCGGGAGCCTGGGGAGAGAGTCCTAAGCCCCTAAACACTCCTAGATCTACCACTTCCTCCGTCACCGTTCAACCCTCTCCATTCCTAAACCAATAAAATTAAATAAATTCGAACAAAGTAGAGGAAATTTGTCACCTTTCAAATATTTTTCAAATTAACGTTTACAGTCACTTGAACATAAATCGGCCGCTCTTTATCAAACATAGTTTCAAGGTCGAGAATATCCCGAATGATATGATCAGTGTCATGATACACTTCTTCGTTGCTCCGTATGCGCATTTTGACAAGTTATGTCGCTTCAGTGATGATCGTAGCCGAATGATTGTAATTCTCAAAATATATAAAAATATGAAGAGCAGTGTTGAAGCTTAAATGACCGAAAAGTGAACCAAAGAATCTATCTAAGGACAGAGCTTTGCATGAGGGAGATACTCCTTAGTTTTAGAGTGATTTACTTAATTTGATTACTGAAAATTTAAAGTAAATATTTCATGTCAGTACAAAAGCGCTGAATACTAGACTTATGATGCCCTCGGGGATTATCAGTCCACCAGCAGTGACATCGGTCCAGTGGTTATAATAAATATAGAACATATATAGATGATTAACTCAAATGACCTTTCCATTACTTCACACCTGAGTTAGTATGAGATCAAATCAATACTATACAATATAAAACTATATAAGTGACGCATTGATGTACTCAATGGGTGGATTTTAGGTTAGAGAATATCCTTGTATCGCTCCATTCATGAAAAACAATGGGACTCACCCCTTCGGTGCCTCGGCTCTATTATTTTTAATAAATGGAGCAATACTCGGGAATTCTCCTATACACAGACACCACAAAGATAGTTATTCTAATCCGGTTGTGGAACTGAGAACTGCCACTTCAAAGGACGTTTGTCTTCTAATTGATATAGTTAATTTGAAACTGAGTTCATTTTAAAACGACACATGTTTTAAAGAATATGATAATACAAGTGGGCCAGTTTAGCACAATCGCAAACTGAGCTCTCCCTTTCTCCTCCTCGTGTAGCGTATAGTATTCCTAATACGTATACATATGAACAATTCACTGACAGTACAGTGTAAAAGACAATGTAAAAAGCATATGAAATAACCAAAGTTTGACAATAAACTGAGTAGTTACAATACTATTTAGCGTTATTATTGCACCAGTCACACTTGTCGATCGCGATAAAAATGGCGATACTCGTCAGTAAACAAAACAAAATAGTTTGTGAATTACATATCAGAAGTTACATATCTACCAAAAAAAAAAAAAAAAAAAAGAAAGAAAGAAACCGGAAATACATTGAAAAATTATTGCACAAAGAGATTGTGCATAACAATTACATGTAGATTTTGTGTAACGTAATCCTCAATATTACATATCAAGGGAAAATGGAACAATGTACAATTATATACACACATGGCGAAGTAACACTTTGCAAGCAACAATATAAATTATTCTTGATAAAGAGAGATATGTAAAAAAACATGACATATAGCATTTACATTACACACCCTTAATTTTAGTATTCTCCTGAATTTGAAAAATTGACAACTTAACATACGCCTTATTCTGGTACAGACATGTGTAAGAGATGATCCACTGAGGTGTCTCGCTGTGCAACTGTGGCTTTGATCTCTTTAAGAAAGCCTGCCTCCCAATCATTCATGTCCTTGTTTTCTTGCTCTTATAAGTTATCGAGCCTTGACTGCTTGCATAGATGTTTTGTTGGTAGGCTACACCAACTGCATATTATCCATGATACTTTGAAATCCAAAATCCTTTACTCGCAGGAAAAAAAGTAGGAAAGGGGTCTATTTCTTTCGATTTTGTACAACGGTCTAGCAATTCTGAATTTGACCTCAGGAACTTCTCTCTGCGACAGAAGGGCAAATTACACTTAAGCAGTTGTGCTTCATGTTGGCCATGCGGGTGCTCCGTTCAAGGACTGGCACTTCTGGACTACATCTCTCTATTATATTTTACTGGTAATTGCACAACAATTACTTTCCTTAGTCTTCAAATAGATAGAGTAACATGACGCCAGGCGCATAATCGGGTAAATGTTGAGATTCTTTCCATAACTGGTGATCTGAATCAGGATCTGGTGATTTCGTAGGTCCACAATGCCAGGAGTCACAGCATTCCTTTTTTTCCTTTCCACTACTCCGGCAAGGTTAAGATGTTCTGCCTTTGGAATGATGACTGCAACAAGCATTGCACACTTCTGTTTCAGTTAGATAACTCAGCACAACATCTCAGCTTCTCCACCAGTCAATTGTTGATTCATAAATTGTATGACATCATCGAATGGGACATAATGTATATCCAGCTTATTATATTTCCTTGACCTATGACTATAGTGCATTCTACTTGTCCGGTCGATCAAACTTACAACACACAATGACTAACACCCAGGACTGATTGGATTTCTTACAGTCTTTATGGTCTATTCATTTTTATAATTGCATCCATATACATGTATAGACCCTAGCTGCCTAATCCAATATTCTTATATTTTTGTACGACAAGAGGGCTGAAGTTGGATGTGTTTGTTGGATGATATATCATTTCTAAAATGTGGATTTTCGGGGACAGGATACAATGATATGGCAGAATGAAATTTCGTAAAGTAAGAAGCTCCTCAATGACTAATTTGGAATATCGATGTCTAGCTACTCTACTCCTAATTGCTCCGTAGTGTCCCAAATATGTATCAAACCGCAAACAATGTATTTGACAGAGTATAATGCGGAAGAATTCCCCGACAGAATATCGAAGCTATGGGTTGAAAAAGAACGATTGGTACTGGAAAGCAAACTGTCTGTAATGAAAATACTGAAAGTTTTGCAATCTTTATTCCCACATCTGGAAAATGACAAGTCATAAGTGGCAAACTAATGGCCTTACAAGTTAACCACACCAAATGAGTAACGTTTGTTACTTCAAACGACCGTCTTAAGTCAGTACCGTAACCGCAGCACAATCGAATATTTTTGTAATGTAATGTATATTCTGTTGTCATTTTTTTTGTGTGTGTGTGCAGGTCCTTGGGTGATTTACAGCTTTGTCATGTGTCTTCTGTTTTCTCTTTTACAGTATTAATTAGCAATAGACGATAATACTGATGATGATATTTTTACAATGGGTCAACTCCCAATGATAGTGGTGATTTTCATAATAAAGAAGAATAAGGAATTAATGAACATAAAGAATGGTGAATAGAAATGGAGCCTAGAAAGATAATTACTGAATTCTGGAAGTAGAAAAACCAAAGTTGTCACTTTTATAATATATGTTAGCATGGATATTATTGTTAATAATCTTAAAATCTAAGTCCAAAAAACGTGTTTCTCATCAAACGTACTCGCTTTGTTTAAATTTAGGCCAATAAACTACAGAAGTTTAATTTATTGTAACATAAGCCTATGACAGACAATTTGGTTTTATTCAAGTCGTCAAATTTAGAGACATGATATAGCATTCACAACTAAAATTTGAAACAGCAATTATTTTACTCTAACCGTGTTTTTCTACTACAAAGTACATCCGAAACTCGTTTCAAAGATATTCATCATTATATTGCGATATCTTTTTCAAAATAAAAGAATAAAAACATGTATTATTTAAAAATTTGTGATCCCAGTATTTTCTATTTGAGGCGATATTTACACGTGAACATGATTGGGGTATTGTGTTCAAAATTGTTTTCTGCATGACTTTTATTCTATTGTCAAATATCACAAGTTCCAGTGAATGGAGTTCCTTAGCGGCTATTGTGAATGCTACATGATAAGATTAATAATTTCTCAGAGTATTTGAATGAATTAGCCAGAATTTTCGATTGACTAAAAGTAATGGAAGTTACAATTATTATAAATGGTATTACAATATCTTATACCATGGTATTTAATTGTGGTAAAAACGGAAGTAATGTTGATAAAGCACGGTTATAGAGCAATGACTACAATTGGTTATGAAATAGGATTTTGTGCAATTTTATCTTTTTCATCAATACTTTAATTAAATTCGCAAAACGCCATACGATAGTCAGGGTATTGTCTTTCGATAATCCAGTTTAAACATACGTACTAGAAGAATTCAATTCAGTTTTAATCACTCTCATATAGTATAGATTTTAACAATGACAATACCATTAGTTGCCTTGTCATAAAATCTATCCTGGAAGGTAAAACTGTATTGTACAACTCTGCATGGCTGTGTTTTCTTCATGAAAATTATATTGGAATATGGCAAGGCGAACTGGAATCTACCTTTCCATTGTGTATTTATTAATACTGAAAAAATAAAAGACGAAAACATCTTAGAACCCCCTCATAACTTATTTTTATATAGGGTATCCCTAAATTAATCCCAACGCTAGTATGGATGTTATAAACGTTAGAATTTCACTTGGTTTATTTCCTTATTCAATTTGATAAATTCCAAGTGGCGGAATTTTTACGAAAAGATTGTATCTATTTATCGAACAACGACTCCCCTGTGGATAATTGCATATATGTGTGTGCTTTATCGGACCTACCGGTACCTGTTGTTTACTGTTTATATATTTAATAAGCAAATTAAGTGTTAGGTTTTTTTATCACTCCATCTTGTTGTGGATGCTGCTGAACTAATGATGAAAATATTGATCAAATTATATGCATTCGATACTCTAGATTATTTCCCCTATATGAATTGCCCGTTGTCATTTCAATTTACCTGCGATATGCATTCGATACTCTAGACTATTTCCCCCATATGAATTGCCGGTGGTCACTTCAATATCCCTGCGAAGTGCTTAATAAACTTTCATTATTATTTAATACTTTTAGGATACACATTCATCTGCTTATTTCTTTCCACTCACCTAATAGCATTTAAAGTTGCACTAGCTGTCATTTTCCGTATTAAAACGAAAGCTGTAACATTTAACCCTGGACTCTCTCCTGAAGTTAAGCCTTTTTACAAAATTATAATGTTATATAAGTTCGTTTAGTAGTGGAAAAAATCATTATAATATAATTAAATAATTACGTATACGACCTATCCGCACAAAGTCGGTAATTTTTTCTTCACCTGGCATGCTCAGTGTATCAATGACCTAGCCAATAACGCGAGATCGTGAATCGTTCACTAATAACAACAAAACTGGTGATGAAACGTCCTCGATTAAAGGCAGAAGTCGATAACATCAGGGATGAAAAAAGTCTGTTGCAAAACACTTTTAGAACAAGAACAACAAAGAAGTTGCACCAGAGCGATGGGAACGGGGGAGAGTTGTCAGTTTATACAAAATACTCGAGTCTTTAATGTTTACATTTTTCAATACCACGTCAGCACGAGGCCTTGACATTCCACTGTATTGATTACTTGCGTGTTTGTATTATGAAAGCGATCCGATATTTACTGTCATTAGGTAAGGTAATCTCTTAAAATTAACTGTTGATAATAATGTGTAAAGTGGACGACATGAAAGAAACGTAAATGAATTTTTAAAATTCTTTAAAAGCAATTGTTTTGAGAGTCCCTTTTTGGGGCCCCTCGATCATATCATGCGGGACTACAAATGTAACATAAAGCCTTAAAATGTTAGTTGTATATAGTCAAATTCCTATTGATAGTATTACTAATGACATTTATTCTTTTTTCCGTGCGTTTAGTATGCGCCTATATATCTTTGAGTTTACAAAGCTAGATAAAACATGTTTTTAAATGACCTGTTCAGTGAACACCAAATATGACTTTGTATACCGGTTTTGTACGTTCGTATGTACAATTAGGAAACCAAAACCCTTGATTTTGACATGTTTCTTAAGAACTGCTGTGACGGTGATGCATGCAAACAGGAGACGCTTACTCTCCCCGGGCACCTGGTCTCACCTCGGAATTTTTCAGTATTTCGGGGTTCACAACAGTTTCTTTTTGAAACTTACACGATTTTGTATCTGTCCTTGGACTTTGAGAATGATAAACGGTTTGGTAATTCTTCGATATTGATTTACGAAGACATACTCAGCGACACATTTTAGTACATTGTTTTTATCACGTGATTTTCCGACCCGATCTACATACGTGTCAAATGGTGAATGTAAAGGACATTTCTCAATTTTTCCGGTTTATAAAAACGTGTCAATGTGGTCAAAAGAGTTGACTTTCATGTAGTATAACTTTGTTTTGTAGTTTGATTGTATGTAATTTCAGATAATTAAATGAAACATAACATTCCAATTTTGACAAGTTAATGCAACTTTAAAAATGTATATGTAACCCTTTATTGTGAGAACAGGGACACCCAAATGATGTGGCGAATATACTTCGTGAACAAGCAAACGTTATTGGAGAAAACCTGCTTTTCTCTCATGAAATCAGATTGTATTTGAGTGTACTGGTATGCTATTTCCAAAAAAAAAAAAAAAAAAAAAAAGAAAACAAGATCTCTTTATGGCATTGTCCTAAACGCAAGAGGCAACAGAAGACGTTTGACTCGCATGTACGAGTAAAGTCGCCAAGGAGATGTAGATGATAGAGTAAAAGAATAGGCTCTTCTGGATTTTTTTATTTATTTTTAATTATTTAATTTGTTTTTTTTTTTTTTTTTATTTATTTTTTCCTCAATTATTCGGCCATGAGCATCACTAAAGAGATATTAGTTGCCGAAATGGGTATCTGGGGCGGGTTTCACAAAACGGTCGTATTTTCTAGCTACGATGTATCGTACGTCGCTTTCACAAAAGTGACACAAGTTTGAGCTTACGTCTGACGTACGACTCTGAAATCAAAATGGATGAAATCAAACGTAAAAGCAAAAAGCAAATTTTACAAACGGAAGAAACGAATATAATAATAAACCTACATGTATTCTATACTTTTCCCATAAGGACGTGAACACTAATAGGATTAATGCAAAAGTGTGGAAAGATATATACTGTGCTGTAGTGCTGTATATAAATATAACTACGCTGTATTTACAACATGTAACTCGAATTAATATTAATATTTCAATATCGGTGTACTGTAGATATTCCACCATATTCCCACTTTTGTTTTACAGGTATGATTCTATTGTACAAAACTTACGATAATGTATATATATATATATATTGATAAATATCCTTTTCACTATCAGGAAGCATAAGAAAGTAAATAAAAATGTAAAGTCGGACAGATGGCCCCTCTCCTTTCTGTACCCTACCCATACACTTCCCCTCCTTCTCTGCCATTCCTTTTCATCTCTGTTTTACTTTATTTGTCCCTAACTCACTTTATAATATCCTCAATGTTACTTTTGCTGACGGCGGTATCCAGCTGTAGCTTCCATGCGCAAATAATATCCCTACGTGGTTGAAGGTTGGAAAATGTATTGTCCTCTTCTGTAGGTAAATAGATTTATACTATTTTTCAGTGAACATTTTAAGGCCTTTCAGATCTCAATGGACTGTAACATTTTTAAAGAATGATGAATTAGTAGAGGCGGCACGGATAGTGTTGCTTCATGCACTGTAACGGACAGATAACCGCCCACCCAAAGGCCATCCTAGATCCGTGTCATTGTATATTCTATACATATATATTCAATTCTCAACAGCGATAACAGTATGAGCACCAACGACAGAGCAGAAGAGGAGGTAAGGAGGAAGTGATGAGAAATATCATCCAAAACCAAACAGAAAGAATCAGAATATCAGAGGAGAGAAACTAGACCGGAAGGACACCCTCCCCTTTACCTGATAATTAATCAGAACTAGGTAAAAGGTGCTGCTTGTATAACATAAGAACCACTTAAAAGCGATAACATACCGTGTAGTGTTCTATCCTAGGTAGGACCACGTGTCATGGAGGAGTAAGCATCTCCTGTGGACAGATTACACTAATAAGCTAGAAAAAAAGTTGCGTGGGAATTGGTGGGTGTTGTTTTAAATTTCCAAATATGAGCACATAAGCTATTATATTTGATATAAATTTAACAATGAATAAATAACAAAACCTAAGTGTAAATATATATCTTGATTATTACAAGTATGATTTTTACAATAGATATGCACTTGACGTCTCCTTTCAAGTTGTATCAATATTGGGTCAGACGTGTAAACCAAGATGGCCGCTGATTGTGGTGGTTCTGTACAAGTTTCATAATTACTGAAGTTATTATATCCCATAGAAACTGTCACTATGCTATCAATGAGAAAAAATATCTACGTTTTATGGCCATGAGTCTCACAAAAACAAATTAATCATTCCGAAATGCGAATTGGTACTTTCCCTCGTTGATATAAAGTTATATGTCAAGTTTCAATCCAATACCCTGAAAAAACTGCAGGTAAGTCCGTAAAACACGACATCGTTCGGGCAATGTCATAACACCCATTATTCTATTGATATGGTCGGTTGCCTCTTGTTTTACAATCATTTCACGCATATGGTGAATGTATCTGCCCTATTCATTGCTTTGAATATTTTATTCTGTGCAATGGAACCAACCGAGGTTGTGTGTGTGCGCGATATGCTGTGCTTTTATTTATTTTAACTTTAATTTTGCATAAGCATTCATATAAGCAATTTTGGCCCACTTGGCCTCTACTTTTTACCAATCTTTACTATAATTTTGTATTATGTGAATATAAATTTGGCAATTAATATCATTTACGCCACTTACATGTAGCATTAATTTTTAAGGCCAACAAAACGAGATCAAGCGCTTAAGAATACAAACGACAGACTACAACTTTGGGAAGATATTAGAATGAGAAAAAAGGAAAAATAAGAAATAAAGAAGAGAAAACTAGAGATCATGGAAGAACTTTTGATATTAGAAAAATCTAAATTATTTGTACCGAAGGGAATTCAAGGCCATATATTAAATGAAAAGTCTGAGCTGACGAAACTTACTCCCATGATAGACATTTTAGGTGAAATGTAAACATTGCATTCTATGCATAAACATTTAACCTTGTTGTCGTAAAAAGTCCCCGTAATTGGCAGTTTTGACGATGATGGATTACGAGCGTGACACTTGATGGGTTTTAATGTCATGAAAAGCGATGCCGAATGAGGTCGTCTCGTAAAGATTTCTCGTCATTCAATGGTCCATTATAAACCTCCTCGTCACTATCATCATTGCCATCATTATCAATACCGTCCTCATCTAATGGAATCTTGTGTTCGATACAGATGTTATGTAGTAAGCAGCATACAACGCCTATTTTGCAAAGTTTAAGGAGCCTGTAATTGAGGCGTCGTGTAAATATTAAATTTAAAGATGATTGGTATATGTGGTCCTCTTGTATATGTCAAGGTCTCAATAATTCAATTGAATATAACCTTGCTTATAATGCATACCCTTATGTGGATTTATTTGAAGAAACTACGTAAAATCATATATTTGGTGGTTTATTATGCATATATACATACAAAATAATGATACCTGAATCGTGACTTCAGCAAGCCAGATGCTTCCTCTATGACAACCCTTGTACGACTGTGTAGTCGGCTGTATCTGACGGCTGCTTCAGTAAAAATATTCCTTTTTGGAGTTAGTAACCAAAGACGCAAGGAATGAGTTGAATTGTCCAAAAGGCAACCGTCGATCTGACCTTACTCACACTTCGATGAAAGTGTGCAACTCGACTACACAAGTGTATCGTGAGTGCTCCTGGCCAATTTGCTGACCAAATTGAGGAACTTGTGTGAAAAAGTCCACAGCATTTTTTTTTTCATGTAAATTGTGTTGAATTAAATAAAGTCATGTTTCCTCTTCATTTGGCTCTGCATCTGGTATAAGGGTATTATCTATCGCTCCAACGACGTCAGGGAACCCGGCAATTTTATAAAATTCTTGCTTTAATGTTGCGGTATCGTGAGCCGGGAAGATGAAAGAGAGCGTGTTAATCAGTGTGTCGGTTACACGGTCTATACCAAGACTGGTTGTAGACAAATCAAGACTATCGCCTGTGAGACGCTGTTGTCCTTCAGAGGCACGAAATCGCAGGGTTGCAAACAGTTGTAGTTGATGGCTTAAGGCGATAACTGACGTTGTTCAGTAAGTACTCGCCTCACTACGCGGAAGTTGTTCATCTTCTATCGTAATAAGAGACGCAGTCATTTTGATTTGCATGTACGTAAAGTCGTAACTTTACGTCATCTAAGATGTTAAGTCATAACCGAATATACATCGTAATTTACAACGTATTTCAAAAACAGTCGTACACACTTACGTAAGACGTACGTCCTAAGTATGACGTACGTCCCTTTTGTGAAACGCGCCCCGGTGTACAAACTTATAACATATCTTTTAATATGCAATATAAGTGCTAGTTCACGAGAGCATCGTAAGTCTGCTTTTCAGTGCTTTTGAAATGACATGAAATACATTTTTTTAAATTTTCAGCCATTCAAAATCAATAAGTATCTTCCCATTAAAAGCTCTATCCCTTAGACTCACATTTCCGGCAACTTTGGTTTTAACTCAGCTCTTCAATTATTAATATATTGTTAGAATTCCAATCATTCGGCAGTCAGCATCAGCATTAAGGGACATAAGTTGTCGAAATGTGCATCTGTTTTACAAAATTATAACGTTTATATGTTCTAATGTTTATCATTTGTTTGATTTTTTTTTTCTTTTTCCTCTCACTTGCCTTTTTTGAGGAGGTGGAAAGTGTGCAGGGGGTATATGTGTATTAAAGATGTCTTAGAGTGTAATGTAGGAAAAAGAAATTTTTATTAGGAAGTTGAGTAATGACAACCAAATTTATTTTCTATATCTATTTAGGAATTATTTAGGAATTAGGCCAAATAAACTATGTGCCTGCCTCAACACTTTAATCCAGGAAATAAATGAGTTGTACATGTAATGACTTCCTGGATTCTTTTCTGTATTTAATTCAGTCAGTCGATGCGAATATAATTTGGTGATTGTTACAAAATAAGTTATAAGGAAATGTGAAACGAAAGTGTCTAGCATTAATATGTTTGGCAGTGTGAAGGATATGGCTGTTAATTCCGTTTTACTCTTCCTTGTCGTTATTCATCCACCGTCACAATTGTCACATATCGGAGAACACTCACACAGGAAATCCTTATAATCTAAATTATTTTATGATATCATTATTAGTAAATTTTTGTTTATAAGTGGACGAAATGTAAAGTTGATCATCAATGTTTACAATATACAAGCATCAAATTCCGTTTTGGTCTGAACCATAAATCAAATGTGGAAAGTCTTTTCAAACACTATTATCTATTACTTATATTACCGACTGTCCACTGCAATTTGTCTGATTGATCAACACCAAATAAGAAGAGGCACTTTTGTTGCGCTGACCGTCCTAGGTGTTGATCAACCCGTCAAATTTCGGTGGACAGACAGTAACACACCTACTAATTGTCTTATTTTGTGAAGGACCAATACGAAAATAAATGTATATGGTTTCTGGGGATTATCTGCCTCAATATCGCCATTGTCATCAAACATGTCGCTGGTGACGGTCCATCAGAATTTGAAAGGCAGTCACGTGACCAGATTCTATATTTAGTTCTGTCCTTAGATGGATTCCTTGATTCACTTTTCGGTCATTTTGGTTTCAACATTGCTCTTCAAAATATGTATATATTATGAGAATTCCAATCATTCGGCCACGAACGTCACTGAAGAGACAGAAGTTGTCGAATTGCGCATCTGGGGCACAAAATTAAAATGAATACATATTCTATATTTATTGGCACTGCAACTGAATAACATTATCCTTATATATAAAAATTTAATGATGATCCGAAATAATATTGCAAGCTATAAGTTTATACTTTCCTTTTTCAACATTTAAGCATTGAATATCACCGACGCCGCGGAAATAGTCGAAAGCTGCATGCAGTGCACCAAATTAATACATGCATATATTTCATATTTATTGATGTTTCCACTGGTTTGTCACACAGAGGCAGTGTGACACAATTTGGAAGCGAATCAAAATCGTTTGCATTTGAAGGGCTTTGTCATCATACGACGCTTGTCCCCGTTAACGTTTAAGAACAGAAGAAAGAAGAAATGCGACAACATTTGAAATATAGAGAATGTAGACTTCGAGAATGACGATGCGTTGAGAAATTTATGATTTGTTGCCTTGAACTGTTTTTGCGATATTTGCTTTAAGCGATACAGAATATAAATTTAAAGAACGTAGTCTTTAGGCATGTATTGCTATTCATTAATTAAAAGATTAGAATTAATGAGCTAGTTGATAGTTCATTCAAATATTTGTCTGAGCAGTAGAGATAAGTCGCTCTGGTCATATCTCTAAAGAATTTAAAAAACTACACAGTATATTTGCGAAAAAAATGTACAATGGAACATGTACATAAAGGAGATTTAGGTGCACTGACGTATATATGGACAGCATATTGCTCTTGGACAAACTTGGGGACCAGTCAAAATTTATCAAAACATGGAACCGGTGCAAAAAGCATGGGGACAAGGACGTTTTCTTTAGCTTTTCGAATAATGGGACCATGATGTTTTTGTTGTATTAATGAGCATGGGACATGAACAGTTTTAAACAAGAGGCCTAAGTGGACCTTTATCGCTCACATGAGTATCTAGGTGATTAGTCATGCAGGAAGGAAGAAGTCATTTATTTTAGCATTACTGTGGCTAAGTCAACACAAATGTTGAAAATATGTCTAATTTTATTTCAGACCAGAATAAGAAACAACAACACTTTTTTGCAAAATACCATAAAAAACTATTCTTATTTGAATTATTACACATTCAAACAAACATACATATGCAGTCATGAAAAATAACAAATCAAAGTTTTAATGTATCGCACTGCTGAAAAAGACTAAAAAATTGTATGAAATAGAAAACTGAGAAATTTTTACAGATTTGATTCTGTTAAAATGTCCTAATTTCATATGTTGAGTGTTGTGAAACATTTAAAAACGTATTTAGACGTGTAAAGAAATGAAAAAAAAAATTAACCACAGCTTGATTGAACCGCTACTCTCCATATTTTAATTACCTTGTACCATTGTGAGACCTATTTTGTAGCCATGGTAGCAGCACCTGTTGACCACTTTGGATGAAATGTACAAAATTGAGAGAGGACCTGTAGTACTTCATGTAGATCATGTTTCATCAAAATCTTTCATGTGGTATAAGAAGTTAAAAATGTGAAGAATTGTCCTTATACATCCTCATTTGGAAGTCATAAAAAATTCATACACATTTTTTTTCAAAATAACATTCTTTACCATAATTATAATCAAAATAAGAAATCATCATTATCAATTAAATAGTAAGTATGCCACATTTCTGCACTGAAATCACTAAGCCCCGAAAATGTCGAAAAATCCTCTATGGAAGTGAACCAAAATGAAATACTTCTTCACTCATCCCTCTATATCATTTCTATGCATTTTGCCTGTCTTTGTATACAGCCAGTATGAAGAGAAGATTGTCAAAGGAGGGTATTCTTTAATGAGAACTACTTTTGACTGTGGCGGTGCCATCTGTAAAGAGGTCCGGACACAAACGACAAAATTTGAAGGCGTCATATTATTTATTTCTACCAAGTTTTCTTAAAATCAGTTTGCAAAAAATTGACATATTGATAAAATACTTTCACAATAATATTCCGTACCATAATTATGATCAAAATAGCACATAAGAAATCATCATTATCAATTAACTAAGAAACATGGCACCTTTCTGCATTAAAATTTTTAAGTCCGCAAAAATGTTGCAAAACGTCAGAAATTTGATTTCGGAACAGAACCAATAATGACAATAATTCTTCACACAATCCTCTAGATCATTCCTATGCATTCAGTTTGCCTCTGTATAAGCCCGGTCTGAAGAAGTTTGTCAAAGGAGGATACCCTCTCTTACCTACTTTTGCGTGTGGTAGCGCCATCTGTTGGCAAATTGGGACAAAACCAACAACACTTGTAGGGGACCACAAGCACTTTATTCCTATCAAGTTTCATAGAAATCTGTTCAGTGGTTCTTGAGAAGAAGCCCAAAATGGGAAAAGTTTATGACAGACTGACAGCGCGCTATGATTAAAGCTCTCTTGAGCCATATAAAAAGTAATATATTCACTAACAAAAAAGTTTATTCAATACTGCGGCAAACTTGAAAAGGGTATTAAATATATTTAAAACAATTTACATCCATTATTACATTATATACAGTCATAGACCTGGAGTCTTGAATTGAGCAGTCAAATTTTTAAGGTTGATTTTATTCATTATAAGTAAATAGTTTGATACGCATGGAAAATTGTTGCAGTTTTCAGATTGATTGATTGATTTTTGTTTTACGTCACACCACGAATATTTCACGTATATGGTGACGGCATCTGCCTGATGCGGGGCATACAAATTTTGACCTTTGCAACGGACCCAGCCGAAGCAGTGAGGGATCTTTAACGTCCCATGCATACCACGGCACGGGGCCTCGGTTTTTACTGTCTCATCCGAAAGACAGGACACCGGCATGACCAGAGCGGGACTCGAACCCCGGCCTCCCGATCAGGAGTCCGACGCGATACCACTAGGCCACGCCGGCTTTGCAGTTTTCAGTAAAAATACATTACATAAAGGCCATGCCACTTTTTCACTCCTCAAATATTATGTATTGAAAAGTTGTGATACTTAAGTGTACTCTCAGTTTATGGTCATAGGGCTAGTGTCTAGCATGGGACACCAACATTTTTGCAAGTTGGACGGAATGGGACCCGATTTTCGTACATACATGAGGTCATGGGATCTGAGGGTTTTTTAAGAATAATTTGCCATTGTGCTCCGGTCCCATGTTTTGTGAAATTTGACCATTTTATTAAAATGCACATTCTTCTATTACATTGTAAGGATTGCTTTCATTCCTCGCCGTTGGGTCTTCATTAGGAATAAAACATTCCTGATTTTTGTCTAAAGCGTTTTGCTTCCGACATCTGTGGATGAAAATAAGAAAACAAATATCAATAAATTGCAACCATTGCAATCCATCGTGAGTTATATAAAATATGTATATCTTTATTATGTTGAAAGGGGGTAAAATCAGCGAGGAATTGAAGTTTATATCGTATATCAACTACAGCAATTGAATGAGTTTTGTTAGTTTAAATGATCATCATAAGTCGATATCGCTACCACAGTAAAATCAAATATTTTCGTATTCTCTGTTTTATTTTACTATTATCATGTCTTATGTACATGTCCTTGTTGATTTGTTTCATACAGCTCGGTAAGATGCCTTCTGTCCTCTCTTTGAACATACACATTGCATTAGAGTATTGCTTTGATATTATTGCAGTTTAAACTTAGCTTTGTTTCCAATGTCACTGATAAGAGTTAATTCAGAATCGTTAGATAAGAAATGATGTGTAAACAGAAACTGCATTTAACAGCATTTTTGTGTTTAATTTTCAATGGTAGGACATACATTATTGACATTTTATTTAAAATTCTTAATTAAGATTTCAAATCCAATACATTTATTATTCCATACGTTATTTATATGGATAAAACCTCCTATCAAATATGCGTAACGATCTTTGTCGGACAATTATCGTTCGAAAATCAAGTATTTCCAACTTTTACACTCTAATGTTGACTTAAAATCAAAAATATATTTCTTCGTGAGATGTTTCTAATAGAAGAAGGTATTACCGTGTAATGACATTATATTCAAGATAATCCAACACAATAATGTAATGAACATCCAAAAAGAAATATAAGAAACCAGTATTAACACGTCGAAGTGACCCGATGAAGGTTCAAGTTTAATAGGGGAGTTTATCCATATTGTGCTAAAATACATACTGTTGTAAGAGAACAATACAATTCACCGTGATAAGAGTGATCAGTAATACTGCCACGCCCACAGTTAGCAGAAACTCCTGTTGAAGTATAGCCATAGGTGACACGCCTACTTTTAAAATGATAAGAAACAGGTCACATGCATTAACATGACAAAATAAATATAAGAAAAAATAAAACAGAATATATAATAATTATAATAAAAACAAATGTATAGAGGATGTTGTATTAAGAGCATGGTGCAGTGCAAGGAATGTCAATTGACACAGCGTGTACATACATATATACATACATACAAAATTTTGTAATATATCTTTAATTTAAATATACATTCAGAGATATAGAAATACCTTACTTTTTTCTGTGTGACTGTTTTCCGTCCGATTTGTCGTATACTCTGTTTGGCATTTAATTGTAGAGTTACATTTTTGGTTTATAGTACAGTTGCATTCTTCTTCACAGCCATGTCCATAAAATCCGTAGGCGCATGGTATAGAACAGTTAAAACCAGAATATCCTGCCGGGCACTCTGTTGATATCAAGTGAAAATAAATAAGCATCAACTAATTACATTATTTAGGTTTTGCTGTGTCAACAGGAATATAAGATCCGTTTACAGTAGTTGAAATGTAAGTAAATAACATACATATTTAGGGGGAAAACAGAAGACATCTGAAAAGCTGTATGACAAAAATCACGAAAGACCTGCACACATACAAGTACAATTACCTAACCATGGACTTCCACACACACACCAAACTTATACAATTTATGGAATGGAAAGAATATAATTTGAAATAACTTGAGCATTCTATAAAAGGTCTAGCATTGTATTTTATACTCCAACATTGCTAGAAAGGGTCTCAAATAACACTTCGGAATTCTTAGAAAGAACACCACCATAGAGAATGTTTAACAGAATCATCAAATGGTGTTGAGAGCAAAGGCCAATAATGTACATGTGTCTCTGAGAATCAAACTGACAAAATATAATATTTGTATCAACGATTATTTTTTTGCAAACAGCAGTAAGTATGTTGAATTACCACAACTTCATTAATTCCCAAAGACATGATAAAATCCAATCAAAAGAAAGGTCAAAAGACGAAATTTATTATCCCCGATGTTCACTAAGTAGAATCGTTTACAAGGGGTCTAACATGGTCCGTATAACACTTAACAATCATAAATTCTAAAATGGTTTGAAATTTTAGATATTTGATATCATAACCAAATATCTAAACCATCAACTGCTATTCTGAATTACTATATCCATTTATAGAGAAAAAAATTGCTTTAAGTTTACTTAATATCACCACATGAAAAAAAAAAAAAAAAAAAATACAAAAACAGGCTATTCATAAGGTAATATATATTTATGTTTTCTCATCAGATATATCATAAGTGAGACATTGCACTTGGGACAAAAGCACAATGTAAGCAATGTCATGTAGGGTTTTTTGTTTTCGTTTTAAAGACATTTCTAAGCTGGCGTGGTCTGGCCTGATCGGGAGGCCGGGTTCGAACCCCGCTGTGGTCATGCCGGTATCCTGAAACAGTAAAAACCTAAGCCCCGTGTCGTGGTATGCATGACACGTTAAAGATCACTCACTGCTTTGGGGGGGGGGGGGGGGTGGGGGGGGGGGGTCCCTTACAAAGGTTAAAATTGTATGCCCCGCATCAGGCAGATGCCGTCACCATATACGTAAAATATTCGTGGAGTGACGTTAAACAAAAATGAATCAATCAATAAACACATTTCTAATACTTAGTTGATGATTTATACAGTTTACTTTTTTGTTGATGATTATTTCTTACCAGATTCAGTATTCATTATTTGGCAACCAGAAGTAGAGTTACATCTTTCGCTTAAAGAACAGTTACATTTTTCTTTACATCCTTTTCCATAGAATCCATTCAAACACTGAAAAGCGCAGTCGGAACCATAATACCCTGGAGGACATTCTGTGAAGTAAAATTAAGACATGTTTTATTCCCTATTATTTTAAAGGTTGCACATATCATGATTGAACAATGTGGTATTTATTTTTATCATATTTATAGAAATATATATTCTTGGACCTTTCCCCCAATTATCAGTCTGGAAATAAAAGGTGACTCTCGTATGTTCGAACAGCAAACACTGGAATTGAGCCAGAATTATTCGTGAGTTCACACTATTGCAAAGACCTTAATTAAACTTTCCATTAATGAATATTCATTTATACATATTTTAAGTGGGCCTTTAAGTCCGACTTAAATTGAATCGACTAACATGTTGCGAAATGTCAACAAATTGAATTTAACCCTGCTTTCTGATTAGCAGTATAGCTGAAATCATGTAATAAGGGCATGTGTTCATCTTTATTTCTGTAGCAGTCATACCTAGCTGTTTGGTAGTGCTATCTGTATGACTTTCCGTGTAGACTGTTTGACACCCAACTTGAAAATCACAATCATTCACAGCACAGTTGCAAATTTGTTTACACCCAACTCCGTAGAATCCCGTATTGCATCTTTCAGAACAGTTCTCTCCCCAATATCCTTGCGAACACTCTATAAAAGAGTTTTATCTGAACAAAATATTAGAAATGTCCACACATCCATATATGAATAGTTATCAAATTGTCAAAATATCAATTGTCTATGAATGTATATATATTTTGAATTTTTTTTTTTACATATTGATTGGTTTACTGAAACCCCATAACCGCTTACTTGGCCCTGTTTTGATCATATGCATAATTTGATATAATGTAACATATTATCAAAGTACCTTAAAATGTTATTTCGTTTGCGTGTGTAATACTATATTCAGCAATTATTGTCGTTTTTGTTATACCAGTATATAATCCATAAGTAACATTTGTTTGAGACAAGAAACTTCTATAAACAGAATCAAATAAATAAATGAAGAAATAGGTTAGGTCTCATCAAGACTATACCTAATTTAGCTCTAAATATAGGTACCTACCATTTACAGGAAATGTTTACTCACCTACACAGATATCTTTTATTTTTGTATACCCGTAACAGCATCTGTTCCGACTTAAACAAAAAATTGATATTTTAGAATTTTCGGCCGCAGAGATTATAAACTTAATTCATGATACGTACTTTACTGTTGATTGGTTAACAGACATAAATAACCCGTTTAATCATTCTTAAATAAGATCATAGCCTACATAATGGAAACCATAAGAAGAAGAAATGGAAAATACAAAGGACGGTTAAAGAAAAACGATAAGTAAAATTCTGATAATCCGTTTAGTCATTTCATTCTAGTTTATCACATATTCATTCTTTATATGACCAGAACATAACCCAAGATTTCCTTTAAATTTCTTTGGAAATACTTTCAAATTCATTTATTAAGTTGTTATCGAAAGATATATTGATTACTTACCTTAACTGACACGCCGTCATATTATCCAAATTTGAGATCAAAAGAACAATATAAACAGAAAGGCATCCGTACATCACAGATACAGCATACATTACTAAAATTAAGCATTGGGATATATAGAACATCTATGATCAAATGAGTTGAAATATTTCCGCATTTCGTGAATTGATATTTATCTGTTCTGCTTTTCGTATTACATATATCAAATCTGATTGGCCATTTAACATACAGCTGGGAAAATCGCACATAGACGTTTACAGTTTTGTATGGTGCATTGCTTTTATGTGAAAATTAAGTTCGTTATAAAATGACAAACGATTTAATCTTCAAAGTGTGATTTAAAAGTTGCCGGCCCAATGTACTTCGGGCTATCCATTGAAAGAATTGTCTTTTTTCAAAATAATCTCGAACCTCGAAACTGTGTAAAATCGAATCCGTCGTTGCAATTTGGAAAGTTTGATCAAGTGCATTATCCAGCAAGATCAGATAGCCTCTGTTTATTTTTCCAATCCTGTATCTCACAATTTAATTTCAGGACACAATCCTGTTTACACACTTGCACATTATACACGATTTACCGCGCGTGATTTCTCAAGAAAACCAATTACGATTATTTCCAGATTGCCCTATAAGATAAAATCCTGACGTTCACAGTACTGGAAACTCTAATTTTAGGAGTGGATGAGGCATGTTGAACTAGTAGCATGCTTTGTGTCCTAGATTCAGAATCAAGATATGGAATCTAAGTTTTTGAGTGACGGTTGGACCCATAAAATCCTCGGGATCATCTTAGCGAGCAAAAAATGTAAAAAAAAAAAATTATACCTGTTTCTCTTTTGAACTACAGTCAAAATTTAAGGCACCAATCTAGTCAAGAACTTGGATGTCGTTTAAAATTTTAGAAGAGCCCGTTACATTATCTCAACGTCTTTCACTTTATTTCGATTGTTTCGCCTCCTGACACACATGATAAGAGTCATTTTTTACCAAGAGTTTTAAAAATTAATTTCATCTAAACATTGAAAGGATACATGTAGTTTGTGACAGCTTTCAATTTTGTATTTTCAGTGTCAAAACGTGATCTATTTCCTGATATGCCAATCATGCGTGCAACTGATGCTATTTGTTTTTGTGGTTACTGATACAAGTACTTGGTTGAAGTTTGAGTTAAGATAAGCAATCTATATACTTTATCATTTACTGCAATTTTTTTTCCATTAATCACTGTGGTACCAAAAAGATGTATGGTAAAGTTTTAAGTTACATGAAACTATATTACATTATAGTAGGTTAAATTTCTTTCACCTTTGGATTATTTCTAATGTAAATTTAAGGAATTCATAATTTTATTTTAATTTTAAAGAACATTTTATATTTAATATTTACAACATTAAAGTTAAACTAAATGTTAATATAATTGTTTTTTTGTTAATTTCAAATATGCAATAGAAATTAATATCTTAAAAATGATGGTTTTATTTATCTGAAACAAATTAAATGATTATTCTTTTAAATTATTATATTGATTCGACACTATATGAAATAAAGCTATACATCACAAGCACCAAGATACATTGATTTTAAATTATATTTCATTTTAGTGTCCATGCAGCCAATACTTCAGGTGTAAATAGACATGTGTCTGATGTAAAAAAGAAATAGCAGGTCCTCGATTGTTAAAAAATAAGAGGCAACAAGAAGGCTAGAGGCTACCAAAACAGGGGGAGGGCCTCCTTCTGATGATGGTTTGAAATCATGGGCAAGAGTGGTAACAATGTTTTTTAACCTTGTTTTAAAGTGACATTTGAAACATGAAACACTGCAGAGAAAAATTTTGGCAAAACTGGGATTTTAAATTAATCTGTTTAAGATTAACAATTAAATTAAAGAATTGATCTTAATTTTAAGCTTATTTGAAGCTGAAAAAAACACTGTAGCAATACATGGTACAAGGCATTGGTCATTTAATTTCTAAAACTTAAATAAAGTTTCCTCTTTTGATGCACTGTATTGCTAGATCTGGGTCATATTGTTTTTGACTTGTCTATCTGATTGTCTGCCTGTTAGTCATTGGCCATAATTTCTTAACATTTATAGGATTTCGATACATCAGTTGAGCATTGATTTGCAAGAGGTTTTAGACGAGTTGCAAAACTCGGCTCTTAAGTTGATGTGAGGCGAACGGGCGTCTGTCAACAATTGAATTCCAAATCATAAGTCCAATATTTTAAGTGTTAATGCAATGTAACGTCATACACTTACTCACCATGGCGGAAGATGTGCCCATTTGTTTCTGAGGTTTTGCAACTCAGCACATTGCAAATGTGATGCAAATATCTTGGAATGTAATTAGCATTCGCTAGGGAATGTCAGAGACCGATAACTCCATTCATCGGGACTTGTGATATTTGACAATAGAATAAATGTCGTGCAGAAGACACATTTGAATATAACATCCAAATCACGTTAACGTCTAAATTTCGGCTTAAATACAAAAATACTGGGATGTAAGTCTGCATCTGCAAGAATCAATGAAGAGGATTGTTATTTGTATAAATATCAATTTGACATGCCAGTGATTAGAAACTGTTAAATATAATAATCGGCCGTGCACGTTTGGGGATTGTTGTCGAAAGAGTAGATATTATCTGAGTCTGATTCTGATCCTAGAGGTAATGGAAGCTGTCGGAAATGTGAATGGTAACCTACTACAATAGCTTATGGAAAAGCTTATATTGCGTTAGTTTGAAGTATGCACACGGTGATTAAGAAGCTGAATCGAGAAAAGAGATCAAAATACGTGCAGAATTATAGTTCTTTGTATACAGTTCGTTTCAAAAATAGTTGCTTCATCTTTCACAACAAGAAATTAATCTGAGTAAAATACATTATATACAGCCATATATGCTAAATATTCCTGCAAGGATAAAATTCGATACATTGCTTCTAAAGTATGCGGAGTAATTAATTCTTAAGCATAAGAATAATAAACACTATACATTCGCTGTACTTGCGGGAGTCTGGATTATTTTAAAATGCGTCTCATACTTGATTATTTAGTAAATCGCCTTTAATCAAAATCTTTAAATAGTACATGCATTTTATTCTTTTATTTTGTAAAAGATATCGCAGTGCAAAAATGGCCATTTTTTAAAAAGAGATTCGGATGCACTTCAGAGTAGGAAAAACAGAGTAAAATGATTGCTATTTCAAATTTAAATTGTGGAAGCTAATTTAAAGAATGACCTTTGACCTTGTGAACTTGAGTTTGACTTTATACTATGTCAAATTTGAAATACTTATTCATTATTATTTTGAATGCTATATAGATTGCAGGAACATTCCTGGCAGGATAGATACCCCCATGCCTAGCTATGAGAATTATGTAGTCGAGGTTACTGGTAATATTTGATTTATTTTTGTATCTGTACTAAGTAATTTTGAATTAATCATATATGGTTGATATTTGCCTACACATTTCTTTGTGATGGCATGTATAATCACAGTGAAATACCTTTAGATAGACACAAAATACTGTATATGTATATAAAAAAAATTACGCGTATGTAACTTATACTTCCTTTTGGCTTGTGGTGATAAATTTTTCTTTAACAATATGATATTTGAACTATAAACTCTTTGATTATACAGTGAAAGTGAATAAAATTTATTTCTTTAAATGCAAGAAAAAACAAATTTATATATTGTTGATGTTTGCCAACAAATTCCTATGTGGTGGTGTATATAATCCCAGTGATATACCTTATAAACATAGACACAAAACACTGTACATGTATGATGTAAAACTTAAATGCATGTAAAAGATCTTTAAAGGTGTGACATTTGAACTATTCATTCTTTGATTATACAGTTTAGTATATGAATTCGAGTGATTAAAAATTATTTCTTCAAATTTAAAAGATAAATCCATCCATGATCTTCATGAATATAATGCATCAGAGACTTTGATTTTTGGACAAGGTATCATTAATATTTTTCTTCATTTATTTAAATATTAATAATATTGATTTTCATAGTTAATTTCTTTCTGCATTGCATTACAATACCTTCTTGTCATAATACCTCAGATACCTTAAAAATTGTGACTGTAGATCACTTTGGTGATACATGTTTAAATTAAAAACAAACAAAATGCCTATAATACGTAAATGTTATTATCATGATTGTAATTCAACATCATTATCATGATTGTAATTCAATATTAAAAACAGAAAATTATCTCAGTTCTTCCAACATATAGATATAATAAATAGGTTATTTATAACAAATAGCTCATTCGTATTAGAATCTTATTACTGAAAATAGATATATCTTTTATTTATAAAGCATGTCAAATTGATTATTTAGAGAAAGCATTAAAATTAAAAATGTACTGTTAAAATGTCTTTAAATGGTTTAAATATGTCAAAGGCAAAAATATGTCGAAGGCAAAGGTTTAATTATAATAATTTTATATTATATATATAGATTCAAAACCTGTGAAGGAACAAACAACTGAGTCTAACTCTTCGGCATTCTCCATTCAAGGCATACTATAACATGTATTCAGCTACTTCAGTATTTTAGGGGTAAAATTGATATAGTTGGTAAGCTCATTGTGCAGCCGTGCATATGGCACGGGTGTGAATCCCAGATTGTTAGACTGTATTTAAGACGTTGGTTACCTCTTGCTTCTTTGCTATGATGTAATGTCTGAAACAGTTTTTGAAGCATCAACACAGGATTTATCAAGGTGCACAATCCCGAGGCGCTAGTCAATTTTTGTGGGCAAATACGAACACATGTATCACCCCTGCATACTTAATTGTGTATGTTAGTTGCATGTCTTAGTTTCCGTGTAATGCATCAGGCAGATGCTGTCACTATATAAGTGAAATAATTTTGCAGTACATAATAATAAAAAAACCAAAAACAAAACAAAACAAAACAAACTTGGCAGTTAACTGATTTGGAAAAAAAATCCAAACTTTGTTTTACAATGATGTTTTCAGTATCTCAAAATTTTCAGAAAATCAATATCATTTGCAGTTAAAGAGTAACAAAAGGTAGGGCAACAATTATACACATTTTAATGCATTATCGACAGGATTATAGAAAACAATAAATCACAAAATAAAATCCATACCTGGTGTATGAATTTACATAATTACGGTGATGAAAATTAAGACCATTTGTATTAAAGTTAAAAATAATTATTGTGAAAGGGGTCGCAGAATACACAAAAAATAAATAAATAAATATAAATAATGTATAAACAATTAATAATTAAGTTTCAATTATTTCCGACTCGCCATCAGTACGATGTATATAAATATATATATATATATAAAAGCACAAAAAAGGAAATTGTAACAACATTCACTATTCGTAAGTATCGGATCAACCTCAATGAAGGTTAATGCAAATCGCTCGAGAAAACGGGGTCAATATAAAAGCACAGGTAAGCGATAACGTATGTGACGTATGTATTTAAATTCTTCCGCCGAATAATGTTCTTAACTCATGAATGATATGCGATTACAAAGTAATTTGCTCTAACTGACGTGTAACCAGCTTCGGAGTGTGTTAATATACCAGCTTTATTCAAGTGAAACGTATGACATTAATTCTAACAAATAATTAATCTAATTCACACAATTATCCAAACAATGACGTGTAACAGAATTTTCAAAATTTAAAGTAAAATGTTATGCTAAATATGCTAATATATATTATCAGATATGTAGAACATGCCTAAAGATGGCGATAACTTAATATGGGGAATCTGAAAATTCTAGCTTGTATGTGAACTATCATTTATACTTATACAGGCATCACTTAAGCTTTGCATTTTTACGTGTATATATGTATGTATATATTGGCCAACGCTGCTCTATGTTACTTTTTATTTTAATAATGTGCATCATCATGTATATTGAATGTTATGCCTGAGAGGGGTCCTGATTTGGGCTGAATGAATGCAAAAATTCCTAGCACAAAATTATTTAGTACATAATGGAATTTCTTGGAATATTTCCTTTGAAAGATGTACGAGTTATATCGAATATCTACAGAAAACGCGAAAAAGAAAAGAGTCTTACTTGAATACTTCCTGTTATAGCATTGGACCTCTCCGTGAGTTTGATAAGTGAGTTTTGAATTAATTGAAGGATGTTCAGTATCCTGTGTCTTCATCATTAAATGAATCCAAATGATTAAATCGATCCCTAAAAACATGTTCTCTTCTTGATCCTCGATCCCCATGCTAATCATGGAACAAAATAAAAACGCAGTCATCTTTGTTTACTTTAACTGTCAACTATTTTATATTTACGAACGGTATTAATCAGCTCTAAAGTCACCAATAATATTTCACTCACGAAGTTGGTAATTTTTTTTTTTTTTTTTTTTTTTTTTTTTTTTTGTGAAACGGAACGAGTAGGTAATTTTCTTCGTAAGAGAAATATAAGCTGTAAGAAATTTTGTGAAAAGGGCTACTGAGTTGTGATTATCTAAGGAGACGAATTCGCAACTGTAAGTTGGATTACCAATGAAGACGAAGCTCTTCTGTAAGACATTTAATAAAATATGCCTAACATACGAATGTGTAATTGTTAGCTGTCTTGTCAACAGGAACAATGATGACATTTTTGTGAAGTCGAGAAAGTTTGTCCCTTACTACAGAATGGTGTTTGTTCTTGAAGAATGGTATAATCAAGAGAGTTTGAATGTGATAATCGTTGACAATATTATGCATTTTGGTGTAAAATTCGTATATTTTGTTTTTAAAAAACAGATTTCATGGAAATATTTCTGAATTCAGTCCATTTGCTCTAATTATAAATTTGACTGTATTATTCAAAAATATTATCCAATGACATCAAAATAAAATACCAGTTTTCAAATAATACTATTTTCCGTTTGTGAAAAGAATAATGTTTTATGTAGTGGATTTATTTGAAAATCTTAGGAATGACCTTCTAATTTTTGTGTAAAAAATTTATACCGTAATAAATCAGTAGTTCTGTTTTCCATTTTTTCTCACTACAATACAGTGGTGACCCCTTCTCCTCCCACACGTAGAAGAAATATAACTTTTTCAGTCGGATTACCTTCTATTAAGTGCACATCCGCATGTCAGAAGGGTGTTTAATGAATCAAGACTGCTTCTAGTTGCTTCAATATATTTGTCATTGGAGAGAGCTATGTTTTCTGAGCATTTAGATAACTTCATTTATGGGGTAGGATGTATACTTTTCAGGATATGCCTTCTTAACATCGGTCATTTGCGATATATTTACGGGGAAAATATATGCATTTCTATTGAAGTATATAAATAAATCTATTGAAAATAGTGACACAAATATCCTTTATTTTTATGTAAAATTGGCCTTAAAAAGTAATAACTTTTTTACCTACAATATTCACCTTCCCTGTACAGGCAGATGAGGGTAAAAATTGATAATAGATATTGAATTACGGGTGCATTTTCCGCCGTTTGGTGCTGATAAATGCTCTGTTACCAATATTTGTTGGATTCCCGAAATCCAGGCCCCGCCGTCACCAACCTTCCTAAACTCAATACGCAGCCTCAAGTCTGAGTATTTTCCTCAATTGTCTTTCCTCAACCACAACTCGCCGTCACCACAAAAATCTGACTTTTACTCAAGACGGAAATTTGAGTAAATACTAAAATATTTAAGAGAAGCTTCATAGGTACAGTTAGGTGCAGTCCTAAACTTACATAAAGTGCACTTCAAGTTAACTTTATGACTGCTTTTCAAGTTTACTTCACGACAACAGAGTAAACTTGGGATCGAGTTTAGTAGTAAACCTGATTCCAAGTTTAGTACTAAACTTGATTCGAAGTTTACTCCAAGTGGACTTCAAGTTTAGTTTACTTTCTATATACATGTAAATTTACTTTATTTTTCTATTAAAACAATTTATTTATATAAAATATGCAATTGTACATAATTAGACAATTGTTTTTATCGTGTTATACGAAACTGGATAATTGTAATAAACAAACGTGAAAAGTAAACTTGGTGTCACGTGATAGTAAACTTGAAGACGGAATTAATTTAAAGTAAACTTGATATCAAGTGCACTTGACTAAACTTAATGACTGGTTTTCGGGACGAAAAACTAAACTTGAAGTGCACTTGTCAAGTGCACTTGAATGTAAGGTTAGGACTGCACCCAACTGTACCTTCAGTATTTCCTCAAATGAAACACACGGCGGAGAGGCATCGCAGACGTCATAGATTATTAGGAACGCTTAAAAGGTGATACAACAAGCAACGAAAGAGAGATTGTTAACCCTTAGATTACCATAATTAGGCCAAAAGTTGGTGACGTCTGCATGACGTCAATCAAAGAATGGTAGTTTGCATTACATATCCCAGTCATTAGCCTAGATAAAAAGAGTCACGATTATATCTTGATAAACTAGCTCAGTAGCTGAAAAACCCATTATGGAAAGAAATCGCACACCTTTCAATAATCATTTCACCGATTTTATTTTCAAACATACTGAAATCTTTTCAGATTTTTATAATTTATTTATGTGTTTATTTGCATCGAGGAAATATAAGACAAAATGTAGAGTAAAATTCTAAAAATTAAAATATCACCGCATGACGGGTTAGATTGAAAAAAAAACAGTGTAAATACACGGAATGATTTTTTCACTTTTTCGTTGTCTATACTATACTGAACGGTCTGTAATTTATCACAGGGTAAAATACAATAAATGATTTAACCCCTCTTAATATATCATAATATTACACAGCGTGATTGTTCGTAAACATGTTATCTTTCTTAACTTCTTTATGCCCCTGTAAACGAAGATTCGGGGAGCATATAGATTTCCTTCCAGCGGATTTTTCTTTACTTATAACCACCCGAACAAAAGCAGCAATCACGCGTGTTCCTATAGGCAACACATGCGGCATCTTCACCTCGCCGTTATTTGTTCACATTTGGATTTTACACCATAAAAACAACACATAATATAAGAATTCTTGTTCTACGTATGTTATATCAAAACTTTGTAATGCTGTTTTTGATACCAAGTTGCAGTTGAAGTGAATGACCTAACTTCAACATTAGAGCGGGATTTCCCCTCTGTAAAGTTACGTGACTAAACACCCTAATGTCTGTGGAAGAAAACGCTCGTCATAATTACAACATGCAAAAGTGTAACCCGGTAGCCTTTTCACAATAAAAGGTTTTCAACATCCGAACTTCGTAAGTGAATTCTTAAGTCTTTTTTTCACAAATGCATTCGTAAGTGAAATCTTACAACAAAAATTTACCAATAAACTTACGAGAAATAAGCAGCTAGTTAGCGCATGTGTCCTTCAAACTTCAGATGCAAACACTTTGTATGCCGGTATGTATTGGCTAATGCTATTCTCTATTTTCATAATGTGCTCACATCATCATGTATATTGAATGTTATAACTGAGAGGGCCGTGGAGCCCGTTTCATCTAACGGCGTAACTCCTGGCGTAGGCTTTAGTTTGGCGTAATTACATGACTAGATATTAAATGCTTTTACAAATTTAAGTATTAACCCCAAAACACTCATTTTTAGTGGAACTTTGAATGTGAAACTTATTTTTATTGTAAAGAGCATTAAAATGCTATATATTCACGTTTTTGTTTGATATCATTATTCATAGAAAAGTTATGAATCGTTACCAAAACCTCATGAGTTTTGTATAAAAACACGTTTTCACCCAAAACACACCCTTTGCAATGGAAATTTCCATAAAACTTTTTTCTTTTCATCTGAAAGAGTGTAAACAATGCTAGAATATGAGGTTGATTTTCGAGGATCAAATAATAGTAAAACATGATCATAGTAAAATATAAACGGAGAAACTACAATACAAAAATATTAGATTGTGCTGCAGTCACGACAAGATGAGGTTCGTATTACTTTCTCCGAAGTCATGAAAAATGCAGCATTGAAACTCCTATCATTTGCACCTACGATTACTCAAAGTTCACATGCAATTAAATACTTTCTGAGCTCGGTATGTCCCTTTCTACCATGTTTGTTGGGGAATGTCAGTTAAGCTCATCTACATATAAATTCCAAACATGCGAAAACTGGAAATTATTCTCGTCAAGATCACAAATATTCCCTCTATCGTCATTGTAGAATGGCTGTCGCATTGCACCGTAAAGTTACCCTTATTTAAACCCAACACCACATACTTAATAGTTTTGTTATTTTGCGGCTCAGAGGAAGTTAATTTTCCTAAATCCTTTCCTAGGCCTGGCCGTCTGTTTTCCGTTTTCTTTAAACAGTACCTGGTCATAATTACAAATTTAAGCTGTTGTTCCCCAATCTGCATCTTTCTAAACTTTCTTAAAAAATGTCACCGATTGAAGACCTTGGGACCAAGTATTTGTAAGCATCTCTCCTACTTGCTATGAAGTCAGCTTTAACGTCGTCTTTGTTCCGAACGCCCTAAATTCTGAGTTATATCATATACTAGCAGATTCATGGCGTACTTCAGAATTGCACCCTCTTTCAGTTGAAAGATACCACAAATTAAAACCTTTTACTTTCGAAAAACTCTAAATTCGCCATTGTTACACGATACTTTACTTGAAAGAAAGTAATTGATGCTGAATGCTATATTGGAATTATTCCATACACACATATATTGTAGAGGTACAGATGGGTGCAGCCCTAACATAGCATACACGTTAACGCGAAAAGCGGTCACGAGGACTGCTTTAGCACACATGCTAGGACTGTTCGACCGGACGCGCGTGCGCTCCTTGCGTTAACGCGGGAGTAAATTCGCGTAAACGCGATTTATTCCCGCGTGCGCTCGGTCCAGTCGCGCGTTCAAATGCCTACATTTGTAGTTCTCTATGCAGTGGTGCGGATGGAGGAAATAAAAGGGATCTAATTAAATTATTGCAAATGTCGCCATATATACGTGTTTTAAGTGTAATGTTAAAATGACACCCCTCATTAAAGGTTCATATGTAATATAATAATGGAAATTACGGCGTAGACATGCACTAAGGTATTTATGAAAAACTTTGTCAATTTATACTATAATGAATGTAGGATAATTTCATTCTAATTCTATTTTATTTATTGTCAATTAATTAAATTGAATAAATTATGTATTTATTTCTTTTTTGTTTATTTATTCGTACGTTATTTATGTATTTGTTCTTAAATATGTAATTACAATTGTTCTTTTTCAATTTAGCTATTTTTCATAATATATGAATACCATGATTATCATCATTAAGCCGGCGTGGCCTACTGGTATCGGGTCGGACTCCTGATCAGGAGGCCGGGGTTCGTATTCCGCTCTTGTCATGCCGGTGTCCTGTCTTTCGGATGAGACAGTAAAAACCGAGGCCCCGTGTCGTGGTATGCATGGCACGTTAAAGATCCCTCTCACTGCTTCGGGTGGATCCGTTGCAAAAGACCAAATTTGTATGCCCCGCATCAGGCAGATGCCGTAACCATATACGTGAAATACTCGTGGTGTGACGTAAAACAAAAATCAATCAATCAATTATTATTATTATTATCCTAAAATAAGTATAAATTTAATTTCATTATATTCAATGTTTGGAATTTGTATTCAATTTTTAAAATTTATCCCTTAATTCATAAGCGTTTTTTTTTTAATTCTTAATATTTACCTACATGCGCACAGTAATATGTTTTTATATTTAAATATACAATATATATATCGATTCTCCTTCAAATCCATCTCTATGTACATGTTAATGCAAGTTTGAAGTTGTAATCAAGCGAGCGTGGCTGTCAAACACGTTCACGATGCAATCAGGCGCGTTAACACGGTCTCGAGATTAAGTTCAAGAGGAAATCTGCGTTAATGCAAACGCGTGTGCCTAGCAGTCCTGAGCGCACGGGGAAAGCAAACTTCATGTTAACATAATGTTAAGTTAGGACTGCACATGTATTTATCTGAGTCAGAATAACCCTAAATATTAGTCATAACACAATATTACTTTTGATAATTTATTCACAAAAATTGAATCGATAAAACAAATGCACACTAACAATAAATCAGATATTAAGGTATTAAATTAATCCGTATAAATTTGTTAACTCCAAGCTTGTCTACATTTCATGGAACACTTAGTGATAATGAACCGTATATACAAGTCTAATCAATGATCAGTACATTAATACACAATTACCCAGTACTCCATACAAGTGTGAACGAAGGTAAAAATTAATGTATGATTGCATACTTTCAAATATAGTTTACAGCTTATGGTACTAAAACGGCTTCTAGAAAATCCTAGAAGTAATTGATTAACGTGTAAAACCTTAATTCCTAGAAGTAGTCTGTTTAATCTAGAAACAACACATTATGATACTTTTTCTTTAAGGTCAGTGTTGTAATTACGTCAAATATTTATACCTTGATTCACAAAAGAAATACTATATATCAAAATGCTAATACAGCGCGCGAAAAATATACATGCACATTTGTTGCCACAATTATTTCACCCTTTCAGTGAATTTTGTAGTAGATCGTTCGGGTCAGCAGAGAATTAAATTCTATCAAATTAGACTGACAAAATTTTAATGTCATGAAAAACATTTCAATTTAGTACCATCTTCAACAGCAATTCAAAGACATTTTGAAACCAAGAAAGAAAAAGAAACAAGAAGAGAATTCTCTCTCCTCGAATATTTCATTTATCTCCAAATGTACATAAATGGTAATACAGAAAAAGTATCTTAATAAAACTTGAAAAGAAGATTTAAAAAAACCATGTAAGTATGACTACCGTAGGGCTATACTGTCGATCACGAAAGGGTTTTAACTAGATGACCTCTTTAGTTAGAAAATACGATAACCGAAGAAATCGGGGTGAGAGATTTCTCTTGACAAGTCTGTCAAATTACACAAGTTTATGGTATCGGTATCCCTGAGTAAAAACCTAAATAATTAATTCGTATATATTTTAATATAGAAATCCAGAACAGCTCTCTCAAAGGAAATCGAACCAGTTAAGGAATGAATTTTATATGATGGGAGTAAAAGAGAAAACTGACGACATCTGACAGAGCTGTATGACAAGAATCACAGGGGACATGCGCACCAAACTTGATAATAGTTGAACATACACGGAGAAAACATTACAAAAATATTCGATTGTGCTGCAGTTATGATACTGACTTAAGTCGGTCAATTGAAGTAACAAACGTCATTCAATGGTTAATCGGTTTGCGGGCGCCCACCTTCCCACTCACCGAAAAAGCAGCACAATCAAAGGACACAGTATATAAAGAATGATGGATATCTATCTATGGGAAATGAATAGGAAATCAAACGTCTTCAGGTCCACATAAGTAAGTTGTTTCCCGCAGTACAAATTACTTAAATTACGTTTAACAATGACTTCTGTGGATATTTATGTTACATTAATATTTTGAATAGTCCTGCGTTATTTAAGAAGATTCGCTTTCAAAAATGTTGTAATATATGTACAAATAGAAGTGTATTATTTCAAGAACCCAAGAATAGAATACATTTCACACAATAATTAGTATTTACAGCTATTAGCAGATCCAAAAAATGTAAAATATAAATGACATATGAACGTAATTACCGGTTTAATAGACTGACTGGTTATTATTATTTTTCAGTAAATGGGGACTTACTGTATAAGTAATTCTTATTTCATTTTTTTTTTCAAAACCTCCCATTACCAGTCGCTTTTGGCATTTACATTACTTCTTCCTTTTTTACCATTGTTTGCGACAGGCTCTTAACAACTTGTGAAGAGTATCGGGCTTGGGTAAAGCCTGAATGATGATGTATACATTGTGGTCATATCGAAGAAGATACCAACATAAAAGTATCTGCAACGATATAAACCGCAAGTTGATATACAACTTTACATGGATAACAAGATTTGGAAGATGGAAAAGAGTCAAACATAATTATAATCACAGGTGTCCGCCCTGTAGATGAATAAATGTTTCTTACGGTGTTATTAATTTATTTATTATTTTTAAGGAGAGGGAGCACTAAGAAATTGTGGAAACGGACAATACATGCAGCAAAGAAGGCCGATTTCTAGATGATAAACACAACAGAATTCAAAAATCAGTATTGAAACCGATGTATTATTGAAAGTTGAATATGCCTGCCACGGAACAACTTTTCAAAATAATTTTGTCAAAACGATCTGTCGAGGCCCATTTTCATATTCAAATAATATGATGTAGACGAAAATACGTACATGTACACTTAAAAGGAATAATTATATCATTTTGAATCTGAGAAAGTCCGACAACGAATTGCAATATAATACAATGGAAAAAGTATTTCAAATGACTGTATTCATATTAAAACATATTAGTTTGTCAATGCATTTTAAAATCTTTTGTAAGGGAGGTTTTTTTCTGTGCCACGTGTAGTAAGTAAGTATGATATATTCATGACTGCTGTTTCTACTCCATTTTGGTTTGGTTTGGTTTTGTTTGTTTGATTTTTATTTTTGTTTGTATTTCGTTGTTGTATTTTTTTTTTTTTGAAATCTCTGTCTTGTTAGTTTGTATTGAACATTTTCTTGATCTTCTCAACAAGACTCTAGACGTCTAAGTAAGACGAATATATTATGTATGTCCCTACCAAAAGGCTTATAGCTTCTCTTAAGAACAGATAACCTCATTTTATATAATTTGTATCTTTGGAAAATACATAGAAGTTTAAATCCTAGTTCTTAACTCCTATCGGAACACATAATGGAATGATATTTTTTTGTTCTTCTTGAAGTGTGATCGGAAGATAACAGTTCAAACAAAATTCTGAAACGTTGTGTTGAATTAAATCGGCGACGACACTTTATTCATTTCAACATAAAGATGATGCTTCGTCAAGCAAAAAAGGTACGTCGATCATCTGACAGATTATTGCAGAAGATACACCTGCAAAAGAAAAAGAAAAATAATAATAAATTAAAAAAAAAAATTTCATCAAGTTAGGTTAAGTGGGTTAGAAATGTGAATATTACTTATCAAACGGACATGTCCTCTATATTGCAACTCTTTCTACAAATGCACAGAATAAAATAACTGAGAGTTTGCAATAAACTGGAATTAAAATTGTCCGTATCAATTGAGTTTTCATCGTTATGTGAGACTATTTGCAAGGTTGTTGTAAGATGGACTTCCTTCGGACAAAACGATGACATCGGACGCCAGCTAGATTTTGCGTGTTTGTTGTCAGCGAACAGCAATTTCTCATTTAGACAACAAACACGCAAAATATCATCGTTTTATTAGAATAATACTTTGTATATAGTTTTCTTTTATTTCATATTTCTATTTATGTAGTTGCATATTGTTTTGTTCCGAGGAAGCGGCAGATGGTCTCGAAAATTTGACAAATTGTTCTTTATTTTAGTGTCGTTTGATGCTTTCTTGACCTCTTTTATTCTTCAGCGACTTGCATTGACCCACGGTTGATCCGACATTTTTGAAAAGAGAACGTTGTTGTTATATTTCCTACTTCTGCTTATATTTATATTTATTCGTCAATAATGACCCAACATTTCAGAATTTGCACATTTTCATCACTAGCGCTTTCATGTCCGTAGACATTCTTTAGGTGATGTGACCACAATGTTGTTAGCAACTAGTTACGACTGCAACGGAAGAGCTATTTTGTCCCGTCTCTTCCGTTGCGATCCATTGCCTAACATGTGTCGTCTGAAATCACGAGAATTTTCAGCCACGGTTCACCCGATATTTTGTGTATAAAATCCTTGCGAATCATTAAATTCTTGACACCTTAACTTCAAGATATCCCTGAAAACTTGCAGTCTGTTTACTCAACATGTTGGAAACTTAATGAAAGGAAAGAGATTTCTATATATATACGCCATTGGCTTTACATAGGCATAAAATGGATGGAAGAGGGGGGGGGGGGGGTGAAGGGAGTAATAATTTTTTTTAAATATACGACGTTCTTAAGTACAGTTTACATACATTCTTTTATTTTAATGATTTAACATCAGTATTTAAAAAAAAACATAAATAATATTCGACATCTACATAAATTTTCAAACAAAGAAAAAAATACAAACTGCTGATATCGGAAGACAAGTTAGTGATGAGCTTGAATTAGAATTGTCTGTTGGAGAGAATTCTGTCTCTGTCAAGTCGTTTTGACCATTGGATCCTTTTTTTTCAGTCTAACTGGGTTTTTGGCATAAATTTGAAGTTCAAACTTCGGAAATAAAACCTTGAATTTTCTGCTCTCTTTTATTTCCACCAGTTCTTCTCTTTGAAGAATTTCTACAAATTGCTCTATGTCGTCATGCGTGAACTTTGGTTTTGGTATCATTTTTTTCAGAATACTGACATCGACATCACTGAAAATGCTTTCCATTTCTTGGCCAAGATGACCAACCAGTTCATCAACAAGTAGATATATCGGGGCGAAATGAATTGAACGCAAAATTTTTCCTTGACCTTAACTTTCGATCTTGATTACTGAAATTCACTGTTTCCGCTTAAGTTTCACTCTCTTTCCTTTTTATTCCTTCTTTTTTTTTTTTTTTTTCATACAATAGGTGATAATTTCATTTAATGCATATTACCTTTGAATTCACGTGAAGATTTAGAAATTTGTTCACCAAGCCTGCCAAGTTCACCGTTCTGTTCCATATCATATCTTTCTGCAGTCTTGATGGGATCCAACCAGAAACCGCTAACAAAGAAATAAATATCACTAAAAAAAATCTGAAACGTTGGGTTGAATTAAATCGGCGACGACACTTTATTCATTTCAACATAAAGATGATGCTTCGTCAAGAAATACAGGTACGTCGATCATCTGACAGATTATTGCAGAAGATACACCTGCAAAAGAAAAAGAAAAATAATAAATTAAAAAAAAAAATTTTCATCAAGTTAGGTTAAATGGGTTAGAAATGTGAATATTACTTATCAAACGGACATGTCCTCTATATTGCAACTCTTTCTACAAATGCACAGAATAGAATAACTGAGAGTTTGCAATAAACTGGAATTAAAATCGTCCGTATCAATTGAGTTTTCATCGTTATGTGAGACTATTTGCAAGGTTGTTGTAAGATGGACTTCCTTCGGACAAAACGATGACATCAGACGCCAGCTAGATTTTGCGTGTTTGCTGTCAGCGAACAGCAATTTCTCATTTAGACAACAAACACGCAAAATATCATCGTTTTATTAGAATAATACTTTGTATATAGTTTTCTTTTATTTCATATTTCTATTTATGTAGTTGCATATTGTTTTGTTCCGAGGAAGGGGCAGATGGTCTCGAAAATTTGACAAATTGTTCTTTATTTTAGTGTCGTTTGATGCTTTCTTGACCTCTTTTATTCTTCAGCGACTTGCATTGACCCACGGTTGATCCGACATTTTTGAAAAGAGAACGTTGTTGTTATATTTCCTACTTCTGCTTATATTTATATTTATTCGTCAATAATGATCCAACATTTCAGAATTTGCACATTTTAATCACTAGCGCTTTCATGTCCGTAGACAATCTTTAGGTGATGTGACCACAATGTTGTTAGCAACTAGTTACGACTGCAACGGAAGAGCTATTTTGTCCCGTCTCTTCCGTTGCGATCCATTGCCTAATATGTGTCGTCTGAAATCACGGGAATTTTCAGCCACGGTTCACCCGATATTTTGTGTATAAAATCCTTGCGAATCATTAAATTCTTAACAGGTACCTTAACTTCAAGATATCCCTGAACACCTGCAGTCTGTTTACTCAACATGTTGGAAACTTAATGAAAGGAAAGAGATTTCTATATATACGCCATTGGCTTTACATAGGCATAAAAGGGATGGGGGGGGGGAGGGGTGAAGGGAGTTATAATTTTTTTTTAATATACGACGTTCTTAAGTACAGTTTACATACATTCTTTTATTTTAATGATTTAACATCAGTATTTAAAAAAAACATAAATATCACTAAAAATTATATATACTTATATATAAAAAGTGTCATATCGAATTCAAAGATAAAGCATCAATATTTCGTCCTCGGTATTAACATTCTCCCTACTATTTACATAATTGAAGAAAGCTTACCAGTAATGAGTCTATGTGCTAAGATAACATATTTATGATGGTTCCTATTATGACACTGGATCTTATCATATCAGGTAATCATTGCTGGACCATCGTTCTCTCTCACAGCATCTCTTCTAGTTAGGTCCAGCAAACCATTTCATAAAAGGTCCTTCATGTAGTTGTATTTATAATCTGTTATAGAAACATTTGTGTCATCACTCTCGTCTGCATCTATCTGAGCAAACCACTCACCATCTACAATTGAAAAGGAATGATTTTTTATTCTTCTAAGACAAGGTTATATATATATCCTCTTTTCAAAATTCATACAGAAATAATTTTCCGAGTTTTAAGAAAAATAATTGGAAACGAGACTGGAACAATCGTCTCTAAATTTAGCTAATGTGATAAAAATTCCATTGCTAACTTTACTGTATCGAATTATATAATGTTTGTATTGAATAAATATAGCTTAAATATAAATATAGGTTGCCGTCCAGGATAGATTTCAATAAATGCTGTGACGTTATATAAGATGCTTTAACTACATATTGTAAACGTTGGTGTAACAAAGAACAGGTAAATGTTCATGCTCTTAATGATTGGAAATACGAGATTTAAAAAATTGTCGATATTCGTATTAAGAACGGAAAATCCGCATTTATTTCAATAGTCTAATACATTGACGGCAAATTCTATTAAAAAGAGGATAGCTGACTTACATGCTAAATATGTCTTTGTTCCTGCTGATAAAGCAGGTAATGACATAATAGTAGTTTGAAAACTCTATTATATTGAAGTACTTAAAAACGAATTAAACTCCACTGATACATATGTGGAAAGCCCTACCTCAAAAGACAGCACCTTGCACGATCCCCTTAGTTAGTGATGACCTTAAATAAGAATTGTCTGTTGTGAGAATTTTGTCTCTTTCAAGTCGTTTTGACCGTTGGATCCTTTTTTTTTTTCAGTCTAACGGGCGTTTTGGCATTTATTTGAAGTTCAAACTTCCGAAATAAAAACTTGAATTTTCTGCTCTCTTTTATTTCCACCAGTTCTTCTCTTTGAAGAATTTCTACAAATTGCTCTATGTCGTCATGCGTGAACTTTGTTTTGGTATCCTTTTTTCAGAATACTGACATCGACATCACTGAAAATGCTTTCCATTTCTTGGCTAAAATGACCAACCAGTTAATTTTGTCTTTACATGGTTTCCCCGGTCAAGTTACTGCCTGCTTGTTTTAAAGATTCTAAAATAAATTGAGGTTTCCATTAATGATTTTGTGGCATCAACCAAGATTATTCACAGTCTATACAGTCATATACTATTAACACATTATTATATCGAAGATTTCAATATACATATACATAAAGCTGTCATTTTAATTTTTGACCAGATTGTGGAGCAAAACTTTAAAAAAAGTCTCTGAATTGGCCGTGTCCGTCCGTGTACTTGTCTAGATAATCAATTTCGTATAAATCCTGCAGTTTGCTGTGCTGAGAAAAAAATACTATGAAGAGTGTTGCCATTTATGTATGCAAGTAGATATATCGAGGCGAGATGAATTGAACGCAAATAATTTTTCCTTAAACTTAACTTTCGATCTTGATTACTGAAATTCACTGTTTCCGTTTAAATTTCACTCTCTTTCCTTTTTATTCCCTCTTTCTGTTTTTCATTCAATAGGTGATAATTTAATTTAATGCATATTACCTTTGAATTGCCGTGAAGATTTAGAAATTTGTTCATCAAGCCTGCCAAGTTCACCGCTCTGTTCCATATCAAATCTTTCTGCAGTCTTGATGGGATCCAACCAGAAACCGCTAACAAAGAAATAAATATCACTAAAAATTATATATACTTATATATAAAAAGTTTCATATCGAATTCAAAGATAAAGCATCAATATTTCGTCCTCGGTATTAACATTCCCCTTATTTACAATTTAACATAATTGAAGAAAGCTTACCAGTAATGAATCTATGTGCTAAGATAACATATTTATGATGGTTCTTATTATGAAACTGAATCATATATCAGGTAATCTTTGCTGTACCATCGTTCTCTCTCACAGCATCTCTTCTAGTAAGGTCCAGCAAACCATTCCATAAAAGGCCCATCACGTAATTGTATTTATAATCTGTTATAGTAACATTTGTGCCATCACTCTCTTGTCTGCATTTATCTCGGCAAACCACTCTCCATCTATAATTGAAAAGGAATGATTCTTTATTCTTCTAAGACAAGGTTATATATATATCCTCTTTTCAAAACCCATACAGAAATAATTTTCCGAGTTTTAAGAATAATTGGAAACGAGGCTGGAACAATAGTCTCTAAATTTAGCTAATGTGATAAAAATTCCATTGCTAACTTTACAGTTTTAATGTTTGTTTTGAATAAATATAGGTTAAATACAAATATAGGTTAACGTCCAGGATAGATTTCAATAAATGCCGTGACCTTATAGAGGATGCTTTAACTACATATTGTAAACGTTTGTGTAACAAACAACAGGTAAAGGTTCTTGCTCTTGATGATTGCAAATACGAGATTTAAAGAATTGTCGATATCCTTATTAGGAACGGAAAATCCGCGTTGATTTCAACAGCCTTAAACATTGACGGCAAATTCTATTAAAGAAAGGGTAGCTGACTTACATGCTAAATATGTCTTTGTTCCTGCTGATAAAGAAGGTAATAACATAATAGTAGTTTGAAAACTCTATTATATTGAAGTACTTAAAAACGAATTAAACTCCACTGATACATATGTGGAAAGCACTACCTCAAAAGACAGCACCTTGCACGACCACCTCATGACCATGTTCGACTTCAAAATTAAAACTGATAAACCTGATCTATCAACTATGTATTGGCTCCCAAAACTACATACAGGCCATATGTAACGTGATCTTCGGGGCTATGTCATCTGGGCAATAAACAAAAGCATGAGCAATGAATATATCAAATAATCTACAAAATGATTAAAAAAACATATTTGGACATATTCCATATAAACTCTGAGTCCATAGGTTCTTCATTGAAAGTAGACATATTGAGGATCCTCATCGCTAGAAGGACAGTGTAGCGCATTATGGCAAATCCTATTAAGTCACTTACATGATTGAAGCTTTGTCCAACATGTTCCAATACATTCCTTCTAAATATATTTCTTAAATGGCACAATGTACCTTAATCGGCAGCACTGCTGCCATTGACGAAAATGTCCACAGTGTCCTGAAATCAAAGCACAAAATATAATAATAATAATATTGATAATAATACATTTAGTAATAATAACTCATGTAAGTTGGTAAGTTCATTTGTGTTTTACGTCGCTTTCAACAATTTTAGTTATATCGCGACATGGAAGCAGGAGGTAACCAACCTCTTAAACCCGGATCGTCGCATCGCAAGCCAAGCACTTGATAATAGCTCATGAAAATATAGATCTAAAGATGATAATGAGGCATTTTAATTTTTATGCTTCTTAAATATTTTCTATATTGGTAAAGAACCTCTTTCTTGCATCAAGATCATTCGATCATGAAATTCCTGGGGCCTTGGATCAAATCCTTGAAGACGGTCCCAATCAGTTGCACCAGTAGTCTTTGCCTGGTGGGCACCGTTATGCCTTTCACATGACAGACCACCTTCAAAACAGATAATTGGAGAAAGCTGGTCATCTTTGATTGGATCGTACTGGTGTAAATCATCCAGTATTTTGATGGTTCCTGTAGTCGTTGAAGTGTTCACTTGAGGTACACCCAGATTTATCTATAACGAAGAACATTTACGATGCACTACTTTGAGGCAAACAAAATTTTACTAGTATGCTAACTACCCATAATTTCAATAACAGTTCAAAGTTCATGTTAGAATATAAATTGTGTATATCCATTTATTCACTCACGATATTAGTTGTTTTGATGATTCCCTCCAATATTTGTGTCTGATGTGGTTTAACACACTCTGAGAAGTTTGTTTTTCAGAAAACGAATGTTAGGTGTCAAAACTCTAGCAACAATATTTTCATTCGATACTTTATGGCACTTATTTCATTTTAAGAAGGTAAAAGACAGGGAAGGTCAACATCCTTTGCGTTAAGTACAAATGTGGAAGATAAATGGACTATAGGAATCCTGTTCTCTGCCGCATATTAAAGAACCCATAGTTGCATTTTGTCCTGTCTATGAGTACTCTGATGTCTGTTTTTATAGGCTTTCCAACTTTGTCCCATATCAAAGAAAAAAGAGGAGTTACTGGCTCAGTTATGTGGCAGAAGTCACCATAGAGCTATACAGTACATGAATATAAATAATATACTAGAACATATATCACATTACAAAAATATTTGATTGTAGTGCAATTACGATACCGACTTAGGACGGTCATTTAATTTGACAAAAGCCAAACAAATGGTGTGGTTAACCGGTTTACGGGCCCACCTTCCCACTCACCGTAACAGCAGAACAATCAAAGGACTTACATTTAAAAATTTATAAATAATCCTCCATGTAAAGAACAAGGGTCAACAGGTATCGCATATTGAGAGGTCATAAAAATATAAACACGTAAGGTATTGTAAAGTACATAATGGTATAAAAATATATGCGACATCAACATGATAAACCGTGCTCTGCCAGTCTGAAAGCGAGCTAAGACCCTAGATCTGTAGGAGTCCCGACTAACAGTCAGAGGGGACGAGGTTCAGGACCATGTCTCCTCTGAAAGAGGTTTGGACAAGGCCCGTCATATAGTCCCCACCGCCCTGTTAGTCAGCGTGCAAAGTTCAAGTAAAAGTCTGCATAAGGCTGTAGAGGGGCCAAATACAAGACCTATAGTCTTTTTGATGATCTCAATATCATATTGTCTATTTATAAGACGTTTGATTATTTTATTACATGATAAAATAACGTTATCGGAGCCTTTTACTTTCCTTAGTTTATATACGAGATCACCGTAAAAATAAGGATGGGAAATTCCATTGGATACATACTGTTGAAAGGAAATATTTCCAAATTTAGATAGAAGTTCTGAATAAGATCTGAAGAATTTGCCAAATGTTTTTCTTAGCTTGTGATATCTGTAACCCTGAGTTAAAAGTTTAGTAGTAATTTGTAAATTTCGTTTATGAAAGTATATCCAGAATATTTTCTATAAAAGCACAATATTTAAAAGTGACAACAAATAAAAAGGTAAAATAGTGTGTATTTAACATTTACTGGCAGTACAACTGGACAAATACCACCCCGCCCACTCTGCGGCAACAAGTCAAATGTGAACAAGTTGAAATGGCCACAACTCGGTTAATTGACCTTGCACATATGACCTTCTTTAAGGTCAAGACACCTGTTGGTCATGGACAACAATCGTGTGAAATATTATTGGATTGCAATGTAATACAAGAAAGTTATTGACCAGACAAGGTTGGATAATAGACGAACAGATAGAGAGAGCGATTCCTATATACCCCCAAACTTACTTTGTGTATGGTATTATGACACAGATATGTATATTTTAAACATTGAATCGTTTAACTCGTACCTCTTTTCTCGACAATAGGTAATTCATCCTCAATAGAAGGCAATTCTTGACTTTCATTGCCCTCATCGGTCATATTGTCGTCGATTTTACTGGAGAGCGCAGACTTTTTAGATGATTCAGTTGTGGATTAACCCTCCTCAGTATCACTTGGACTACAACTGACTTCACTTGGCTCACTTTCTTGTGTTAACGACATTGATTCATCATTAACATTCTGAAAGACTTCAATTGGGTCTTTTCGTTATACAGAGTTATTTCCCATATGAGCAGGTATCTGACGTCAAGTCATTGTGAAGTCAAGCATTTCCATGGAAACTGATGTAAAATTAAGGCAAATGATATAGACATTGTATGACGTGATAATGGTATGACGTCATATGGGAAATAACTCTGTATTACCAAAAGACCCAATTTATGATCATAATTTCATCCCAGTCATATATTAAATCAAGTATGTTTTATATATGTCTACATGTTTTCATCTATGAAATAAAATGTTGATTTCTTGTACCTCTTTAGAAGCTATCAAGTCCAATAGCCTGTTGTTTCCTCCTGTCTACATTAGTGACAAAAGAGCCATTGTAGCTGATTTACCCATACGCAATCCAATAGAAGGCATGTGCGCAAGTAGCTGTAATACTAAAATAGATTTTTATCCAAGAGCAGGAGGAAATGTAAAATATTTCTTCAAAGAAAGTGTCCATAATAACGGTTTGAAAGATACCTATTGAGTTCGGGGTCAAAAGATAAATGCTCAAATCAGTTTAGTACAATGGAGTTTGCTGCTGTGCGAAGAGATGCCACGCTTTGCGTTGCTCTTGAGTCTTGTTCATTTTATGCGTTACAGACATCGACGTACTTAAACCAATCCAGATGACGTAAAATATATACTTGAATATGATGAATAAGGAATCTCGATATCATTGAAAGAGGATAAAAATACTGACTGTAATGAATTTATAAATTTATGGTAAAAACGTATCGTAATAAAACGTAAATCGAATATCAATACTTTTCTCTTGGCTCCATTTCGCCATATTTCTTTAGACTTTATTCCTTGCATTAATTTGGAATGCCTAGGAATTCGCAGGTGTGCAATGGTGGACGACACGTTCCCTAAACCCAGTTTTACAGGCTTTCCATTTGATGGACTGAAACAAGAATACATGCATATTTACGTTTGATTTATAACACGGAATTGATTCATTCGAAGTTTTAGGTATTTATATATTAATATAATATAGTAATATTGTTGACAATTTGAACAAGATCCGTTTATGAAACACAAATGCCCTCGGTCGCAACAAAGTGGGAAACAGCTATTTTTAGTATGAAAGTCATGGTCAAGGTCTTCGACCTTGGTGTCATTTGAAAGGATTTCATTAGTTGAGTATACAAGTAAAACATGGAGTCTCTATCTCATATGGTTCAAAAGTTATCGCTTATGTTAAAGTTGACAACAGGCAGACTGATAAACAAACAGACAAGACAAAACAATAAACTAAGTCCATTAAATCTTACCATATCATGTTTATAAGGCTGCTGTTATTTTACTCTGAAGTACTGGGAATTGAGACTTTGAGACAAAATGCCATCTCACTTGAACTGTTTTATAAAATTCATATCACATACATCGGCCAGGATGAAATCTTTGTTTTTCTTTGCATTTCGCTTCTAACTTCTTTGCATACGACTTGAATAAGAGCTTTTTTGCTGCTGCTTGTTGATTGCATAAATATGTGAAAGCTTTTCCATACTCAGAATTCTCTATCTTTCTTGCAGCCGTATATTTAGCACCCTGTGTAATATATGTAGCGCTAAATGTTAATAATCATTATTCATTTACAAAGTAGTTTACGAAAATACGATCTATTTATTGAACGAAATCATCGATATTTTACATTTATCTCATTTTTTCATATGAACAATCTCTCTGTAAAAGTCCTATCGGTCACCCTTGAAAAACAGGTTTTATGTAATGTCAAAGGGTTTTCTTTCTTTCGTGAGTTTTGGCCAAAGACAATCAAACAGACAGATAGACAGGGAAAAACCTAGATGCCCCCGAATCTTTAAATTCGGGGGCATAGAAATCACTGTAGTTTCACTTGCCGTCTTATGTTTATCCTTCTTTGGAGATGCGACTCGAAAAATTTTTTTTTTAATTTTCTTGGGGTTTTCTTGGGTGTGAGCAAATACTTCGACATGTTGAATCTTGGACAGCAGGATATTTATTAGGCAGGCAGCGGATTGTGTATTTTCAAGTCCAGAACAAAGCTATTCCAACAACCTCCCGTTGCCGATACAAAGAAAAATAATGCATGTCAATGGCAAAGTATGGTACGCATTTGAAAAAGAAATTCAATGTTAGCCTAAAAGACGAGCAAACTGAAATTATCCACACGGTTTTTAATTGGAGAGACACAGTTGGATTCTTACCTACGGGATTTGGAAAATCCTTATGTTATATTTTGCTCGATTTTGTTTACTTCTAAATTAGAGATATTTGAGCAAGAGCAATATATATATATATATATATATATATATATATATATATATATATATATATATATATATATATATATATATATGTGTGTGTGTGTGTGTGTGTGTGTGTGTGTGTGTGTGTCTATAAATATATTATAAAAGACAACACATGGCTCTTGTAGCTCTTGGGGTATCGCCACTGAAGTCGTTAATGCAAGATCAAGTTGACTACTTATAATCAAATTGGAGCAAGCGCCGCTGAGATAGCCAGTGCGATACACGTATTCGCCAACATTTGACAATCCTTTGATAAGCCGACAAACTAATCTGAAAATGTCAGCTTCTTTATTTCCATATCTTTTTGCATATTCTTTTCATTTTCACTTTCAGTACTTCATCCTGAGTCATTTGTTACCAGACACGACTACAATATTCCTATGAAAAGCTAAGAAATTAAATTATACAAAATTACAAATTTTAGGTCATCAAAGTTACTTTTGTTAATTACTTTTTAGTTTCACTTCCGATTTTATTCAAAAAAACTTCTATAATGACCGTCACAAAAAGACCTTTCCAAAAATATATAGTACTGAAGGTTTCTCGAAAAACGCAATTTTCATAAAATTTTGAATAAAAAATGCCCCAATCAGAGCGTCGTCCACTTTAGTTACATCGATGTAATGTGCTGTAATAGGTACTTGAAGGGCATCGATAGTTTAGTAATGGAGTTTCTACCTTAATGATAAACGTAAATATTGTATTGTACACGTATATATTCTAAACAAAAAGCATAAACCTAATAGCTAAAAATATCATTTACCAAATGTATATAAATGCATTCTCGATGTCAACGTCATATCACACTATTATTTAATCAAGCGTAACTTTCAGAAAAGCTCAGGTTGCAATTGGAATAACATTAAATTTTCAAAATGTTTGTGGCGAAGTCAAATGGCTTTATGTTAACAGGAATTACTTGTTACTGAAATTCATCTACAATGATATATCCATTTATAGAATTAATTATTCTGATGCAGCCATCTGTTTTGCGCAGTTGTAAATTTTCCCGCTGAAATCTCTAACGCCACGCCACAATTTTTCCTTATTAGGAAAGTAGTCACAATTTTCCATTTTAGGAAAATCTATCGGTTGTTATCGTTAATATTCGGAAATAAGTAGTTTTTGTAAGCAAAACCGTTTTTTAACTGTGATCATGTTCATACGATTTATTTCCAGAAATCTCAATATTTAAAATAGATTTATGTCCTAATATTCTTTATTTTAGAACTAAATTATTACCCAACATGCCACGCAAATGGAGTTTGCACATGCGCTCTCAACGCGAATTCGCTATCTTAATATGCAATCGGCCAAGGCAATGAAGATAATACCCGAAACATTCCGAACATGGCCTGTGGGATAAACTCGGTGCTTACCATAGACCTTAACGTAACTTGATATTTTAAAGAGCTAAAACTGCTGAAATTCATAGAGGTTTCTTACGAAAGATTGACACATTTCTCTCTTAAATTCGAAATGACTGCATTTATGAAAAAATAAATCAAAAAGAGCACTAATGATAATAATAATGATAAAAAAAGATGAAAAAGAAACAAAATTTTTCAAAAATTATATTTTGCGTATTAATCGAATTGAATCCCGAGAATAATCCTTTAACAAGTATTGCGCATATTCGGTCAAGTGACCGATCCGACTTCGAGAATATAATATACATGTATATTTCTTTCAATATTATGTCTTATTTAATACACATGGGGGAAAGGATCTTCGTCCTGAATACAGATACATAAGCATTCTACGGAGCTTTTTAGATGTCCCGGTGCTTGTGCTCTCCGCCACTTGCACACAGTCAATAAAGACGGACATTTTCTAAACTCTAGCAATCCATGATTCTGAAGTAAAGTAAC